>JAJHUQ010000043.1:1605000-1632500 GCA_035773235.1 Eospalax fontanierii | reverse complement strand
TAGGGTTAGATTAGGGTTTGGGTTAGAGTCAGTGTTTTGGTTACGGTTTGGGTTTGGTTTAGAGTTAGGGTTAGGTTAGGGTTTGGGTTAGAGTTAGGGTTAGGGTGAGGTGTTGGATTAGGGTTATGGTTAGGGTTAGGGTTTGGGTTAGTGTTAGAGATAGGGTTTGAGTTAGGGTTAGGGTTAGGGTTAGGGTTAGGGTTAGGGTTTGGGTTTGGTTTAGAGTTAGGGTTAGGTTAGGTTTTGGGTTAGAGTTAGGGTTAGAGTGAGTTGTTGGATTAGGGTTATGGTTAGGGTAAGGGTTAGGATTACGGTTAGGGTTAGGGTTCCGATTAGAGTTAGGTTTAGAGTTTGGGTTTCGGTAAGGGTTAAGGTTAGGTTTAGGGTTAGGGTTAGGATAAGGGTTAGGGTTAGGACTAGGATTAGGGTTATGGTTAGGGTTAGGGTTAGGATTAGGGTTAGGGTTAGGGTTCCGATTAGAGTTAGGTTTAGAGTTTGGGTTTGGGTAAGGGTTAAGGTTAGGTTTAGGGTTAGGGTTAGGGTTAGGGTTAGGGTTAGGACTAGGATTAGGGTTAGGGTTAGGGTTTGGATTAGGGTTAGGGTTTGGTTTTATGTTTGGGTTATGGTTAGGGTAAGTGTTAGGGTTAGGGTTTGGGTTAGTGTTAGGTTTATGGTAAGGGTTTCGGTTTGGGTTATATTTTGGTTTAGGTTTAGGGTTAGGGTTAGGTTTTGAATTGGAATTAGGTTTAGGGTTAGCATTAGGGTTAGGGTTAGGTTTAGGATTAGTGTTTCAGTTAGGGTTAGGGTTAGGGTTAGGGTTTGGGTTCGGGTTAGGGTTAGGTTTAGGTTTAGGGTTTGATTTAGGGTTAGGGTTAGGGTTAGGGTTAGTGTTAGGGTTTGGGTTAGGGTTAGGGTTAGGACTAGGGTTAGTGTTAGGGTTAGGTTTAGGGTTAGCATTAGGGTTAGGATTAGGGTTAGGGTTAGGGTTTGGGTTTTGGTTAGGGTTAGGGTTAGGTTTAGGGTTAAGGTTTGGGTTAGGGTTAGGGTTAGTGTTAGCGTTTGGGTTAGGGTTAGGGTTAGGGTTAGGATTAGGGTTAGGGATTTTGTTAAGATTAGGGTTTGGGTTTGGGTTAAGTTTAGGGTTAGGGTTTGGGTTAAGGTTACGTTTAGGGTTAGGGTTTGTGTTAGGGTTAGGGTTAGCGTTAGGAGTAGGGTTAGGGTTTAGGTATTTGGTTAGGGTTAGTGTTAGGGTTAGTGTTAGGATTAGGGTTTGGGTTAGGGTTTAGGTTTGGTTAGGTTTAGGGTTAGGGTTAGGGTTATGGTTAGGTTTAGCATTAGGGTTAGGGTTAGGGTTATGGTTAGGGTTGGTGTTATGGTTAGGGTTAGGGTTAGGGTTCGGGTTAGCATTTGGGTTAGGGTTAGGGTTAGAGTCGGATTTGGGTTAGAGTTATGGTGAAGGTTAGGGGTTGGGTTAGGGTTAGGGTTTGGGTTAGGGTTAGGGTTAGGGTTAGGGTTAGGGTTTGGGTTAGGGTTAGGTTTGAATCTGGGTTAGTATTAGGGTTATGGTTAGTGTTAAGATTATGGTTAGGGTTAGGGTTAGGGTTAGGTTTTGGGTGAGGTTTAGGGTTAGGGTTAGGGTTAGACTTAGGTTTAGGTTTAGGGTTAGGGTTAGGGTTAGGGTTAGGATAAGGATGAGGGTTAGGGTTAGGGTTAGGATTCGGGTTATTATTTGGTTTAGGGTTTGGGTTAGGTTTAGTGTTAGGGTTTGGGTTAGTGTTAGAGTTAGGGTTTGAGTTAGGGTTAGGTTTAGGCTTACATTGGGGTTGGGTTAGAGTTAGGGTTAAGGCTAGGGTTTGGGTTTGGTTTAGAGTTAGGGTTAGGTTAGGGTTTGGGTTAGAATTAGGGTTAGGGTGAGGTGTTGGGTTAGGGCTATAGTTAGGGTTAGGGTTAGGCTTAGGTTTAGGGTTAGGGTTCCGATTAGAGTTAGGTTTAGAGTTTGGGTTTGGGTAAGGGTTAAGGTTAGGGTTAGGGTTAGGGTTAGGGTTAGGGTTAGGGTTAGGGTTAGGACTAGGATTAGGGTTAGGGTTAGTGTTAGGTTTAGGGTTAGGGTTTGGGTTTAGGTTTGCGTTATGGTTAGGGTTAGGGTTAGGGGTAGGTTTTAGGGTGAGATTTAGGGTTAGGGTTAGGGTTTCGGTTTGGGTTATGTTTTGGGTTAGGTTTACGGTTAGGGTTAGGGTTTGGGTTCGGGTTAGGAATAGGGTTATGGTTTGAGTTTGAATTAGGTTTAGGGTTAGCATTAGGGTTAGGGTTAGGTTTAGGATTAGTGTTTCAGTTAGGCTTAGTGTTAGGGTTAGGGTTTGGGTACGGGTTAGGTTTAGGGTTAGGGTTAGGGTTTGATTTAGGGTTAGGGTTAAGGTTAGGGTTAGTGTTAGGGTTTGGGTTAGGGTTAGAGTTAGGAATAGGGTTAGTGATAGGGTTAGGTTTAGGGTTAGCATTAGGGTTATGATTAGGTTTAGGGTTAGGGTTTGGGTTAGGGTTAGGGTTAGGGTTAGGGTTAGGTTTAGGGTTTGGTTTAGGGTTATTGTTAGGGTTAGGGTTTGGGTGAGGATTAGGGTTAGGGTTAGGGTTAGGGTTTGTGTTAAGATTAGGGTTTGGGTTTGGGTTAGGTTAGGGTTTGGGTTACAGTTAGGGTTAGGGTTGGGGTTTGGGTTTGGTTTAGTGTTGGGGTTTGGTTGGGGTTTGGGTTAGAGTTAGGGTTAGGGTGAGGTGTTGGTTTAGGGTTATGGTTAGGGTTAGGGTTAGGATTAGGGTTAGGGTTAGGGTTCCGATTAGAGTTAAGTTTAGAGTTTGGGTTTGGGTAAGGGTTAAAGTTAGGGTTAGGGTTAGGGTTAGGGTTATGACTAGGATTAGGGTTAGGGTTAGGGGTAGGATTAGGGTTACGGTTAGGGTTAGGGTTAGGTTTTCGGTTTGGGTTATGTTTTGGGTTAGGTTTAGGGTTAGGGTTAGGGTTAGGGTTAGGGTTAGGGTTAAGGTTAGGATTAGGGTTAGGGTTTGAGTTTGAATTAGGTTTAGGGTTAGCATTAGGGTTAGGGTTAGATTTAGGATAAGTGTTTCAGTTAGGGTTTGGGTTAGGGTTAGGGTTAGGGTTAGTGTTAGGTTTTGGGTTAGGGTTAGGGTTAGGGTTAGGGTTTGGGTTAGGGTTAGGGTTAGAGTTAGGTTTTGGGTTAGGATTAGGGTTAGGGTTAGGGTTAGGGTTAGGGTTAGGGTTAGGGTTAGGACTAGGATTAGGGTTATGGTTAGGGTTAGGGTTAGGATTAGGGTTAGGGTTAATGTTCCGATTAGAGTTAGGTTTAGAGTTTGGGTTTGGGTAAGGGTTAAGGTTAGGTTTAGGGTTAGGGTTAGGGTTAGGGTTAGGGTTAGGGTTAGGACTAGGATTAGGGCTAGGGTTAGGGTTAGGATTAGGGTTAGGGTTTGGTTTTAGGTTTGGGTTATGGTTAGGGTCAGGGTTAGGGTTAGGGTTTAGGGTTAGGGTTAGGTTTAAACTTAGGGTTTCGGTTTCGGTTATGTTTTGGGTTAGGTTTAGCGTTAGGGTTAGGGTTTGAGTTGGAATTAGGTTTAGGGTTAGCATTAGGGTTAGGGTTAGGTTTAGGATTAGTGTTTCAGTTAGGGTTAGGGTTAGGGTTAGGGTTTGGGTTCGGGTTAGGTTTAGGGTTAGGTTTAGGTTTTGATTTAGGGTTAGGTTTAGGGTTAGCGTTTTTGTTAGGTTTTGGGTTAGGGTTAGGGTGAAGACTAGGGTTAGTGTTAGGGTTAGGTTTAGGGTTAGCATTAGGGTTAGGATTAGGGTTAGGCTTACGGTTTGGGTTAGGGTTAGGGTTAGGGTTAGGGTTAGGTTTTGGGTTAGGTTTAGGGTTAGGGTTAGGGTTAGGGTTAGGGTTAGGGTTATGGTTAGGTTTAGCATTAGGGTTAGGGTTAGGGTTATGGTTAGGGTTAGCTTTAGGGTTAGGGTTAGGGTTTGGGTTTGGGTTAGGGTTTGGGTTAGGGTTAGGGTTTGGGTTAGGGTTAGGGTTAGGGTTAGGGTTAGGATTAGGGTTAGGGTTTGAGTTTGAATTAGGTTTAGGGTTAGCATTAGGGTTAGGGTTAGGTTTAGGGTTTGATTAAGGGTTAGGGTTAGGGTTAGGGTTACTGTTAGGGTTTGGGTTAGGGTTAGGGTTAGGACTAGGGTTAGTGTTAGGGTTAGGATTAGGGTTAGGATTAGGGTTACGGTTAGGGTTTGTGTTAGGGTTAGGGTTAGGGTTATGGTTAGGGTTTGGGTTAGGGTTAGGGTTAGGGTTATGGTTTGGGTTAGGATTAGGGTTAGGGTTAGGGTTAGGATTAGGGTTAAGGTTAGGGTTAGGATTAGGGTTAGGGTTAGGGTTAAGGTTAGGGTTAGGTTTAGAATTAGGGTTAGTGTTAAGGTTAGGGTTAGGGTTAGGGTTAGGGTTAGGGTTAGGGTTAGGGTTTCGGTTAGGGTTAGGGTTAGGGTTAGGGTTAGGGTTAGGGTTAGCGTTTGGGTTAGGATTAGGGTTAGGGTTAGGGTTTGGGTTAGGGTTAGGGTTAGGGTTACGGTTAGGGTTAGGATTAGGGTTAGGGTTTGTGTTAAGATTAGGGTTTGGGTTTGGGTTAGGGTTAGGGTTAGGGTTAGGGTTAGGGTTAGGTTTACAATTAGGGTTAGTGTTAAGGTTAGGGTTAGGGAAAGGGTTAGGATAAGGATGAACTTTAGGGTTAGGGTTAGGATTAGGGTTACTATTTGGGTTATGGTTTCGGGTAGGGTTAGGGTTAGGGTTTGGGTTAGTGTTAGAGTTAGGGTTTGAGTAAGGGTTAGGTTTAGGGTTAGATTAGGGTTTGGGTTAGAGTCAGTGTTTTGGTTCCGGTTTGGGTTTGGTTTAGAGTTAGGGTTAGGTTAGGGTTTGGGTTAGAGTTAGGGTTAGGTTGAGGTGTTGGATTAGGGTTATGGTTAGGGTTAGGGTTTGGGTTAGTGTTAGAGATAGGGTTTGAGTTAGGGTTAGGGTTAGGGTTAGGGTTAGGGTTAGGGTTTGGGTTTGGTTTAGAGTTAGGGTTAGGTTAGGTTTTGGGTTAGAGTTAGGGTTAGAGTGAGTTGTTGGATTAGGGTTATGGTTAGGGTAAGGGTTAGGATTACGGTTAGGGTTAGGGTTCCGATTAGAATTAGGTTTAGAGTTTGGGTTTCGGTAAGGGTTAAGGTTAGGTTTAGGGTTAGGGTTAGGATAAGGGTTAGGGTTAGGACTAGGATTAGGGTTATGGTTAGGGTTAGGGTTAGGATTAGGGTTAGGGTTAGGGTTCCGATTAGAGTTAGGTTTAGAGTTTGGGTTTGGGTAAGGGTTAAGGTTAGGTTTAGGGTTAGGGTTAGGGTTAGGGTTAGGGTTAGGACTAGGATTAGGGTTAGGGTTAGGGTTTGGATTAGGGTTAGGGTTTGGTTTTATGTTTGGGTTATGGTTAGGGTTAGTGTTAGGGTTAGGGTTTGGGTTAGTGTTAGGTTTAGGGTAAGGGTTTCGGTTTGGGTTATATTTTGGTTTAGGTTTAGGGTTAGGGTTAGGTTTTGAATTGGAATTAGGTTTAGGGTTAGCATTAGGGTTAGGGTTAGGTTTAGGATTAGTGTTTCAGTTAGGGTTAGGGTTAGGGTTAGGGTTTGGGTTCGGGTTAGGGGTAGGGATAGGGTTAGGGTTTGATTTAGGATTAGTGTTTCAGTTAGGGTTAGGGTTAGGGTTAGGGTTTGGGTTAGGGTTAGGGTTAGGACTAGGGTTAGTGTTAGGGTTAGGTTTAGGGTTAGCATTAGGGTTAGGATTAGGGTTAGGGTTAGGGTTTGGGTTTTGGTTAGGGTTAGGGTTAGGTTTAGGGTTAAGGTTTGGGTTAGGGTTAGGGTTAGTGTTAGCGTTTGGGTTAGGGTTAGGGTTAGGGTTAGGATTAGGGTTAGGGTTTTTGTTAAGATTAGGGTTTGGGTTTGGGTTAAGTTTAGGGTTAGGGTTTGGGTTAAGGTTACGTTTAGGGTTAGGGTTAGCGTTAGGAGTAGGGTTAGGGTTTAGGTTTTTGGTTAGGGTTAGTGTTAGGGTTAGTGTTAGGATTAGGGTTTGGGTTAGGGTTTAGGTTTGGTTAGGTTTAGGGTTAGGGTTAGGGTTATGGTTAGGTTTAGCATTAGGGTTAGGGTTAGGGTTATGGTTAGGGTAGGTGTTAGGGTTAGGGTTAGGGTTAGGGTTCGGGTTAGCATTTGCGTTAGGGTTAGGGTTAGAGTCGGATTTGGGTTAGAGTTATGGTGAAGGTTAGGGGTTGGGTTAGGGTTAGGGTTTGGGTTAGGGTTAGGGTTAGGGTTAGGGTTAGGGTTTGGGTTAGGGTTAGGTTTGAATCTGGGTTAGTATTAGGGTTATGGTTAGTGTTAAGATTATGGTTAGGGTTAGGGTTAGGGTTAGGTTTTGGGTGAGGGTTAGGGTTAGGGTTAGGGTTAGACTTAGGTTTAGGTTTAGGGTTAGGGTTAGGGTTAGGGTTAGGATAAGGATGAGGGTTAGGGTTAGGGTTAGGATTCGGGTTATTATTTGGTTTAGGGTTTGGGTTAGGTTTAGTGTTAGGGTTTGGGTTAGTGTTAGAGTTAGGGTTTGAGTTAGGGTTAGGTTTAGGCTTACATTGGGGTTGGGTTAGAGTTAGGGTTAAGGCTAGGGTTTGGGTTTGGTTTAGAGTTAGGGTTAGGTTAGGGTTTGGGTTAGAATTAGGGTTAGGGTGAGGTGTTGGGTTAGGGCTATAGTTAGGGTTAGGGTTAGGATTAGGTTTAGGGTTAGGGTTCCGATTAGAGTTAGGTTTAGAGTTTGGGTTTGGGTAAGGGTTAAGGTTAGGGTTAGGGTTAGGGTTAGGGTTAGGGTTAGGGTTAGGGTTAGGACTAGGATTAGGGTTAGGGTTAGTGTTAGGTTTAGGGTTAGGGTTTGGGTTTAGGTTTGGGTTATGGTTAGGGTTAGTGTTAGGGTTAGGTTTTAGGGTTAGATTTAGGGTTAGGGTTAGGGTTTCGGTTTGGGTTATGTTTTGGGTTAGGTTTACGGTTAGGGTTAGGGTTTGGGTTCGGGTTAGGAATAGGGTTATGGTTTGAGTTTGAATTAGGTTAGGGTTAGCATTAGGGTTAGGGTTAGGTTTAGGATTAGTGTTTCAGTTAGGCTTAGTGTTAGGGTTAGGGTTTGGGTACGGGTTAGGTTTAGGGTTAGGGTTAGGGTTTGATTTAGGGTTAGGGTTAAGGTTAGGGTTAGTGTTAGGGTTTGGGTTAGGGTTAGAGTTAGGAATAGGGTTAGTGATAGGGTTAGGTTTAGGGTTAGCATTAGGGTTATGATTAGGTTTAGGGTTAGGGTTTGGGTTAGGGTTAGGGTTAGGGTTAGGTTTAGGGTTTGGTTTAGGGTTATTGTTAGGGTTAGGGTTTGGGTGAGGATTAGGGTTAGGGTTAGGGTTACGGTTTGTGTTAAGATTAGGGTTTGGGTTTGGGTTAGGTTAGGGTTTGGGTTACAGTTAGGGTTAGGGTTGGGGTTTGGGTTTGGTTTAGTGTTAGGGTTAGGTTAGGGTTTGGGTTAGAGTTAGGGTTAGGGTGAGGTGTTGGATTAGGGCTATGGTTAGGGTTAGGGTTAGGATTAGGGTTAGGGTTAGGGTTCCGATTAGAGTTAAGTTTAGAGTTTGGGTTTGGGTAAGGGTTAAAGTTAGGGTTAGGGTTAGGGTTAGGGTTATGACTAGGATTAGGGTTAGGGTTAGGGTTAGGATTAGGGTTACGGTTAGGGTTAGGGTTAGGTTTTCGGTTTGGGTTATGTTTTGGGTTAGGTTTAGGGTTAGGGTTAGGGTTAGGGTTAGGGTTAGGGTTAAGGTTAGGATTAGGGTTAGGGTTTGAGTTTGAATTAGGTTTAGGGTTAGCATTAGGGTTAGGGTTAGATTTAGGATAAGTGTTTCAGTTAGGGTTTGGGTTAGGGTTAGGGTTAGGGTTAGTGTTAGGGTTAGGGTTAGGGTTAGGGTTAGGGTTAGGGTTAGGGTTAGGGTTAGGGTTAGGACTAGGATTAGGGTTATGGTTAGGGTTAGGGTTAGGATTAGGGTTAGGGTTAGGGTTAATGTTCCGATTAGAGTTAGGTTTAGAGTTTGGGTTTGGGTAAGGGTTAAGGTTAGGTTTAGGGTTAGGGTTAGGGTTAGGGTTAGGGTTAGGGTTAGGGTTAGGACTAGGATTAGGGCTAGGGTTAGGGTTAGGATTAGGGTTAGGGTTTGGTTTTAGGTTTGGGTTATGGTTAGGGTCAGGGTTAGGGTTAGGGTTTAGGGTTAGGGTTAGGTTTAAACTTAGGGTTTCGGTTTCGGTTATGTTTTGGGTTAGGTTTAGCGTTAGGGTTAGGGTTTGAGTTCGAATTAGGTTTAGGGTTAGCATTAGGGTTAGGGTTAGGTTTAGGATTAGTGTTTCAGTTAGGGTTAGGGTTAGGGTTAGGGTTTGGGTTCGGGTTAGGTTTAGGGTTAGGTTTAGGTTTTGATTTAGGGTTAGGTTTAGGGTTTGGGTTTTTGTTAGGTTTTGGTTTAGGGTTAGGGTGAAGACTAGGGTTAGTGTTAGGGTTAGGTTTAGGGTTAGCATTAGGGTTAGGATTAGGGTTAGGCTTACGGCTTGAGTTAGGGTTAGGGTTAGGGTTAGAGTTAGGTTTTGGGTTAGGTTTAGGGTTAGGGATAGGGTTAGGGTTAGGGTTAGGGGTAGGGGTAGCATTAAGGTTAGGGTTAGGGTTATGGTTAGGGTTAGCTTTAGGGTTAGGGTTAGGGTTTGGGTTTGGGTTAGGGTTTGGGTTAGGGTTAGGGTTTGGGTTAGGGTTAGGGTTAGGGTTCGGGTTAGGATTTGGGTTAGGGTTATGGTTAGAGTCCGATTTGGGTTAGAGTTATGGTGAGGGTTGGGGTTGGTTTAGGGTTAGGGTTAGGGATAGGGATAGGGTTATGGTTAGGTTTAGCATTAAGGTTAGGGTTAGGGTTATGGTTAGGGTTAGCTTTAGGGTTAGGGTTAGGGTTTGGGTTTGGGTTAGGGTTTGGGTTAGGGTTAGGGTTTGGGTTAGGGTTAGGGTTAGGGTTCGGGTTAGGATTTGGGTTAGGGTTATGGTTAGAGTCGGATTTGGGTTAGAGTTATGGTGAGGGTTAGGGGTTGGTTTAGGGTTAGGGTTACGGTTAGGGTTAGGGTTATGGTTAGGGTTAGGTTTAGGGTTAGGGTTAGGGTTAGGGTTACGCTTTCGGTTTCGGTTATGTTTTGGGTTAGTTTTAGGGTTAGGTTTGGGTTTGGGTTGGGTTAGGATTAGGGTTAGGGTTTGAGTTTGAATTAGGTTTAGGGTTAGCATTAGGGTTAGGGTTAGGTTTAGGATAAGTGTTTCAGTTAGGGTTTGTGTTAGGGTTAGGGTTAGGGTTAGTGTTTGGGTTAGGGTTAGGGTTAGGGTTAGGATTAGGGTTAGGGTTTGTGTTAAGATTAGGGTTTAGGTTTGGGTTAAGGTTAGGGTTAGGGTTTGGGTTAAGGTTACGTTTAGTGTTAGGGTTTGTGTTAGGGTTCGGGTTATCGTTAGGAGTAGGGTTAGGGTTAAGGTTTGGGTTAGGGTTAGGGTTAGGGTTAGGGTTAGGGTTAGGTTTAGGGTTTGGTTTAGGGTTATGGTTAGGGTTAGGGTTTGGGTGAGGATTAGGGTTAGGGTTAGGGTTAGGGTTTGTGTTAAGATTAGGGTTTGGGTTTGGGTTAGGTTAGGGTTTGGGTTACAGTTAGGGTTAGGGTTAGGGTTTGGGTTTGGTTTAGTGTTAGGGTTAGGTTAGGGTTTGGGTTAGAGTTAGGGTTAGGGTGAGGTGTTGGATTAGGGTTATGGTTAGGGTTAGGGTTAGGGTTAGGATTAGGGTTAGGGTTAGGGTTCCGATTAGAGTTAGGTTTAGAGTTTGGGTTTGGGTAAGGGTTAAGGTTAGGGTTAGGGTTAGGGTTAGGGTTATGACTAGGATTAGGGTTAGGGTTAGGGTTAGGATTAGGGTTACGGTTAGGGTTAGGGTTAGGTTTTCGGTTTGGGTTATGTTTTGGGTTAGGTTTAGGGTTAGGGTTAGGTTTAGGGTTAGGGTTAAGGTTAGGATTAGGGTTAGGGTTTGAGTTTGAATTAGGTTTAGGTTTAGCATTAGGGTTAGGGTTAGATTTAGGATAAGTGTTTCAGTTAGGGTTTGGGTTAGGGTTAGGGTTAGGGTTAGTGTTTGGGTTACGATTAGGGTTAGGGTTAGGATTTGGTTTAGGGTTAGGGTTAGGGTTACGGTTAGGGTTTGGGTTAGGGTTAGGGTTTGTGTTAAGATTAGGGTTTGGTTTTGGGTTAGGGTTAGGGTTAAGGTTAGGGTTAGGTTTAGAATTAGGGTTAGTGTTAAGGTTAGGGTTAGGGTTAGGGTTAGGATAAGGATGAGGGTTAGGTTTAGGGTTAGTATTAGGGTTATTATTTGGGTTATGGTGTGGGTTAGAGTTAGGCATAGGATTTGGGTTAGTGTCCGAGTTAGGTTTTGAGTTATGATTAGGATTAGGATTAGGTTAGGGTTTGGGTTAGAGTTAGGGTTAGGGTTAGGTTTTGGGTTTGGTTTAGAGTTATGGTTAGGTTAGGGTTTGGGTTAGAGTTAGGGTTAGGGTGAGGTGTTGGATTAGGGTTATGGTTAGGGTTAGGGTTAGGATTAGGGTTACGGTTAGGGTTCCGATTAGAGTTAGGTTTAGAGTTTGGGTTTGGGTAAGGGTTAAGTTTAGGTTTAGGGTTAGGCTTAGGGTTAGGGTTAGGATTAGGGTTAGGGTTAGGGTTCCGATTAGAGTTAGGTTTAGAGTTTGGGTTTGGGTAAGGGTTAAGTTTAGGTTTAGGGTTAGGGTTAGGGGTAGGGTTAGGACTAGGATTAGGGTTAGGGTTAGGGTTAGGTGAGGGTTTATGTTAGAGTTAGGGTTAGGGTTAGGGGTTCGATTAGGTTTATGGTTAGGGTTAGGCTTTAGGTTTGGGTTATGGTTAGGGTTAGTTTTTGGGTTAGGGTTTAAGGGTAGGATTAGGGTTAGTGTTAGGGTTTGGGTTAGGGTTAGGGTTACGGTGTGGGTTTGGGTTAGGGTTAGGGTTAGGGTTAGGGTTTCGGTGTGGGTTATGTTTTGGGTTAGGTTTAGGGTTAACGTTAGGGTTTCGGTTCAGGTTAGGATTAGGGTTAGGGTTTGAGTTTGAATTAGGTTTAGGGTTAGCATTAGGGTTAGGGTTAGGTTTAGGATTAGTGTTTCGGTTAGGGTTAGGGTTAGGGTTAGGGTTCCGATTAGAGTTAGGTTTAGAGTTTGGGTTCGGGTAAGGTTTAAGGTTAGGGTTAGGGTTAGGGTTAGGTTTAGGGTTAGTACTAGGATTAGGTTTAGTGTTAGGGTTAGGATTAGGGTTAGGGTTAGGGTTAGGGTTAGGGTTTCGGTTTGGGTTATGTTTTGGGTTAGGTTTAGGTTTAGGGTTAGGGTTAGGGTTAGGGTTAGGGTTAGGGTTAGGGTTAGGATTAGGGTTAGGGTTTGAGTTTGAATTAGGTTTAGGGTTAGGATTAGGGTTAGGGTTAGGGTTAGGGTTACGGTTAAGGTTAGGGTTAGGTTTAGAATTAGGGTTAGTGTTAAGGTTAGGGTTAGGGTTATGGTTAGGGTGAGGGTTAGGGGTAGGGTTTCGGTTAGGCTTAGGGTTAGGGTTAGGGTTAGGGTTAGGGTTAGCGTTTGGGTTAGGATTAGGGTTAGGGTTAGGGTTTGGGTTAGGGTTAGGGTTAGGGTTACGGTTAGGGTTAGGATTAGGGTTAGGGTTTGTGTTAAGATTAGGGTTTGGGTTTGGGTTAGGGTTAGGGTTAGGGTTAGGGTTAGGGTTAGGTTTACAATTAGGGTTAGTGTTAAGGTTAGGGTTAGGGTAAGGGTTAGGATAAGGATGAACTTTAGGGTTAGGGTTAGGATTAGGGTTATTATTTGGGTTATGGTTTGGGGTAGGGTTAGGGTTAGGGTTTGGGTTAGTATTAGAGTTAGGGTTTGAGTAAGGGTTAGGTTTAGGGTTAGATTAGGGTTTGGGTTAGAGTCAGTGTTAGGGTTACGGTTTGGGTTTGGTTTAGAGGTAGGGTTATGTTAGGGTTTGGGTTAGAGTTAGGGTTAGGGTGAGGTGTTGGATTAGGGTTATGGTTAGGGTTAGGGTTTGGGTTAGTGTTAGAGATAGGGTTTGAGTTAGGGTTAGGTTTAGGCTTACGTTGGGGCTTGGGTTAGAGTTAGGATTGGGGTTAGGGTTTGGGCTTGGTTTAGAGTTAGGGTTAGGTTAGGTTTTGGGTTAGAGTTAGGGTTAGAGTGAGGTGTTGGATTAGGGTTATGGTTAGGGTAAGGGTTAGGATTAGGGTTAGGGTTAGGGTTCCGATTAGAGTTAGGTTTAGAGTTTGGGTTTCGGTAAGGGTTAAGGTTAGGTTTAGGGTTAGGGTTAGGGTAAGGGTTAGGGTTAGGACTAGGATTAGGGTTATGGTTAGGGTTAGGGTTAGGATTAGGGTTAGGTTTAGGGTTCCGATTAGAGTTAGGTTTAGATTTTGGGTTTGGGTAAGGGTTAAGCTTAGGGTTAGGGATAGGGTTAGGGTTAGGGTTAGGGTTAGGACTAGGATTAGGGTTAGGGTTAGGGTTTGGATTAGGGTTAGGGTTTGGTTTTAGGTTTGGGTTATGGTTAGGGTAAGTGTTAGGGTTAGGGTTTGGGTTAGTGTTAGGTTTAGGGTAAGGGTTTTGGTTTGGGTTATATTTTGGTTTAGGTTTAGGGTTAGGGTTAGGTTTTGAATTGGAATTAGGTTTAGGGTTAGCATTAGGGTTAGGGTTAGGTTTAGGATTAGTGTTTCAGTTAGGGTTAGGGTTAGGGTTAGGGTTTGGGTTCGGGTTAGGGTTAGGTTTAGGTTTAGGGTTTGATTTAGGGTTAGGGTTAGGGTTAGGGTTAGTGTTAGGGTTTGGGTTAGGGTTAGGGTTAGGACTAGGGTTATTGTTTGTGTTAAGTTTAGGGTTAGCTTTAGGGTTAGGATTAGGGTTAGGGTTAGGGTTTGGGTTTTGGTTAGGGTTAGGGTTAGGTTTAGGGTTAAGTTTTGGGTTAGGGTTAGGGTTAGTGTTAGCGTTTGGGTTAGGGTTAGGGTTAGGGTTAGGATTAGGGTTAGGGTTTGTGTTAAGATTAGGGTTTGGGTTTGGGTTAAGTTTAGGGTTAGGGTTTGGGTTAAGGTTACGTTTAGGGTTAGGGTTTGTGTTAGGGTTAGGGTTAGCGTTAGGAGTAGGGTTAGGGTTTAGGTTTTTGGTTAGGGTTAGTGTTAGGGTTAGTGTTAGGATTAGGGTTTGGGTTAGGGTTTAGGTTTGGTTAGGTTTAGGGTTAGGGTTAGGGTTATGGTTAGGTTTAGCATTAGGGTTAGGGTTAGGGTTATGGTTAGGGTTGGTGTTAGGGTTAGGGTTAGGGTTAGGGTTCGGGTTAGCATTTGGGTTAGGGTTAGGGTTTGAGTCGGATTTGGGTTAGAGTTATGGTGAAGGTTAGGGGTTGGGTTAGGGTTACGGTTTGGGTTAGGGTTAGGGTTAGGGTTAGGGTTAGGGTTTGGGTTAGGGTTAGGTTTGAATCTGGGTTAGTATTAGGGTTATGGTTAGTTTTAAGATTATGGTTAGGGTTAGGGTTAGGGTTAGGTTTTGGGTGAGGGTTAGGGTTAGGGTTAGGGTTAGACTTAGGTTTAGGTTTAGGGTTTGGGTTATGGTTAGGGTTAGTGTTAGGGTTAGGTTTTAGGGTTAGGTTTAGGGTTAGGGTTAGGGTTTCGGTTTGGGTTATGTTTTGGGTTAGGTTTAGGGTTAGGGTTAGGGTTTGGGTTCGGGTTAGGAATAGGGTTATGGTTTGAGTTTGAATTAGGTTTAGGGTTAGCATTAGGGTTAGGGTTAGGTTTAGGATTAGTGTTTCAGTTAGGCTTAGTGTTAGGGTTAGGATTTGGGTACGGGTTAGGTTTAGGGTTAGGGTTAGGGTTTGATTTAGGGTTAGGGTTATGGTTAGGGTTAGTGTTAGGGTTTGGGTTAGGGTTAGAGTTAGGAATAGGGTTAGTGATAGGGTTAGGTTTAGGGTTAGCATTAGGGTTATGATTAGGTTTAGGGTTAGGGTTTGGGTTAGGGTTAGGGTTAGGGTTAGGGTTAGGTTTAGGGTTTGGTTTAGGGTTATGGTTAGGGTTAGGGTTTGGGTGAGGATTAGGGTTAGGGTTAGGGTTAGGGTTTGTGTTAAGATTAGGGTTTGGGTTTGGGTTAGGTTAGGGTTTGGGTTACAGTTAGGGTTAGGGTTGGGGTTTGGGTTTGGTTTAGTGTTAGGGTTAGGTTAGGGTTTGGGTTAGAGTTAGGGTTAGGGTGAGGTGTTGGATTAGGGTTATGGTTAGGGTTAGGGTTAGGATTAGGGTTAGGGTTAGGGTTCCGATTAGAGTTAGGTTTAGAGTTTGGGTTTGGGTAAGGGTTAAGGTTAGGTTTAGGGTTAGGGTTAGGGTTATGACTAGGATTAGGGTTAGGGTTAGGGTTAGGATTAGGGTTACGGTTAGGGTTAGGGTTAGGGTTAGGGTTAAGGTTAGGATTAGGGTTAGGGTTTGAGTTTGAATTAGGTTTAGGGTTAGGATTAGGGTTAGGGTTAGATTTAGGATAAGTGTTTCAGTTAGGGTTTGGGTTAGGGTTAGGGTTAGGGTTAGTGTTAGGTTTTGGGTTAGGGTTAGTGTTAGGGTTAGGGTTTGGGTTAGGGTTAGGGTTAGAGTTAGGTTTTGGGTTAGGATTAGGGTTAGGGTTAAGGTTAGGGTTAGGGTTAGGACTAGGATTAGGGTTATGGTTAGGGTTAGGGTTAGGATTAGGGTTAGGGTTAATGTTCCGATTAGAGTTAGGTTTAGAGCTTGGGTTTGGGTAAGGGTTAAGGTTAGGTTTAGGGTCAGGGTTAGGGTTAGGGTTAGGGTTAGGACTAGGATTAGGGCTAGGGTTAGGGTTAGGATTAGGGTTAGGGTTTGGTTTTAGGTTTGGGTTATGGTTAGGGTCAGGGTTAGGGTTAGGGTTTAGGGTTAGGGTTAGGTTTAAAGTTAGGGTTTCGGTTTCGTTTATGTTTTGGGTTAGGTTTAGCGTTAGGGTTACGCTTTGAGTTGGAATTAGGTTTAGGGTTAGCATTAGGGTTAGGGTTAGGTTTAGGATTAGTGTTTCAGTTAGGGTTAGGGTTAGGGTTAGGGTTTGGGTTCGGGTTAGGTTTAGGGTTAGGTTTAGGTTTTGATTTAGGGTTAGGGTTAGGGTTAGGGTTTTTGTTAGGTTTTGGGTTAGGGTAAGGGTGAAGACTAGGGTTAGTGTTAGGGTTAGGTTTAGGGTTAGCATTAGGGTTAGGATTAGAGTTAGGCTTACGGTTTGGGTTAGGGTTAGGGTTAGGGTTAGGGTTAGGTTTTGGGTTAGGTTTAGGGTTAGGGTTAGGGTTAGGGTTAGGGTTAGGGTTATGGTTAGGTTTAGCATTAGTGTTAGGGTTAGGGTTATGGTTAGGGTTAGCTTTAGGGTTAGGGTTAGGGTTTGGGTTTGGGTTAGGGTTTGGGTTAGGGTTAGGGTTTGGGTTAGGGTTAGGGTTAGGGTTCGGGTTAGGATTTGGGTTAGGGTTATGGTTAGAGTCGGATTTGGGTTAGAGTTATGGTGAGGGTTAGAGGTTGGTTTAGGGTTAGGGTTACGGTTAGGGTTAGGGTTATGGTTAGGGTTAGGTTTAGGGTTAGGGTTAGGGTTAGGGTTACGCTTTCGGTTTCGGTTATGTTTTGGGTTAGTTTTAGGGTTAGGTTTGGGTTTGGGTTGGGTTAGGATTAGGGTTAGGGTTTGAGTTTGAATTAGGTTTAGGGTTAGCATTAGGGTTAGGGTTAGGTTTAGGATAAGTGTTTCAGTTACGGTTAGGGTTAGGGTTAGGGTTTGGGTTCGGGTTAGGGTTAGGGTTAGGGTTTGGGTTAGGGTTAGGGTTAGGGTTAGGATTAGGGTTAGGGTTTGTGTTAAGATTAGGATTTAGGTTTGGGTTAAGGTTAGGGTTAGGGTTTGGGTTAAGGTTACGTTTAGTGTTAGGGTTTGTGTTAGGGTTCGGGATATCGTTAGTAGTAGGGTTAGGGTTAAGTTCTGGGATAGGGATAGGGTTAGGGTTAAGATTAGGGTTTAGGTTTGGGATAAGGTTAGGGTTAGGGTTTGGGTTAAGGTTACGTTTAGTGTTAGGGTTTGTGTTAGGGTTCGGGTTATCGTTAGGAGTAGGGTTAGGGTTAAGTTTTGGGTTAGGGATAGGGTTAGGGTTAGGGTTAGGGTTAGGTTTAGGGTTTGGTTTAGGGTTATGGTTAGGGTTAGGGTTTGGGTGAGGATTAGGGTTAGGGTTAGGGTTAGGGTTTGTGTTAAGATTAGGGTTTGGGTTTGGGTTAGGTTAGGGTTTGGGTTACAGTTAGGGTTAGGGTTAGGGTTTGGGTTTGGTTTAGTGTTAGGGTTAGGTTAGGGTTTGGGTTAGAGTTAGGGTTAGGGTGAGGTGTTGGATTAGGGTTATGGTTAGGGTTAGGGTTAGGATTAGCGTTAGGGTTAGGATTCCGATTAGAGTTAGGTTTAGAGTTTGGGTTTGGGTAAGGGTTAAGGTTAGGGTTAGGGTTAGGGTTAGGGTTATGACTAGGATTAGGGTTAGGGTTAGGGTTAGGATTAGGGTTACGGTTAGGGTTAGGGTTAGGTTTTCGGTTTGGGTTATGTTTTGGGTTAGGTTTAGGGTTAGGGTTAGGGTTAGGGTTAGGGTTAAGGTTAGGATTAGGGTTAGGGTTTGAGTTTGAATTAGGTTTAGGTTTATCATTAGGGTTAGGGTTAGATTTAGGATAAGTGTTTCAGTTAGGGTTTGGGTTAGGGTTAGGGTTAGGGTTAGGGTTAGGTTTTGGGTTAGGGTTAGTGTTAGGGTTAGTGTTAGGGTTAGGGTTAGGACTAGGATTAGGGTTATGGTTAGGGTTAGGGTTAGGATTAGGGTTAGGGTTAGATTTCCGATTAGAGTTAGGTTTAGAGTTTGGGTTTGGGTAAGGGTTAAGGTTAGGTTTAGTGTTAGGGTTACGGTTAGGGTTAGGGTTAGGACTAGGATTAGGGCTAGGGTTAGGGTTAGGATTAGGGTTATGGTTTGGTTTTAGGTTTGGGTTATGGTTAGGGTCAGGGTTAGGGTTAGGGTTTAGGGTTAGGGTTAGGTTTAAAGTTAGGGTTTCGGTTTCGGTTATGTTTTGGGTTAGGTTTTGGGTTAGGGTTAGGGTTTGCGTTGGAATTAGGTTTAGGGTTAGCATTAGGGTTAGGGTTAGGTTTAGGATTAGTGTTTCAGTCAGGGTCAGGTTTAGGGTTAGGGTTTGGGTTCGAGTTAGGGTTAGGGTTAGATTTAGGTTTTGATTTAGGGTTAGGGTTAGGGTTAGGGTTTTTGTTAGGTTTTGGGTTACGGTTAGGGTGAAGACTAGGGTTAGTGTTAGGGTTAGGTTTAGGGTTAGCATTAGGGTTAGGATTAGGGTTAGGCTTACGGTTTGGGTTAGGTTTAGGGTTAGGGTTAGGTTTTGGGTTAGGTTTAGGGTTAGGGTTAGGGTTAGGGTTAGTGTTAGGGTTATGGTTAGGTTTAGCATTAGGGTTAGGGTTAGGGTTATGGTTAGGGTTAGCTTTAGGGTTAGGGTTAGGGTTTGGGTTTGGGTTAGGGTTTGGGTTAGGGTTAGGGTTAGGGTTAGGGTTCGGGTTAGGATTTGGGTTAGGGTTATGGTTAGAGTCGGATTTGGGTTAGAGTTATGGTGAGGGTTAGGGGTTGGGTTAGGGTTAGGGTTACGGTTAGGGTTAGGGTTATGGTTAGGGTTAGGTTTAGGGTTAGGGTTAGGGTTAGGGTTACGCTTTCGGTTTCGGTTATGTTTTGGGTTAATTTTAGGGTTCGGTTTGGGTTTGGGTTGGGTTAGGATTAGGGTTAGGGTTTGAGTTTGAATTAGGTTTAGGGTTAGCATTAGGGTTAGGGTTAGGTTTAGGATAAGTGTTTCAGTTAGGGTTAGGGTTAGGGTTAGGGTTTGGGTTCGGGTTAGGGTTAGGGTTAGGGTTAGGGTTTGGGTTAGGGTTAGGGTTAGGGTTAGGATTAGGGTTAGGGTTTGTGTTAAGATTAGGGTTTAGGTTTGGGTTAAGGTTAGGGTTAGGGTTTGGGTTAAGGTTACGTTTAGGGTTAGGGTTTGTGTTAGGGTTAGGGTTATCGTTAGGAGTAGGGTTAGGGTTAAGGTTTGGGTTAGGGTTAGGGTTAGGGTTAGCGTTTGGGTTAGGGTTAGGTTTAGGGTTAGGATTAGGGTTAGGGTTTGTGTTAAGATTAGGGTTTGGGTTTTGGTTAAGGTTAGGGTTAGGGTTTGTGTTAAGGTTACGTTTAGGGTTAGGGTTTGTGTTAGGGTTAGGGTTAGCATTAGGGTTAGGGTTAGGTTTAGGATAAGTGTTTCAGTTAGGGTTAGGGTTAGGGTTAGGGTTTGGGTTCGGGTTAGGGGTAGGGTTAGGGTTAGGGTTTGGGTTAGGGTTAGGGTTAGGGTTAGGATTAGGGTTAGGGTTTGTGTTAAGATTAGGGTTTGGGTTTTGGTTAAGTTTAGGGTTAGGGTTTGTGTTAAGGTTACGTTTAGGGTTAGGGTTTGTGTTAGGGTTAGGGTTAGCGTTAGGAGTAGGGTTAGGGTTTAGGTTTTTGGTTAGGGTTAGTGTTAGGGTTAGTGTTAGGATTAGGGTTTGGGTTAGGGTTTAGGTTTGGTTAGGTTTAGGGTTATGGTTAGGGTTATGGTTAGGTTTAGCATTAGGGTTAGGTTTAGGGTTATGGTTAGGGTTGGTGTTAGGGTTAGGGTTAAGGTTTGGGTTTGGGTTAGGGTTTGGGTTAGGGTTAGGGTTCGGGTTAGGATTAGGGTTAGGGTTCGGGTTAGGATTTGGGTTAGGGTTAGGGTTAGAGTCGGATTTGGGTTAGAGTTATGGTGAAGGTTAGGGTTTGGGTTAGGGTTAGGGTTTGGATTAGGGTTAGGGTTAGGGTTAGGGTTACGGTTAGGGTTTGGGTTAGGGTTAGGTTTGAATCTGGGTTAGTATTAGGGTTATGGTTAGTGTTAAGATTATGGTTAGGGTTAGGGTTAGGTTTTGGGTGAGGGTTAGGGTTAGGGTTAGGGTTAGACTTAGGTTTAGGGTTAGGGATAGGGTTAGGGTTAGGGTTAGGATAAGGATGAGGGTTAGGCTTAGGGTTAGGATTAGGGTTATTATTTGGGTTAGGGTTTGGGTTAGGGTTAGTGTTAGGGTTTGGGTTAGTGTTAGAGTTAGGGTTTGAGTTAGGGTTAGGTTTAGGCTTCCATTGGGGTTGGGTTAGACTTAGGGTTAGGGCTAGGGTTTGGGTTTGGTTTAGAGTTAGGGTTAGTTTAGGGTTTGAGTTAGAGTTAGGGTTAGGGTGAGGTGTTGGATTAGGGTTAGGGTTAGGGTTAGGGTTAGGATTAGGGTTAGGGTTAGGGTTCCGATTAGAGTTAGGTTTAGAGTTTGGGTTTGGGTAAGGGTTAAGGTTAGGTTTAGGGTTAGGGTTAGGGTTAGGGTTAGGGTTAGGACTAGGATTAGTGTTAGGGTTAGTGTTAGGTTTAGGGTTAGGGTTTGGGTTTAGGTTTGGGTTATGGTTAGGGTGAGTGTTAGGGATAGGGTTTAGGGTTAGGTTTAGGGTTAGGGTTAGGGTTTCGGTTTGGGTTATGTTTTGGGTTAGGTTTAGGGTTAGGGTTAGGGTTTGGGTTCGGGTTAGGAATAGGGTTATGGTTTGAGTTTGAATTAGGTTTAGGGTTAGCATTAGGGTTAGGGTTAGGTTTAGGATTAGTGTTTCAGTTAGGCTTAGTGTTAGGGTTAGGGTTTGGGTACGGGTTAGGTTTAGGGTTAGGGTTAGGGTTTGATTTAGGGTTAGGGTTAGGTTAGGGTTAGTGTTAGGGTTTGGGTTAGGGTTAGAGTTAGGAATAGGGTTAGTGATAGGGTTAAGTTTAGGGTTTGCATTAGGGTTATGATTAGGTTTAGGTTTAGGGTTTGGTTTAGGGTTATGATTAGGGTTAGTATTTGGGTGAGGGTTAGGGTTAGGGTTAGGGTTAGGGTTTGTGTTAAGATTAGGGTTTGGGTTTGGGTTAGGTTAGGGTTTGGGTTACAGTTAGGGTTAGGGTTAGGGTTTGGGTTTGATTTAGTGTTAGGGTTAGGTTAGGGTTTGGGTTAGAGTTAGGGTTAGGGTGAGGTGTTGGATTAGGGTTATGGTTAGGGTTAGGGTTAGGATTAGGGTTAGGGTTAGGGTTCCGATTAGAGTTAGGTTTAGAGTTTGGTTTTGGGTAAGGGTTAAGGTTAGGGTTAGTGTTAGGGTTAGGGTAAGGACTAGGATTAGGGTTAGGGTTAGGGTTAGGATTAGGGTTACGGTTAGGGTTAGGGTTAGGTTTTCGGTTTGGGTTATGTTTTGGGTTAGGTTTAGGGTTAGGGTTAGGGTTAGGGTTAGGGTTAAGGTTAGTATTAGGGTTAGGGTTTGAGTTTGAATTAGGTTTAGTGTTAGCATTAGGGTTAGGGTTAGATTTAGGATAAGTGTTTCAGTTAGGATTTGGGTTAGGGTTAGGGTTAGGGTTAGGGTTAGGTTTTGGGTTAGGGTTAGTGTTAGGGTTAGGGTTTGGGTTAGGGTTAGGGTTAGGGTTTGGTTTTGGGTTAGGATTAGGGTTAGCGTTAGGGTTAGGGCTAGGGTTAGGGTTAGGGTTAGGGTTAGAGTTAGGACTAGGATGAGGGTTATGGTTAGGGTTAGGGTTAGGATTAGGGTTAGGATTAGGGTTCCGATTAGAGTTAGGTTGAGAGTTTTGGTTTGGGTAAGGATTAAGGTTAGGTTTCGGGTTAGGGTTAGGTTTAGGACTAGGATTAGGGCTAGGGTTAGCGTTAGGATTAGGGTTAGGGTTTGGTTTTAGGTTTGGGTTATGGTTACGGTCAGGGTTAGGGTTAGGGTTTAGGGTTAGGGTTAGGTTTAAGGTTAGGGTTTCGGTTTGGGTTATGTTTTGGGTTAGGTTTAGGGTTAGGTTTAGGGTTTGAGTTGGAATTAGGTTTAGGGTTAGCATTAGGGTTAGGGTTAGGTTTAGGATTAGTGTTTCAGTTAGGGTTAGGGTTAGGGTTAGGTTTAGGTTTTGATTTAGGGTTAGGGTTAGGGTTAGGGTTAGTGTTAGGGTTTGGGTTAGGGTTAGGGTTAGGACTAGGGTTAGTGTTAGAGTTAGGTTTAGGGTTAGCATTAGGGTTAGGATTAGGGTTAGGCTTACGGTTTGGGTTAGGGTTAGGGTTAGGGTTAGGGTTAGGGTTTGGGTTAGGGTTAGGGTTAGGGTTAGGGTTAGGGTTAGGGTTAGGGTTAGGTTTATGGTTAGGTTTAGCATTAGGGTTAGGGTTAGGGTTATGGTTAGGGTTAGCTTTAGGGTTAGGGTTAGGGTTTGGGTTTGGGTTAGGGTTTGGGTTAGGGTTAGGGTTTGGGTTAGGGTTAGGGTTAGGGTTCGGGTTAGGATTTGGGTTAGGGTTATGGTTAGAGTCGGATTTGGGTTAGAGTTATGGTGAGGCTTAGGGGTTCGGTTAGGGTAAGGGTTACCGTTAGGGTTAGGGTTATGGTTAGTGTTAGGTTTAGGATTAGAGTTAGGTTTAGGGTTCCGATTAGAGTTAGGTTTAGAGTTTGGGTTTGGGTAAGGGTTAAGGTTAGGGTTAGGGTTATGGATAGGGTTAGGACTAGGATTAGGGTTAGGGTTAGGATTAGGGTTCCGGTTAGTGTTAGGGTTAGATTTTCGGTTTGGGTTATGTTTTGGGTTAGGTTTAGGGTTAGGGTTAGGGTTAGGGTTAGTGTTAGGTTTAGGGTTTGGGTTAGGGTTAGGGTTAGGGTTAGGGTTAGGGTTAGGGTTAGGTTTATGGTTAGGTTTAGCATTAGGGTTAGGGTTAGGGTTATGGTTAGAGTTAGCTTTAGGGTTAGGGTTAGGGTTTGGGTTTGGGTTAGGGTTTGGGTTAGGGTAAGGGTGTGGGTTAGGGTTAGGGTTAGGGTTTGGGTTAGGATTTGGGTTAGGGTTATGGTTAGAGTCGGATTTGGGTTAGAGTTACGGTGAGGCTTAGGGGTTCGGTTAGGGTAAGGGTTACCTTTAGGGTTAGGGTTATGGTTAGGGTTAGGTTTAGGGTTAGGGTTAGGGTTACGGTTTCGGTTTCGGTTATGTTTTGGGTTAGTTTTAGGGGTAGGTTTGGGTTTGGGTTGGGTTAGGATTAGGGTTAGGGTTTGAGTTTGAATTAGGTTTAGGGTTAGCATTAGGTTTAGGGTTAGGTTTAGGATAAGTGTTTCAGTTAGGGTTAGGGTTAGGGTTTGGGTTTGGTTTCGGGTTTGGGTTAGGGTTAGTGTTTGGGAAGGGGTTAGGGTAAAGGTGAGGATTAGGGTAAGGGTTTGTGTTAAGATTAGGGTTTGGGTTTGGGTTAAGGTTAAGGTTAGGGTTTGGGTTAAGGTTACGTTTAGGGTTAGGGTTTGTGTTAGGGTTAGGTTTAGTGTTAGGAGTAGGGTTAGGGTTTAGGTTTTTGGTTAGGGTTAGTGTTAGGGTTAGTGTTAGGATTAGGGTTTGGGTTAGGGTTTAGGTTTGGTTAGGTTTAGGGTTAGGGTTAGGGTTATGGTTAGGTTTAGCATTAGGGTTAGGTTTAGGGTTATGGTTAGGGTTGGTGTTAGGGTTAGGGTTAGGGTTTGGGTTTGGGTTAGGGTTTGGGTTAGGGTTAGGGTTTGGGTTAGGGTTAGGGTTAGGGTTAGGGTTCGGTTTAGGATTTGGGTTAGGGTTAGGGTTAGAGTCGGATTTGGGTTAGAGTTACGGTGAAGGTTAGGGGTTGGGTTAGGGTTAGGGTTTGGGTTAGGGTTAGGGTTAGGGTTAGGGTTAGGGTTAGGGTTTGGGTTAGGGTTCGGTTTGAATCTGGGTTAGTATTAGGGTTATGGTTAGTGTTAAGATTATGGTTAGGGTTAGAGTTAGGGTTATGTTTTCGGTGAGGGTTAGGGTTAGGGTTAGGGTTAGGATTAGGGTTATTATTTGGGTTAGGGTTTGGGTTAGGGTTAGGTTTAGGCTTACATTGGGGTTGGGTTAGAGTTAGGGTTAGAGTTAGGGTTTGGGTTTGGTTTAGAGTTAGGGTTAGGTTAGGGTTTGGGTTAGAGTTAGGGTTAGGGTGAGGTGTTGGATTAGGGTTATGGTTAGGGTTAGGGTTAGGATTAGAGTTAGTGTTAGGGTTCCAATTAGAGTTAGGTTTAGAGTTTGGGTTTGGGTAAGGGTTAAGGTTAGGGTTAGGGTTAGGGTTAGGGTTAGGGTTAGGGTTAGGGTTAGGGTTAGGACTAGGATTAGGGTTAGGGTTAGTGTTAGGTTTATGGTTAGGGTTTGGGTTTAGGTTTGGGTTATGGTTAGGGTTCGTGTTAGTGTTAGGGTTTAGGGTTAGGTTTAGGGTTAGGGTTAGGCTTTTGGTTTGGGTTATGTTTTGGGTTAGGTTTAGGGTTAGGTTTAGGGTTTGTGTTCGGGTTAGGAATAGAGTTATGGTTTTAGTTTGAATTAGGTTTAGGGTTAGCATTAGGGTTAGGGTTAGGTTTAGGATTAGTGTTTCATTTAGGCTTAGTGTTAGGGTTAGGGTTTGGGTACGGGTTAGGTTTAGGGTTAGGGTTAGGGTTTGATTTAGGGTTAGGGTTAAGTTTAGGGTTAGTGTTAGTGTTTGGGTTAGGGTTAGGGTTAGGAATAGGGTTAGTGATAGGGTTAGGTTTAGGGTTAGCATTAGGGTTATGATTAGGTTTAGGGTTAGGGTTTGGGTTAGGGTTAGGGTTAGGGTTAGGTTTAGGGTTTGGTTTAGGGTTATGGTTAGGGTTAGGGTTTGGGTGAGGGTTAGGGTTAGGTTTAGGGTTAGGGTTTGTGTTAAGATTAGGGTTTGGGTTTGGGTTAGGTTAGTGTTTGGGTTACAGTTAGGGTTAGGGTGAGGTGTTGGATTAGGGTTATGGTTAGGGTTAGGGTTAGGATTAGAGTTAGGTTTAGGGTTCCGATTAGAGTTAGGTTTAGAGTTTGGGTTTGGGTAAGGGTTAAGGTTAGGGTTAGGGTTATGGTTAGGGTTAGAACTAGGATTAGGGTTAGGGTTAGGGTTAGGATTAGGGTTACGGTTAGGGTTAGGGTTAGATTTTCGGTTTGGGTTATGTTTTTGGTTAGGTTTAGGGTTAGGGTTTGGGTTAGGGTTAGAGTTAGGGTTAAGGTTAGGATTACGGTTAGGGTTTGAGTTTGAATTAGGTTTAGGGTTAGCATTAGGGTTAGGGTTAGATTTAGGATAAGTGTTTCAGTTAGGTTTTGGGTTAGCTTTAGGGTTAGGGTTAGGGTTAGGTTTTGGGTTAGGGTTAGTGTTAGGTTTAGGGTTTGGGTTAGGGTTAGGGTTAGGGTTAGGTTTTGGGTTAGGATTAGGGTAAGGGTTAGGGTTAGGGTTAGGGTTAGGACTAGGATTAGGGTTATGGTTAGGGTTAGGGTTAGGATTAGGGTTAGGTTTAGGGTTCCGATTAGAGTTAGGTTTAGAGTTTGGGTTTGGGTAAGGGTTAAGGTTAGGTTTAGGGTTAGAGTTAGGGTTAGGGTTAGGACTAGGATTAGGGCTAGGGTTAGGGATAGGATTAGGGTTAGGGTTAGGATTAGGGTTAGGTTTAGGGTTAGGGTTATGGTTTAGGTTTGGGTTAGGGTTAGGGTTTGGGTTAGGATAAGGATGAGGGTTAGGGTTAGGGTTAGGATTAGGGTTAGTATTTGTGTTATGGTTTAGGTTTGGGTTAGGGTTAGGGTTTGGGTAGTGTTAGGATTTGGGTTAGAGTTAGGGTTAGGGTTAGGGTTTGGGTTTGGGTTAGGGTTAGGTTTAGGTTTGGGTTTGGGTTAGAGTTAGGTTTAGGGTTATGGGTTGGATTAGGGTTATGGTTAGGGTTAGTTTTAGGATTAGGGTTAGGGTTAGGCTTTAGGTTTGTTTTATGGTTAGGGTTAGGGTTAGGGTTTAAGTTTAGGATTAGGTTTAGTGTTAGGGTTTGGGTTAGGGTTAGGCTTACGGTGTGGGTTTTGGTTAGGGTTAGGGTTAGGGTTAGGGTTTCGGTGTGGGTTATGTTTTGGGTTAGGTTTAGGGTTAGGGTTAGGGTTTTGGTTCGGGTTAGGATTAGGGTTAGGGTATGAGTTTGAATTAGGTTTAGGGTTAGCATTAGGGTTAGAGTAAGGTTTAGGTTTAGTGTTTCGGTTAGGGTTAGGGTTAGGGTTAGGGTTTGGGTTAGGGTTAGGGTTAGGATTAGGGGTTAGGTTTAGGTTTAGGGTTATTATTAGGGTTTGGGTTAGGGTTAGTGTTAGGGTTTGGGTTTTAGTTAGAATTAGGGTTAGTGTTAGGGTTAGGTTTTGTGTTAGTGTTAGGGTTAAGCTTAGTGTTAGTGTTAGGGTTTGGGTTAGGGTTAGGGTTAGGTTTAGAGTTAGGATTAGGTTTAGGGTTAGGGTTAGATTTAGGGTTTGGTTTAGGAGTAGTTTTAGGGTTAGGTTTAGGTTTTGGGTTAGGTTTAGGGTTAGGGTTAAAGTTTGGTTTCGGGTTTGGGTTAGGGTTAGCGTTTGAGTTAGGGTTAGGGTTAGTGTTAGGGGTAGGGTTAGGGTTAGGGTTAGGGTTTGGGTTAGGGTTAGGGTTAGGGTTAGGGTTAGGGTTAGGGTTTGGGTTAGGGTTAGGGTTAGGGTTTGGGTTAGGGTTAGGGTTAGGGGTAGGGTTAGGGTTAGGGTTTGGGTTAGGATTAGGGTTAGGTTTTGGGTTTGGGTTAGGGTTAGGGTTAGGCTTTGATTTAGGATTAGGGTTAGGGTTAGGGTTAGTGTTAGGTTTTGGGTTAGGGTTAGGGTTAGAACCAGGGTTAGTGTTAGGGTTAGGTTTAGGGTTAGCATTAGGGTTAGGATTAGGGTTAGGGTTAGGGTTTGTGTTAGGGTTAGGGTTAGGGTTAGGGTTAGGGTTTGGGTTAGGGTTAGGGTTAGGGTTAGTGTTTGGGTTAGGGTTAGGGTTAGGGTTAGGGTTAGTGTTTTTGTTAGGGTTAGGGTTAGGGTTAGGGTTAGGGTGAGTGTTTGGGTTAGGATTATGGTTAGGGTTAGGGTTTGGGTTAGGGTTAGGGTTAGGGTTACGGTTAGGGTTAGGATTAGGGTTAGGGTTTGTGTTAAGATTAGGGTTTGGTTTTGGGTTAGGGTTAGGGTTAAGGTTAGGGTTAGGTTTAGAATTAGGGTTAGTGTTAAGGTTAGGGTTAGGGTTAGGGTTAGGATAAGGATGAGGGTTAGGGTTAGGGTTAGGATTATAATTATTATTTGGGTTAGGGTTTGGGTTAGGGTTAGGGTTAGGATGTGGGTTAGTGTTTGAGTTAGGTTTTGAGTTAGGGTTAGGTTTAGGGTTAGGTTAGGGTTTGGGTTAGAGTTAGGGTAAGGGTTAGGGTTTGGGTTTGGTTTAGAGTTAGGGTTAGGTTAGGGTTTGGGTTAGAGTTAGGGTTAGGGTGAGGTGTTGGATTAGGGTTATGGTTAGGGTTAGGGTTAGGATTAGGGTTACGATTAGGGTTCCGATTAGAGTTAGGTTTAGAGTTTGGATTTGGGTAAGGGTTAAGGTTAGGTTTAGGGTTAGGGTTAGGGTTAGGGTTAGGATTAGGGTTAGGGTTAGGGTTCCGATTAGAGTTAGGTTTAGAGTTTGGGTTTGACTAAGGGTTAAGTTTAGGTTTAGGGTTAGGGTTAGGGGTAGGGTTAGGACTAGGATTAGGGTTAGGGTTAGGGTTAGGTTAGGGGTTATGTTAGAGTTAGGTTTAGGGTTAGGGGTTGGATTAGGGTTATGGTTAGGGTTAGGCTTTAGGTTTGGGTTATGGTTAGGGTTAGGGTTAGTGTTTAAGGGTAGGATTAGGGTTAGTGTTAGGGTTTGGGTTAGAGGGTTACGGTGTGGGTTTGGGTTAGGGTTAGGGTTAGGGTTAGGGTTTCGGTGTGGGGTATGTTTTGGGTTAGGTTTAGGGTTAGGGTTAGGGTTTCGGTTCAGGTTAGGATTAGGGTTAGGGTTTGAGTTTGAATTAGGTTTAGGGTTAGCATTAGGGTTAGGGTTAGGTTTAGGATTAGTGTTTCGGTTAGGGTTAGGGTTAGGGTTAGGGTTAGGGTTAGTACTAGGATTAGGTTTAGGGTTAGGGTTAGGATTAGGGTTAGGGTTAGGGTTAGGGTTAGGGTTTCGGTTTGGGTTATGTTTTGGGTTAGGTTTAGGTTTAGGGTTAGGGTTAGGGTTAGGGTTAGGGTTAGGATTAGGGTTAGGGTTTGAGTTTGAATTAGGTTTAGGGTTAGCATTAGGGTTAGGGTTAGGTTTAGGGTTTGATTTAGGGTTAGGGTTAGGGTTAGGGTTAGTGTTAGGGTTTGGGTTAGGGTGAGGGTTAGGACTAGGGTTAGTGTTAGAGTTAGGTTTAGGGTTAGCATTAGGGTTAGGATTAGGGTTAGGGTTAGGGTTTGTGTTAGGGTTAGGGTTAGGGTTAGGGTTAGGGTTT
>JAJHUQ010000043.1:1595000-1600000 GCA_035773235.1 Eospalax fontanierii | reverse complement strand
TAGGTTTGGGTTATGGTTAGGGTAAGTGTTAGGGTTAGGGTTTAGGGTTAGGTTTAGGTTTAGGGTAAGGGTTTCTGTTTGGGTTATGTTTTGGTTTAGGTTTAGGGTTAGGGTTAGGGTTTGAATTGGAATTAGGTTTAGGGTTAGCATTAGGGTTAGGGTTAGGTTTAGGATTAGTGTTTCAGTTAGGGTTAGGGTTAGGGTTAGGGTTTGGGTTCGGGTTAGGGTTAGGTTTAGGTTTAGGGTTTGATTTAGGGTTAGGGTTAGGGTTAGGGTTAGTGTTAGGGTTTGTGTTAGCGTTAGGGTTAGGACTAGGGTTAGTGTTAGGGTTAGGTTTAGGGTTAGCATTAGGGTTAGGATTAGGGTTAGGGTTAGGGTTTGGGTTTTGGTTAGGGTTAGGGTTAGGTTTAGGTTTAAGGTTTGGGTTAGGGTTAGGGTTAGGGGTAGGGTTAGGACTAGGATTAGGGTTATGGTTAGGGTTAGGGTTAGGATTAGGGTTAGGGTTAGGGTTCCGATTAGAGTTAGGTTTAGAGTTTGGGTTTGGGTAAGGGTTAAGGTTACCTTTAGGGTTAGGGTTAGGTTTAGGGTTAGTGTTAGGACTAGGATTAGGGTTAGGGTTAGGGTTTGGATTAGGGTTAGGGTTTGGTTTTAGGTTTGGGTTAAGGTTAAGGTAAGTGTTAGGGTTAGGGTTTAGGGTTAGGGTTAGGTTTAGTGTAAGGGTTTCTGTTTGGGTTATGTTTTGGGTTAGGTTTAGGGTTAGGGTTAGGGTTTGAATTGGAATTAATTTTAGGGTTAGCATTAGGGTTAGGGTTAGGTTTAGGATTGGTGTTTCAGTTAGGGTTAGGGTTAGGGTTAGGGTTTGGGTTCGGGTTAGGGTTAGGTTTAGGTTTAGGGTTTGATTTAGGGTTAGGGTTAGTGTTAGGGTTTGTGTTAGGGTTTGGGTTAGCGTTAGGGTTAGGACTAGGGTTAGTGTTAGGGTTAGGTTTAGGGTTAGCATTAGGGTTAGGATTAGGCTTAGGGTTAGGGTTTGGGTTTGGGTTAGGGTTAGGGTTAGGTTTAGGGTTAAGGTTTGGGTTAGGGTTAGGGTTAGGGCTAGGGTAAGTGTTAGAGTTAGGTTTTGAGTTAGGGTTATGTTTAGGGTTAGGTTAGGGTTTGGGTTAGAGTTAGGGTTAGGGTTAGGGTTTGGGTTTGGTTTAGAGTTAGGGTTAGGTTAGGGTTTGGGTTAGAGTTAGGGTTAGGGTGAGGTGTTGGATTAGGGTTATGGTTAGGGTTAGGGTTAGGATTAGGTTTACGGTAAGGGTTCCGATTAGAGTTAGGTTTAGAGTTTGGGTTTGGGTAAGGGTTAAGGTTAGGTTTAGGGTTAGGGTTAGGGTTAGGGTTAGGATTAGGGTTAGGGTTAGGGTTCCGATTAGAGTTAGGTTTAGAGTTTGGGTTTGGGTAAGGGTTAAGTTTAGGTTTAGGGTTAGGGTTAGGGGTAGGGTTAGGACTAGGATTAGGGTTAGGGTTAGGGTTAGGTTAGGGTTTATGTTAGAGTTAGGGTTAGGGTTAGGGGTTGGATTAGTGTTATGGTAATGGAAAGGCTATAGGATTGGATTATGGTTAGGATCAGGGTTAGGAATTAAGAGTAGGATTAGTTTTAGTGTTAGGGTTTGGGTTAAGCTAGGGCTACGGTATGGGATTGGGTTATTGTTAGGGTTAGGGTTAGGGTTAGGGTTTCGGTGTGGGTTATGTTTTGGGTTAGGTTTAGGGTTAGGGTTAGGGTTTCGGTTCAGGTTAGGATTAGGGTTAGGGTTTGAGTTTGAATTAGGTTTAGGGTTAGCATTAGGGTTAGGGTTAGGTTTAGGATTAGTGTTTCGGTTAGGGTTAGGGTTAGGGTTAGGGTTATGGTTCCGATTAGAGTTAGGTTTAGAGTTTGGGTTTGGGTAAGGTTTAAGGTTAGGGTTAGGGTTAGGGTTAGGGTTAGGGTTAGTACTAGGATTAGGTTTAGGTTTAGGGTTAGGATTATGGTTAGGGTTAGGTTTAGGATTAGGGTTTCGGTTTGGGTTATGTTTTGGGTTAGGTTTAGGGTTAGGGTTAGGGTTAGGGTTAGGGTTAGGATTAGGGTGAGGGTTAGGGTTAGGGTTAGGGTTTCGGTTTGGGTTATGTTTTGGGATTAGGTTTAGGGTTAGGGTTAGGGTTAGCATTAGGGTTGGGTTAGGTTTAAGATAAGTGTTTCAGTTAGGGCTAGGGTTAGGGTTAGGGTTAGGGTTAGGGTGAGGGTTAGGGTTTGATTTAGGGTTATGGTTAGGTTTAGGGTTAGTGTTAGGGTTTGGGTTAGGGTTAGGGTTAAGACTAGGGTTATGTTATGGTTAGGTTTAGGGTTAGCATTAGGGTTAGGATTAGGGTTAGGGTTAGGGTTAGGGTTAGGACTAGGATTAGGGTTAGGGTTAGGGTTAGGTTAGGGTTTATGTTAGAGTTAGGGTTAGGGTTAGGGGTTGGATTAGGGTTATGGTTAGGGTTAGGCTTTAGTTTTGGGTTATGGTTAGGGTTAGGGTTACGGTTTAAGGGTAGGATTAGCTTTAGTGTTAGGGTTTGGGTTAGGGTTAGGGTTACGGTGTGGGTTTGGGTTAGGGTTAGGGTTAGGGTTAGGGTTTCGGTGTGGGTTATGTTTTGGGTTAGGTTTAGGGTTAGGGTTAGGGTTTCGGTTCAGGTTAGGATTAGGGTTAGGGTTTGAGTTTGAATTGGGGTTAGGGTTAGCATTAGGGTTAGGGTTAGGTTTAGGATTAGTGTTTCGGTTAGGGTTAGGGATAGGGTTAGGGTTAGGGTTCCGATTAGAGTTAGGTTTAGAGTTTGGGTTTGGGTAAGGTTTAAGGTTAGGGTTAGGGTTAGGGTTAGGGTTAGATTTAGTACTAGGATTAGGTTTAGGGTTAGGGTTAGGATTAGGGTTAGGGTTAGGTTTAGGGTTAGGGTTTCGGTTTGGTTATGTTTTGGGTTAGGTTTAGGGTTAGGGTTAGGGTTAGGGTTAGGGTTAGGGTTAGGATTAGGGTTAGGGTTAGGGTTAGGGTTAGGGTTTCGGTTTGGGTTATGTTTTGGGTTAGGTTTAGGGTTAGGGTTAGGGTTAGCATTAGGGTTAGGGTTAGGTTTAGGGTAAGTGTTTCAGTTAGGGTTAGGGTTAGGGTGAGGGTTAGGGTTTGATTTAGGGTTATGGTTAGGTTTAGGGTTAGTGTTAGGGTTTGGGTTAGGGTTAGGGTTAAGACTAGGGTTATGTTATGGTTAGGTTTAGGGTTAGCATTAGCGTTAGGATTAGGGTTAGGGTTAGGGTTTGGGTTAGGTTTAGGGTTAGGTTTAGGGTTAGATTTAGGGTTTGGGTTAGGGTTAGGGTTATGGTTAGGGTTTGAGTTAGGGTTAGGGTTAGGTTTAGGGTTTCGTTGTGGGTTATGTTTTGGGTTAGGTTTAGGGTTAGGGTTAGGGTTTCGGTTCGGTTTAGGATTAGGGTTAGGGTTTGAGTTTGAATTAGGTTTAGGGTTAGCATTATGGTTAGGGTAAAGTTTAGGATTAGTGTTTCGGTTAGGGTTAGGGTTAGGGTTAGGGTTTGGGTTAGGGTTAGGTTTAGGATTAGGGGTTAGGTTTAGGTTTAGGGTTATTATTAGGGTTTGGACTAGGGTTAGTGTTAGGGTTTGTGTTTTAGTTAGAATTAGTGTTAGTGTTAGGGTTAGGTTTTGTGTTAGTGTTAGGGTTAAGCTTAGTGTTAGTGTTAGGGTTTGGGTTAGGGTTAGGGTTAGGTTTAGAGTTAGGATTAGGTTTAGGGTTAGGGTTAGATTTAGGGTTTGGTTTAGGAGTAGTGTTAGGGTTAGGTTTAGGGTTTGGGTTAGGTTTAGGGTTAGGGTTAGGGGTAGGGTTAGGGTTAGAGTTAGGGTTTGGGTTAGAAGTAGTGTTAGGGTTATGTTTAGGGTTTGGTTTAGGTTTAGGGTTAGGGTTAGGGTTTGCGTTCGGGTTCGGGTTAGGGTTAGGGTTAGGGTTTGAGTTAGGGTTAGGGTTAGGGTTAGGGGTAGGGTTAGGGTTAGAGTTAGGGTTTGGGTTAGGGTTTGGGTTTGGGTTAGGATTAGGGATAGGGTTAGGGTTTGGGTTAGGGATAGGTTTAGGGTTAGGGTTTGGGTTAGGGTTAGGGTTATGGTTTGGGTTAGGGTTAGGGTTAGGGTTTGGGTTAGTGTTAGAGTTAGGGTTTGAGTTAGGGTTAGGGTTTGGGTTAGAGTTAGGGTGAGGGTTAGGTGTTGGGTTAGGATTAGGGTTACGGTTAGGATTAGGATTACAGTTAGGGTTCGGATTAGGGTTAGTTTTAGAGTTTGGGTTTGGGTAAGGGTAAGGATTAGGGTTAGGGTTAGGATAAGGATGAGGGTTAGGGTTAGGGTTAGGATTAGGGTTAGTATTTGGGTTATGGTTTACGTTTGGGTTAGGGTTAGGGTTTGGGTTAGTGTTAGAATTTGGGTTAAGGTTAGGGTTAGGGTTAGGGTTTGGGTTTGGGTTAGGGTTAGGTTTACGTTAGGGTTTGGGTTAGAGTTAGGTTTAGGGTTATGGGTTGGATTAGGGTTATGGTTAGGATTAGTTTTAGGATTAGGGTTAGGGTTAGGCTTTAGGTTTGGTTTATGTTTAGGGTTAGGGTTAGTGTTTAAGTGTAGGATTAGGGTTAGTGTTAGGGTTTGGGTTAGGTTTAGGCTTATGGTGTGGGTTTTGGTTAGGGTTAGGGTTAGGGTTAGGGTTTCGGTGTGGTTTATGTTTTGGGTTAGGTTTAGGGTTAGGGTTAGGGTTTCGGTTCGGGTTGGGATTGGGGTTAGGGTTTGAGTTTGATTTAGGTTTAGGGTTAGCATTAGGGTTAGGGTAAGGTTTAGGATTAGTGTTTCGGTTAGGGTTAGGGATAGGGTTAGGGTTTGGGTTAGGGTTAGGGTTAGGATTAGGGGTTAGGTTTAGGTTTAGGGTTATTATTAGGGTTTGGGTTAGGGTTAGTGTTAGGGTTTGGGTTTTAG
>JAJHUQ010000043.1:1582500-1585000 GCA_035773235.1 Eospalax fontanierii | reverse complement strand
GGTTTGGGTTAGTGTTAGAGTTAGGGTTTGAGTTAGGGTTAGGTATAGGGTTAGGTTAGGGTTTGGGTTAGAGTTAGGGTTAGGGTTAGGTTTGGGTTTGGTTTAGAGTTAGGGTTAGGTGTGTGTTTGAGTTAGAGTTAGTGTTAGCGTGAGGTGTTCGATTAGTGTTATGGTTAGGGTTAGGGTTAGGATTAGGGTTAGGGTTAGGGTTCGGATTAGAGTTAGGTTTAAAGTTTGGGTTTTGTAAGTGTTAAGGTTAGGGTTAGGTTTAGGGTTAGGAGTTGGATTAGGGTTAGGGTTAGGGTTAGGATTATGGTTAGGGTTTGGATTTAGGTTTTGGTTATGTTTAGGGTAAGTGTTAGGGTTAGGGTTTCGGGTTAGGGTTAGGGTTAGGGTTTCTGTTTTGGTTATGTTTTGGGTTAGGTTTAGGGTTAGGGTTAGGGTTTGGGTTCGGGTTAGGATTAGGGTTAGGGTTAGGGTTAGGGTTAGGGTTAGGGTTAGGGTTTGGGTTAGGGTTAGGGTTAGGGTTAGGGTTACGTTTTTTGTTAGGGTTAGGGTTAGGGTTACGTTTTGTGTTAGGGTTAGGGTTAGTGTTAGGATTAGGGTTAGGGTTTGTGTTAAGATTAGGGTTTGGGTTTGGGTTAAGGTTAGGGTTAGGGTTTGGGTTAAGGTTACGTTTAGGGTTAGGGTTTGTGTTAGGGTTAGGTTTAGGAGTAGGGTTAGGGTTTAGGTTTTCGGTTAGGGTTAGTGTTAGGGTTAGTGTTAGGATTAGAGTATGGGTTAGGGTTTAGGTTTGGTTAGGTTTAGGGTTAGGGTTATGGTTAGGTTTAGCATTAGTGTTAGGGTGAGGGTTATGGTTAGGGTTAGCGTTAGGGTTAGGGTTTGGGTTTGGGTTTTGTTTGGTGTTTGGGTTAGGGTTAGGGTTTGGGTTAGGGTTAGGGTTATGGTTCGGGTTAGGATTTGGGTTAGGGTTTGTGTTAGAGTCGGATTTGGGTTAGAGTTATGGTGAGGGTTAGGGGTTGGGTTAGGGTTAGGGTTACGGTTAGGATTAGGGTTAGGGTTAGGGTTTGGATTAGGGTTAGTTTTAGGATTTGGGTTTGGGTAAGGGTAAGGGTTAGGGTTAGGGTTAGGAGTAGGGTTAGGGTTTAGATTTTCGGTTAGGGTTAATGTTAGGGTTAGGGTTAGGATTAGGGTTTGGTTTAGGGTTAAGGTTAGGGTTAGGGTTTGGGTTAGGGTTAGGGTTAGGGTTTGGGTTAGGGTTAGGGTTAGGGTTCGGGTTTGGGGTAGGGTTAGGGTTAGGGTTAGTGTTAGGATTAGGGTTAGGGTTTGGGTTAGGGTTAGGCTTAGGTTTGAATTTTGGTTAGTGTTAGGGCTACGGTTAGTGTAAAGTTTAGGGTTTGGATTTGGGTTAGGGTTAGGTTTTGAGTTACGATTAGGGTAAAGTTTACTGTTTAGGTTTCGGTTTGGTTTATGGTTAGGGGTATTGTTATGGTTAAGTTTAGGGTTAGGGTTAGGGTTAGGGTGAGATTTTGGGTTAAGTTTAGGGTTAGGATTAGGGTTTGGTTTTGCGTTAGGTTTTGGATTAGGGTTAGGGTTTGGCTTAGGGTTAGGGTTAGGGTTAGGGTTAGGATTTGGGTTAGGGTTAGGGTTAGGGTTAGGGTTCGGGTTTGGGTTAGAGTTAGGGTGAGGGTTAGGTGTTGGGTTAGGATTAGGGTTACGGTTAGGATTAGGATTACAGTTAGGGTTCGGATTAGGGTTAGTTTTAGAGTTTGGGTTTGGGTAAGGGTAAGGATTAGGGTTAGGGTTAGGATAAGGATGAGGGTTAGGGTTAGGGTTAGGATTAGGGTTAGTATTTGGGTTATGGTTTACGTTTGGGTTAGGGTTAGGGTTTGGGTTAGTGTTAGGATTTGGGTTAAGGTTAGGGTTAGGGTTAGGGTTTGGGTTTGGGTTAGGGTTAGGTTTACGTTAGGGTTTGGGTTAGAGTTAGGTTTAGGGTTATGGGTTGGATTAGGGTTATGGTTAGGGTTAGTTTTAGGATTAGGGTTAGGGTTAGGCTTTAGGTTTGGTTTATGGTTAGGGTTAGGGTTAGTGTTTAAGTGTAGGATTAGGGTTAGTGTTAGGGTTTGGGTTAGGTTTAGGCTTACGGTGTGGGTTTTGGTTAGGGTTAGGGTTAGGGTTAGGGTTTCGGTGTGGTTTATGTTTTGGGTTAGGTTTAGTGTTAGGGTTAGGGTTTCGGTTCGGGTTACGATTAGGGTTAGGGTTTGAGTTTGAATTAGGTTTAGGGTTAGCATTAGGGTTAGGGTAAGGTTTAGGATTAGTGTTTCGGTTAGGGTTAGGGTTAGGGTTAGGGTTTGGGTTAGGGTTAGGGTTAGGATTAGGGGTTAGGTTTAGGTTTAGGGTTATTATTAGGGTTTGGGTTAGGGTTACTGTTAGGGTTTGGGTTTTAGTTAGAATTAGGGTTAGTGTTAGGGTTAGGTTTTGTGTTAGTGTTAGGGTTAAG
>JAJHUQ010000043.1:1550000-1555000 GCA_035773235.1 Eospalax fontanierii | reverse complement strand
GTTATGGTTTGGGTTAGGGTTAGGGTTAGGGTTAGGGTTTGGGTTAGTGTTAGAGTTAGGGTTTGAGTTAGGGTTAGGGTTAGGGTTAGGGTTTGGGTTAGGATAAGGGTTAGGGTTAGGGTTTGGGTTAGGGTTAGGGTTAGGGTTACGGTTAGGGTTAGGATTAGGGTTAGGGTTTGTGTTAAGATTAGGGATTGGGTTTGGGTTAGGGTTAGGGTTAGGGTTAGGGTTAGGTTTAGGTTTACAATTAGGGTTAGTGTTAAGCTTAGGGTTAGGGTTAGGTTTAGGATAAGGATGAAGGTTAGGGTTAGGGTTAGGATTTGGGTAACTATTTGGGTTATGGTTTGGGTTAGGGTTAGGGTTAGGGTTTGGGGTAGTGTTAGAGTTACGGTTTGAGTTAGGGTTAGGGTTAGGGTTAGGGTTAAGGTTAGGGTTAGGGTTAGGGTTACGGTTACGGTTAGGGTTAGGGTTTGGGTTTGGGTTAGGGTTAGGGTTAGGTTTACAATTAGGGTTAGTGTTAAGGTTAGGGTTAGGGTTAGGGTTAGTGTTAGGGTTAGGATTAGGGTTAGGGTTTCGGATAGGGTTAGGGTTAGGGTTAGGGTTAGGGTTAGGGTTTGGGTTAGGGTTAGGGTTAGGGTTAGGGTTAGGGTTAGGGTTTGGGTTAGGATTAGGGTTAGGGTTAGGGTTTGGGTTAGGGTTAGGGTTAGGGTTATGGTTAGGGTTAGGATTAGGGTTAGGGTTTGTGTTAAGATTAGGGTTTGGTTTTGGGTTACGGTTAGGGTTAGGGTTAGGGTTAGGTTTACAATTAGGGTTAGTGTTAAGGTTAGTTTTAGGGTTAGGGTTAGGATAAGGATGAAGGTTAGGGTTAGGGTTAGGATTAGGGTTACTATTTGGGTTATGGTTTGGGTTAGGGTTAGGGTTAGGGTTTGGGTTAGTGTTAGAGTTAGGTTTTGAGTTAGGGTTAGGTTTAGGGTTAGTTTAGGGTTTTGGTTAGAGTTAGGGTTAGGGTTAGGGTTTGGGTTTGGTTTAGAGTTAGGGTTAGGTTAGGGTTTGGGTTAGAATTAGGGTTAGGGTGAGGTGTTGGATTAGGGTTATGGTTAGGGTTAGGGTTAGGATTAGTGTTAGAGTTAGGGTTCCGATTAGAGTTAGGTTTAGAATTTGGGTTTGGGTAAGGGTTAAGGTTAGGTTTAGGGTTAGGGTTAGGGTTAGGGTTAGGACAAGGATTAGGGTAAGTGTTAGGGGTAGGATTAGGGTTAGGGTTTGGTTTTAGGTTTCGGTTATGGTTAGGGTAAGTGTTAGGGTTAGGGTTTAGGGTTAGGGTTAGGTTAAGGGTTAGGGTTTCGGTTTGGGTTATGTTTTTGGTTACGTTTAGGGTTAGAGTTAGGGTTTCAGTTGGAATTATGTTTAGGGTTAGCATTAGGGTTAGGGTTAGGTTTAGGATTAGTGTTTCAGTTAGGGTTAGGGTTAGGGTTAGGGTTTGGGTTCGGGTTAGGGTTAGGGTTAGGTTTAGGGTTTGATTTAGGGTTAGGGTTAGGGTTAGTGTTAGGGTTTGGGTTAGGGTTAGGGTTAGGGTTAGGGTTAGGACTAGAGTTAGATTTAGGGTTAGGTTTAGGGTTAGCATTAGGGTTAGGATTAGGGTTAGGGTTAGGGTTTGGGTTAGGGTTAGGGTTAGGGTTAGGGTTAGGGTTAGGGTTTGGGTTAGGGTTAGGGTTAGGGTTTGGGTTAGGGTTAGGGTTAGGTTAGTGTTTGGGTTAGAGTTAGGGTTAGGGTGAGGTGTTGGATTAGGGTTATGGTTAGGGTTAGGGTTAGGATTAGGGTTAGGGTTAGGGTTCTGATTAGAGTTAGGTTTAGAGTTTGGGTTTCGGTACTGGTTAAGGTTAGGTTTAGGTTTAGGGTTAGGGTAGGGGTTAGGGTTAGGACTAGGATTAGGGTTATGGTTAGGGTTAGGGTTAGGATTAGGGTTAGGGTTAGGGTTCCGATTAGAGTTAGGTTTAGAGTTTGGGTTTGGGTAAGGGTTAAGGTTACCTTTAGGGTTAGGGTTAGTGTTAGGGTTAGGGTTAGGGTTAGGACTAGGATTAGGGTTAGGGTTAGGGTTTGGATTAGGGTTAGGGTTTGGTTTTAGGTTTGGGTTATGGTTAGGGTAAGTGTTAGGGTTAGGGTTTAGGGTTAGGTTTAGGTTTAGGGTAAGGGTTTCTGTTTGGGTTATGTTTTGGTTTAGGTTTAGGGTTAGGGTTAGGGTTTGAATTGGAATTAGGTTTAGGGTTAGCATTAGGGTTAGGGTTAGGTTTAGGATTAGTGTTTCAGTTAGGGTTAGGGTTAGGGTTAGGGTTTGGGTTCGGGTTAGGGTTAGGTTTAGGTTTAGGGTTTGATTTAGGGTTAGGGTTAGGGTTAGGGTTAGTGTTAGGGTTTGTGTTAGCGTTAGGGTTAGGACTAGGGTTAGTGTTAGGGTTAGGTTTAGGGTTAGCATTAGGGTTAGGATTAGGGTTAGGGTTAGGGTTTGGGTTTTGGTTAGGGTTAGGGTTAGGTTTAGGGTTAAGGTTTGGGTTAGGGTTAGGGTTAGGGTTAGGGTTAGGACTAGGATTAGGGTTATGGTTAGGGTTAGGGTTAGGATTAGGGTTAGGGTTAGGGTTCCGATTAGAGTTAGGTTTAGAGTTTGGGTTTGGGTAAGGGTTAAGGTTACCTTTAGGGTTAGGGTTAGGTTTAGGGTTAGTGTTAGGACTAGGATTAGGGTTAGGGTTAGGGTTTGGATTAGGGTTAGGGTTTGGTTTTAGGTTTGGGTTAAGGTTAAGGTAAGTGTTAGGGTTAGGGTTTAGGGTTAGGGTTAGGTTTAGTGTAAGGGTTTCTGTTTGTGTTATGTTTTGGGTTAGGTTTAGGGTCAGGGTTAGGGTTTGAATTGGAATTAATTTTAGGGTTAGCATTAGGGTTAGGGTTAGGTTTAGGATTGGTGTTTCAGTTAGGGTTAGGGTTAGGGTTAGGGTTTGGGTTCGGGTTAGGGTTAGGTTTAGGTTTAGGGTTTGATTTAGGGTTAGGGTTAGTGTTAGGGTTTGTGTTAGGGTTTGGGTTAGCGTTAGGGTTAGGACTAGGGTTAGTGTTAGGGTTAGGTTTAGGGTTAGCATTAGGGTTAGGATTAGGCTTAGGGTTAGGGTTTGGGTTTGGGTTAGGGTTAGGGTTAGGTTTAGGGTTAAGGTTTGGGTTAGGGTTAGGGTTAGGGCTAGGGTTAGTGGTAGAGTTAGGTTTTGAGTTAGGGTTATGTTTAGGGTTAGGTTTGGGTGTGGGTTAGAGTTAGGGTTAGGGTTAGGGTTTGGGTTTGGTTTAGCGTTAGGGTTAGGTTAGGGTTTGGGTTAGAGCTAGGGTTAGGGTGAGGTGTTGGATTAGGGTTATGGTTAGGGTTAGGGTTAGGATTAGGTTTACGGTAAGGGTTCCGATTAGAGTTAGGTTTAGAGTTTGGGTTTGGGTAAGGGTTAAGGTTAGGTTTAGGGTTAGGGTTAGGGTTAGGGTTAGGATTAGGGTTACGGTTAGGGTTCCGATTAGAGTTAGGTTTAGAGTTTGGGTTTGGGTAAGGGTTAAGTTTAGGTTTAGGGTTAGGGTTAGGGGTAGGGTTAGGACTAGGATTAGGGTTAGGGTTAGGGTTAGGTTAGGGTTTATGTTAGAGTTAGGGTTAGGGTTAGGGGTTGGATTAGGGTTATGGTTAGGGTTAGGCTTTAGGTTTGGGTTATGGTTAGGGTTAGGGTTAGGGTTTAAGGGTAGGATTAGTTTTAGTGTTAGGGTTTGGGTTAGGGTTAGGGTTACGGTGTGGGTTTGGGTTAGGGTTAGGGTTAGGGTTAGGGTTAGGGTTTCGGTGTGGGTTATGTTTTGGGTTAGGTTTAGGGTTAGGGTTAGGGTTTCGGTTCAGGTTAGGATTAGGGTTAGGGTTTGAGTTTGAATTAGGTTTAGGGTTAGCATTAGGGTTAGGGTTAGGTTTAGGATTAGTGTTTCGGTTAGGGTTAGGGTTAGGGTTAGGGTTATGGTTCCGATTAGAGTTAGGTTTAGAGTTTGGGTTTGGGTAAGGTTTAAGGTTAGGGTTAGGGTTAGGGTTAGGGTTAGGGTTAGTACTAGGATTAGGTTTAGGTTTAGGGTTAGGATTATGGTTAGGGTTAGGTTTAGGATTAGGGTTTCGGTTTGGGTTATGTTTTGGGTTAGGTTTAGGGTTAGGGTTAGGGTTAGGGTTAGGGTTAGGATTAGGGTGAGGGTTAGGGTTAGGGTTAGGGTTTCGGTTTGGGTTATGTTTTGGGATTAGGTTTAGGGTTAGGGTTAGGGTTAGCATTAGGGTTGGGTTAGGTTTAAGATAAGTGTTTCAGTTAGGGCTAGGGTTAGGGTTAGGGTTAGGGTTAGGGTGAGGGTTAGGGTTTGATTTAGGGTTATGGTTAGGTTTAGGGTTAGTGTTAGGGTTTGGGTTAGGGTTAGGGTTAAGACTAGGGTTATGTTATGGTTAGGTTTAGGGTTAGCATTAGGGTTAGGATTAGGGTTAGGGTTAGGGTTAGGGTTAGGACTAGGATTAGGGTTAGGGTTAGGGTTAGGTTAGGGTTTATGTTAGAGTTAGGGTTAGGGTTAGGGGTTGGATTAGGGTTATGGTTAGGGTTAGGCTTTAGGTTTGGGTTATGGTTAGGGTTAGGGTTACGGTTTAAGGGTAGGATTAGCTTTAGTGTTAGGGTTTGGGTTAGGGTTAGGGTTACGGTGTGGGTTTGGGTTAGGGTTAGGGTTAGGGTTAGGGTTTCGGTGTGGGTTATGTTTTGGGTTAGGTTTAGGGTTAGGGTTAGGGTTTCGGTTCAGGTTAGGATTAGGGTTAGGGTTTGAGTTTGAATTAGGGTTAGGGTTAGCATTAGGGTTAGGGTTAGGTTTAGGATTAGTGTTTCGGTTAGGGTTAGGGATAGGGTTAGGGTTAGGGTTCCGATTAGAGTTAGGTTTAGAGTTTGGGTTTGGGTAAGGTTTAAGGTTAGGGTTAGGGTTAGGGTTAGGGTTAG
>JAJHUQ010000043.1:1535000-1547500 GCA_035773235.1 Eospalax fontanierii | reverse complement strand
AGGGTTAGGATAAGGATGAAGGTTAGGGTCAGGGTTAGGATTAGGGTTAGTATTTGGGTTATGGTTTGGGTTAGGGTTAGGGTTAGGGTTTGGGTTAATGTTAGAGTTAGGGTTTCAGTTAGGGTTAGGGTTAGGGTTAGGGTTAGGGTTAGGGTTAGGGTTACGGCTAGGGTTAGGATTAGGGTTAAGGTTAGGGTTAAGGTTAGGGTTAGGTTTAGAATTAGGGTTAGTGTTAAGGTTAGGCTTAGTGTTAGGGTTAGGGTTAGGGTTAGGGTTAGGGTTAGGGTTAGGGTTAGGGTTAGGGTTTGGGTTAGGGTTAGGGTTAGGTTTAGGGTTAGGGTTAGGGTTAGGGTTAGGGTTTGGGTTATTATTAGGGTTAGGGTTAGGGTTTGGGTTAGGGTTAGGGTTAGGGTTATGGTTAGGGTTAGGATTAGGGTTAGGGGTTGTGTTAAAATTAGGGTTTGGTTTTGTGTTAGGGTTAGGGTTAGGGTTAGCGTTAGGGATAGGGTTAGGTTTACAATTAGAGTTAGTGTTAAGACTAGGGTTAGGGTTAGGCTTAGGATAAGGATGAAGGTTAGGGTTAGGGTTAGGATTAGGGTTACTATTTGGGTTATGGTTTGGGTTAGGGTTAGGGTTAGGGTTTGGGTTAGTGTTAGAGTTAGGGTTTGAGTTAGGGTTAGGTTTAGCGTTAGATTAGGGTTTGGGTTAGAGTCAGTGTTAGGGTTACGGTTTGGGTTTGGTTTAGAGTTAGGGTTAGGTTAGGGTTTGGGTTAGAGGTAGGGTTAGGGTGAGGTGTTGGATTAGGGTTATGGTTAGGGTTAGGGTTTGGGTTAGTGTTAGAGTTAGGGTTTGAGTTAGGGTTAGGTTTAGGCTTACATTGGGGTTTGGGTTAGAGTTAGGGTTAGGGTTAGGGTTTGGGTTTTTTATAGAGTTAGGGTTAGGTTAGGGTTTGGGTTAGAGTTAGGGTTAGGGTGAGGTGTTGGATTAGGTTTATGGTTAGGGTTAGGGTTAGGATTAGGGTTAGGGTTAGGGTTCCGATTAGAGTTAGGTTTAGAGTTTGGGTTTCGGTAAGGGTTAAGGTTAGGTTTAGGGTTAGGGTTAGGGTTAGGGTTAGGGTTAGGACTAGGATTAGGGTTATGGTTAGGGTTAGGGTTAGGATTAGCGTTAGGGTTAGGCTTCCGATTAGAGTTAGGTTTAGAGTTTGGGTTTGGGTAAGGGTTAAGGTTACTTTTAGGGTTAGGGTTAGGGTTAGGGTTAGGTTTAGGGTTAGGGTTTGGGTTATTGTTAGGGTTAGGGTTTGGATTAGGGTTAGGGTTTGGTTTTAGGTTTGGGTTATGGTTAGGGTAAGTGTTAGGGTTAGGGTTTAGGGTTAGGGTTAGTTTTGGGGTAAGGGTTTCTGTTTGGGTTATGTTTTGGGTTAGGTTTAGGGTTAGGGTTAGGGTTTGAATTGGAATTAGGTTTAGTGTTATCATTAGGGTTAGGGTTAGGTTTAGGATTAGTGTTTCATTTAGGGTTAGGGTTAGGGTTAGGGTTTGGGTTAGACTTAGGTTTAGGGTTAGGGTTAGGGTTAGGGTTAGGGTTAGGATAAGGATGAGGGTTAGGGTTAGGGTTAGGATTAGGGTTATTATTTGGGTTAGGGTTTGTGTTAGGGTTAGTGTTAGGGTTTGGGTTAGTGTTAGAGTTAGGGTTTGAGTTAGTGTTAGGTTTAGGTTTAGGGTTTGATTTAGGGTTAGGGTTAGGGTTAGGGTTAGTGTTAGGATTTGGGTTAGGGTTAGGGTTAGAGTCGGATTTGGGTTAGAGTTATGGTGAAGGTTAGGGGTTGGGTTAGGGTTAGGGTTTGGGTTAGGGTTAGGGTTAGGCTTAGGGTTAGGGTTTGGGTTAGGGTTAGGTTTGAATCTTGGTTAGTATTAGGGTTATGGTTAGTGTTAAGATTATGGTTAGCGTTAGGGTTAGGGTTAGGTTTTGGGTGAGGTTTAGGGTTAGGGTTAGGGTTAGACTTAGGTTTAGGGTTAGGGTTAGGGTTAGGGTTAGGGTTAGGATAAGGATGAGGGTTAGGGTTAGGGTTAGGATTAGGGTTATTATTTGGGTTAGGGTTTGTGTTAGGGTTAGTGTTAGGTTTTGGGTTAGTGTTAGAGTTAGGGTTTGAGTTAGGGTTAGGTTTAGGGTTACATTGGGGTTGGGTTAGAGTTTGGGTTAGGGTTAGGGTTTGGGTTTGCTTTAGAGTTAGGGTTAGGTTAGGGTTTGGGTTAGAGTTAGGGTTAGGGTGAGGTGTTGGATTAGGGTTATGGTTAGGGTTAGGGTTAGGATTAGGGTTAGGGTTAGGGTTCCGATTAGAGTTAGGTTTAGAGTTTGCGTTTGGCTAAGGGTTAAGGTTAGGGCTAGGGTTAGGGTTAGGGTTAGGGTTAGGGTTACAACTAGGATTAGGGTTAGGGTTAGTGTTAGCCTTAGGGTTAGGGTTTGGGTTTAGGTTTGGGTTAGGGTTAGGGTTAGTGTTAGGGTTAGGGTTTAGGGTTAGGTTTAGGGTTAGGGTTAGGGTTTCGGTTTGGGTTATGTTTTGGGTTAGGTTTAGGGTTAGGATTAGGGTTTGGGTTCGGGTTAGGAATAGGGTAATGGTTTGAGTTTGAATTAGGTTTAGGGTTAGCATTAGGGTTAGGTTAGGTTTAGGATTAGTGTTTCAGTTAGGCTTAGTGTTAGGGTTAGGGTTTGGGTACGGGTTAGTTTTAGGGTTAGGGTTAGGGTTTGATTTAGGGTTAGGGTTAAGGTTAGGGTTAGTGTTAGGGTTTGGGTTAGGGTTAGGGTTAGGAATAGGGTTAGTGATAGGGTTAGGTTTAGGGTTAGCATTAGGGTTATGATTAGGTTTAGGGTTAGGGTTTGGTTTAGGGTTATGTTTAGGGTTAGGGTTTGGGTGAGGGTTAGGGTTAGGGTTAGGGTTAGGGTTTGTGTTAAGATTAGGGTTTGGATTTAGGTTAGGTTAGGGTTTGGGTTACAGTTAGGGTTAGGGTTGGGTTTGGGTTTGGTTTACTGTTAGGGTTAGGTTAGGGTTTGGGTTAGAGTTAGGGTTAGGGTGAGGTGTTGGATTAGGGTTATGGTTAGGGTTAGGGTTAGGATTAGGGTTAGGGTTAGGGTTCCGATTAGAGTTAGGTTTAGAGTTTGGGTTTGGGTAAGGGTTAAGGTTAGGGTTAGGGTTAGGGTTAGGATTAGGGTTACGGTTAGGGTTAGTGTTAGGTTTTCGGTTTGGGTTATGTTTTCGGTTAGGTTTAGGGTTAGGGTTAGGGTTAGGGTTAGGATTAAGGTTAGGATTAGGGTTAGGGTTTGAGTTTGAATTAGGTTTAGGGTTAGCATTAGGGTTAGGGTTAGATTTAGGATAAGTGTTTCAGTTAGGGTTTGGGTTAGGGTTATGGTTAGGGTTAGGGTTAGGGTTAGGTTTTGGGTTAGGGTTAGGGTTAGGGTTTGGGTTAGGTTTAGGGTTAGGTTTTGGGTTAGGATTAGGGTTAGGGTTAGGGTTAGGGTTAGGGTTAGTTTTAGGGTTAGGACTAGGATTAGGGTTAGGGTTAGTGTTAGGTTTAGGGTTAGGGTTTGGGTTTAGGTTTGGGGTATGGTTAGGGTTAATGTTAGGGTTAGGGGTTAGGGTTAGGTTTAGGGTTAGGGTTAGGGTTTCGGTTTGGGTTATGTTTTGGGTTAGGTTTAGGGTTAGGGTTAGGGTTTGGGTTCGGGTTAGGAATAGGGTTATGGTTTGAGTTTGAATTAGGTTTAGGGTTAGCATTAGGGTTAGGGTTAGGTTTAGGATTAGTGTTTCAGTTAGGCTTAGTGTTAGGGTTAGGGTTTGGGTACGGGTTAGGTTTAGGGTTAGGGTTAGGGTTTGATTTAGGGTTAGGGTTAAGGTTAGGGTTAGTGTTAGGGTTTGGGTTAGGGTTAGGGTTAGGAATAGGGTTAGTGATTGGGTTTAGGATTAGCATTAGGTTTATGATTAGGTTTAGGGTTAGGGTTTGGTTTAGGGTTATGGTTAGGGTTAGGGTTTGTGTGAGGGTTAGGGTTACGGTTAGGGTTAGGGTTTGTGTTAAGATTAAGGTTTGGGTTTGGGTTAGGTTAGGGTTTGGGTTACAGTTAGGGTTAGGGTTAGGGTTTGGGTTTGGTTTAGTGTTAGGGTTAGGTTAGGGTTTGGGTTAGAGTTAGGGTTAGGGTGAGGTGTTGGATTAGGGTTATGGTTATGGTTAGGGTTAGGATTAGGGTTAGGTTAGGGTTCCGATTAGAGTAAGGTTTAGAGTTTGGGTTTGGGTAAGGGTTAAGGTTAGGGTTATGGTTAGGACTAGGATTAGGGTTAGGGTTAGGGTTAGGATTAGGGTTACGGTTAGGGTTAGTGTTAGGTTTATTGTTTGGGTTATGTTTTGGGTTAGGTTTAGGGTTAGGGTTAGGGTTAGGATTAAGGTTAGGATTAGGGTTAGGTTTTGAGTTTGAATTAGGTTTAGGGTAAGCATTAGGGTTAGGGTTAGATTTAGGATAAGTGTTTCAGTTAGGGTTTGGGTTAGGGTTAGGGTTAGGGTTAGGGTTAGGTTTTGGGTTAGGGTTAGGGTTAGGGTTCTGGTTAGGGTTAGGGTTAGGGTTAGGGTTAGGTTTTGGGTTAGGATTAGGGTTAGGGTTAGGGTTAGGGTTAGGTTTAGGGTTAGGACTAGGATTAGGGTTATGGTTAGGGTTAGGGTTAGGGTTAGGGTTCCGATTAGAGTTAGGTTTAGAGTTTGGGTTTGGGTAAAGGTTAAGGTTAGGTTTAAGGTTAGGGTTAGGGTTAGGGTTAGGACTAGGATTAGGGCTAGGGTTAGGGTTAGGATTAGGGTTAGGGTTTGGTTTTAGATTTGGGTTATGGTTAGGGTCAGGGTTAGGGTTAGGGTTTAGGGCTAGGGTTAGGTTTAAGGTTAGGGTTTCGGTTTGGGTTATGTTTTGGGTTAGGTTTAGGGTTAGGGTTAGGGTTTGAGTTGGAATTAGGTTTAGGGTTAGCATTAGGGTTAGGGTTAGGTTTAGGATTAGTGTTTCAGTTAGGGTTAGGGTTAGGGTTAGGGTTTGGGTTCGGGTTCGGGTTAGGGTTAGGGTAAGGTTTAGGTTTTGATTTAGGGTTAGGGTTAGGGTTAGGGTTTTTGTTAGGGTTTGGGTTAGGGTTAAGGTTAAGACTAGGGTTAGTGTTAGGGTTAGGTTTAGGGTTAGCATTAGGGTTAGGATTAGGGTTAGGCTTACGGTTTGGGTTAGGGTTAGGGTTACGGTTAGGGTTAGGGTTAGGGTTTGGGTTAGGGTTAGGGTTAGGGTTAGGGTTAGGGTTAGGGTTAGGGTTAGGTTTAGCATTAGGTTTAGGGTTAGGGTTATGGTTAGGATTTGCTTTAGGGTTAGGGTTAGGGTTTGGGTTTGGATTAGGGTTTGGGTTAGGGTTACGGTTTGGGTTAGGGTTAGGGTTAGGGTTCGGGTTAGGATTTGGGTTAGGGTTAGGGTTAGAGTCGGATTTGGGTTAGAGTTATGGTGAGGGTTAGGGGTTGGTTTAGGGTTAGGGTTAAGGTTAGGGTTAGAGTAACGGTTAGCGTTAGGAGTTGGTTTAGGGTTAGGTTTAGGGTTACGGTTTCGGTTTCGGTTATGTTTTGGGTTAGTTTTAGAGTTAGGTTTAGGGTTTGGGTTGGGTTAGGATTAGGGTTAGGGTTTGAGTTTGAATTAGGTTTAGGGTGAGCATGACGGTTAGGGTTAGGTTTAGGATAAGTGTTTCAGTTAGGGTTCGGGTTAGGGTTAGAGTTTGGGTTCGGGTTAGGGTTAGGGTTAGGGTTTGATTTAGGGTTAAGGTTAGGGTTAGGGTTAGTGTTAGGGTTTGGATTAGGGTTACGGTTAGGAGTAGGGTTAGTGTTCGGGTTAGGTTTAGGGTTAGCATTAGGGTTAGGATTAGCGTTAGGGTTAGGGTTTGGGTTAGGGTTAGGGTTAGGGTTAGGGTTAGGGTTTGGGTAAGGGTTAGGGTTAGGGTTAGGGTCTGGTTAGGGTTAGGGTTAGGATTAGGGTTAGGGTTTGTGTTAAGATCGGGGTTTGGGTTTTGGTTAGGTTAGGGTTAGGGTTAGGGTTAGGATTAGCGTTAGGGTTAGAATTCGGGTTACGGTTAAGGTTAGGGTTAGGGTTAGGGTTAGGTTAAGGATGAGGGTTAGGGTTACGGTTAGGATTAGTGTTATTATTTGGGTTTTGGTTTGGGTTAGGTTTAGGGTTAGGGTTTGGGTTAGGGTTAGGGTTAGGGTTAGGGATAGGGTAAGGGTTAGGGTTAGGTATAGGGTTAGGTTAAGGTTTGGGTTAGAGTTAGGGTTAGGGTTAGGTTTGGGTTTGGTTTAGAGTTAGGGTTAGGTTTGGGTTTGGGTTAGAGTTAGTGTTAGGTTGAGGTGTTGGATTAGTGTTATGGTTAGGGTTAGGGCTAGGATTAGGGTTAGGGTTAGGGTTCCGATTAGAGTTAGGTTTGAGTTTGGGTTTTGTAAGTGTTAAGGTTAGGGTTAGGGTTAGGGTTAGCGTTAGGGTTAGGACTTGGTTTAGGGTTAGGGTTAGGGTTAGGATTATGGTTAGGGTTTGGATTTAGGTTTTGGCTATGTTTAGGGTAAGTGTTAGGGTTAGGGTTTCGGGTTAGGGTTAGGGTTAGGGTTAGGGTTTCGGTTTTGGTTATGTTTTGGGTTAGGTTTAGGGTTAGGGTTAGGGTTTGGGTTCGGGTTAGGATTAGGGTTAGGGTTTGAATTTGAATTAGGTTTAGGGTTAGCATTAGGGTTAGGGTTAGGTTTAGGATTAGTGTTTCAGTTAGGGTTAGGGTTAGGGTTAGTGTTTGGGTTCGGGTTAGGGTTAGGGTTAGGGTTTGATTTACGGTTAGGGTTAGGGTTAGGGTTAGTGTTAGGGTTTGGGTAGGGTTAGGGTTAGGCCTAGGGCTAGTTTTAGGGTTAGGTTTAGGGTTAGCATTAGGGTTAGGATTAGGGTTAGGTTTAGGGTTTGGTTTAGGGTTAGGGTTAGTTTTAGTGTTAGGGTTAGGGTTTGGGTTCGGGTTCGTGTTAGGGTTAGGGTTTGGGTTAGGGTTCGGGTTAGGATTTGGTTTAGGGTTATGGTTAGAGTCGGATTTGGGTTAGAGTTATGGTGAGCTTTAGGGGTTGGGTTAGTGTTAGGGTTACGGTTAGGGTTAGGGTTATGGTTAGGGTTAGGATTAGGGTTAGGGTTAGGGTTATGGTTACGGTTTCGGTTTCGGTTATGTTTTGGGTTAGTTTTAGGGTTAGGTTTAGGGTTTGGGTTGGGTTAGGATTAGGGTTAGGGTTTGAGTTTGAATTAGGTTTAGGTTTAGCATTAGGGTTAGGGTTAGGTTTAGGATAAGTGTTTCAGTTAGGGTTAGGGTTAGGGTTAGGGTTAGGGTTTGGGTTAGGGTTAGGGTTAGGGTTAGGGTCTGGTTAGGGTTAGGATTAGGATTAGGGTTAGGTTTTGTGTTAAGATCAGGGTTTGGGTTTGGGTTAGGGTTAGGGTTAGGGTTACGGTTAGGGTTAGAATTACGGTTAGGGTTAAGGTTAGGGTTAGGGTTAGGGTTAGGGTTAGGATAAGGATGAGGGTTAGGGTTAGGGTTAGGATTAGTGTTAGTATTTGGGTTATGGTTTGGGTTAGGGTTAGGGTTAGGGTTTGGGTTAGTGTTAGAGTTAGGATTTGAGTTAGGGTTAGGTATAGGGTTAGGTTAGGGTTTGGGTTAGAGTTAGGGTTAGGGTTAGGTTTGGGTTTGGTTTAGAGTTAGGGTTAGGTTTGTGTTTGAGTTAGAGTTAGTGTTAGCGTGAGGTGTTCGATTAGTGTTATGGTTAGGGTTAGGGTTAGGATTAGGGTTAGGGTTAGGTTTCCGATTAGAGTTAGGTTTAGAGTTTGGGTTTTGTAAGTGTTAAGGTTAGGGTTAGGTTTAGGGTTAGGGTTAGGGTTAGGACTTGGATTAGGGTTAGGGTTAGGGTTAGGATTATGGTTAGGGTTTGGATTTAGGTTTTGGTTATGTTTAGGGTAAGGGTTAGGGTTAGGGTTTCGGGTTACGGTTAGGGTTAGGGTTTCGTTTTGGTTATGTTTTGGGTTAGGTTTAGGGTTAGGGTTAGGGTTTGGGTTCGGGTTAGGATTAGGGTTAGGGTTAGGGTTAGGGTTAGGGTTTGGGTTAGGGTTAGGGTTAGGGTTAGGGTTACGTTTTGTGTTAGGGTTAGGGTTAGGGTTAGGATTAGGGTTAGGGTTTGTGTTAAGATTAGGGTTTGGGTTTTGGTTAAGGTTAGGGTTAGGGTTTGGGTTAAGGTTACGTTTAGGGTTAGGGTTTGTGTTAGGGTTAGGGTTAGGAGTAGGGTTAGGGTTTAGGTTTTCGGTTAGGGTTAGTGTTAGGGTTAGTGTTAGGATTAGTGTATGGGTTAGGGTTTAGGTTTGGTTAGGTTTAGGGTTAGGGTTATGGTTAGGTTTAGCATTAGTGTTAGGGTTAGGGTTATGGTTAGGGTTAGCGTTAGGGTTAGGGTTTGGGTTTGGGTTTTGTTTAGGGTTTGGGTTAGGGTTAGGGTTATGGTTAGGGTTAGCGTTAGGGTTAGGGTTTGGGTGTGGGTTTTGTTTAGGGTTTGGGTTAGGGTTAGGGTTTGGGTTAGGGTTAGGGTTAGGGTTCGGGTTAGGATTTGGGTTAGGGTTTGTGTTAGAGTCGGATTTGGGTTAGAGTTATGGTGAGGGTTAGGGGTTGGGTTAGGGTTAGGGTTACGGTTAGGATTAGGGTTAGTGTTAGGGTTTGGATTAGGGTTAGTTTTAGGATTTGGGTTTGGGTAAGGGTAAGGGTTAGGGTTAGGGTTAGGAGTAGGGTTAGGGTTTAGATTTTCGGTTAGGGTTAATGTTAGGGTTAGGGTTAGGATTAGGGTTTGGTTTAGGGTTAATGTTAGGGTTAGGGTTTGGGTTAGGGTTAGGGTTAGGGTTTGGGTTAGGGTTAGGGTTAGGGTTAGGGTTCGGGTTTGGGGTAGGGTTAGGGTTAGGGTTAGTGTTAGGATTAGGGTTAGGGTTTGGGTTAGGGTTAGGGTTAGGGTTAGGTTAGGGTTAGGGTTAGGGCTAGGGTTAGTGTAAAGTTTAGGGTTTGGATTTGGGTTAGGGTTAGGTTTTGAGTTACGATTAGGGTAAAGTTTACGGTTTAGGTTTCGGTTTGTTTTACGGTTAGGGTTATTGTTATGGTTAAGTTTAGGGTTAGGGTTAGGGTTAGGGTGAGGTTTTGGGTTAAGTTTAGGGTTAGGATTAGGGTTTGGTCTTGCGTTAGGGTTTGGATTAGGGTTAGGGTTTGGGTTAGGGTTAGGGTTAGGGTTAGGATTAGGGTTAGGATTTGGGTTAGGGTTAGGGTTAGGGTTCGGGTTTGGGTTAGAGTTAGGGTGAGGGTTAGGTGTTGGGTTAGGATTAGGGTTACGGTTAGGATTAGGATTACAGTTAGGGTTCGGATTAGGGTTAGTTTTAGAGTTTGGGTTTGGGTAAGGGTAAGGATTAGGGTTAGGGTTAGGATAAGGATGAGGGTTAGGGTTAGGGTTAGGATTAGGGTTAGTATTTGGGTTATGGTTTAGGTTTGGGTTAGGGTTAGGGTTTGGGTTAGTGTTAGGATTTGGGTTAAGGTTAGGGTTAGGGTTAGGGTTTGGGTTTGGGTTAGGGTTAGGTTTACGTTAGGGTTTGGGTTAGAGTTAGGTTTAGGGTTATGGGTTGGATTAGGGTTATGGTTAGGGTTAGTTTTAGGATTAGGGTTAGGGTTAGGCTTTAGGTTTGGTTTATGGTTAGGGTTAGGGTTAGGGTTTAAGTGTAGGATTAGGGTTAGTGTTAGGGTTTGGGTTAGGTTTAGGCTTACGGTGTGGGTTTTGGTTAGGGTGAGGGTGAGGGTTAGGGTTTGATTTAGGGTTACGGTTAGGGTTAGGGTTAGTGTTAGGGTTTGGGTTAGTGTTAGGGTTAAGACTAGGGTTATGTTATGGTTAGGTTTAGGGTTAGCATTAGGGTTAGTATTAGGGTTAGGGTTAGGGTTTGGGTTAGGGTTAGGGATAGGGTTAGGGTTAGGGTTTGGGTTAGGGTTAGGGTTATGGTTAGGGTTTGAGTTTGGGTTAGGGTTAGGGTTAGGGTTTGGGTTAGGATTAGGGTTAGTGTTAGGGTTTGGGTTAGTGTTAGGCTTACGGTGTGGGTTTTGGTTAGGGTTAGGGTTAGGGTTGGGTTTCGGTGTGGGTTATGTTTTGTGTTATGTTTAGGGTTAGGGTTAGTGGTTTGGTTCAGTATAGGATTAGGGTTAGGGTTTGAGTTTGAATTAGGTTTAGGGTTAGCATTAGGGTTAGGGTAAAATTTAGGATTAGTGTTTCGGTTAGGTTTAGGGTTAGGCTTAGGGTTTGTGTTAGGGTTAGGTTTAGGATTAGGGGTTAGGTTTAAGTTTAGGGTTATTATTAGGGTTTGGGCTAGGGTTAGTGTTAGGGTTTGGGTTTTAGTTAGAATTAGGGTTAGTGTTAGGGTTAGGTTTTGTGTTAGTGTTAGGGTTAAGCTTAGTGTTAATGTTAGGGTTTGGGTTAGGATTAGGGTTAGCTTTAGAGTTAGGATTAGGTTTAGAGTTAAGGTTACATTTAGGGTTTGGTTTAGGAGTAGTGTTAGGGTTAGGTTTAGGGTTTGGGTTAGGTTTAGGGTTAGGGTTATGGTTTGCGTTCGGGTTCGGGTTAGGGTTAGGGTTAGGGTTTGAGTTAGGGTTAGGGTAAGGGGTAGGGTTAGGGTTAGAGTTAGGGTTTGGGTTAGGGTTAGGGTTAGGGTTAGGGTTAGGGTTTGGGTTAGGGTTAGGGTTAGGGTTAGGGTTTGGGTTAGGATTCGGTTTAGGGTTAGGGTTTGGGTTAGGGTTAGGGTTAGGGTTAAGGTTAGGGTTAGGATTAGGGTGAGGGTTTGTGTAAAGATTAGGGTTTGGGTTTGGGTTAGGGTTAGGGTTAGGTTTAGGGTTTGATTTAGGGTTAGGGTTAGGGTTAGGGTTAGTGTTAGGGTTTGGGTTAGGGTTAGGGTTAGGACTAGGGTTAGTGTTAGGGTTAGGTTTAGGGTTAGCATTAGGGTTAGGATTAGGGTTAGGGTTAGGGTTTGTGTTAGGGTTAGGGATAGGGTTAGGGTTAGGGTTTTGGTTAGGGTTAGGGTTAGGGTTAGGGTTTGGGTTAGGATTAGGGTTAGGGTTAGGGTTTGGGTTAGGGTTAGGGTTAGGGTTACGGTTAGGGTTAGGATTAGGGTTAGGGTTAGGGTTAAGGTTAGGGTTAGGTTTAGAATTAGGGTTAGTGTTATGTTTAGGGTTAGGGTTAGGGTTAGGGTTAGGGTTAGGGTTAGGGTTTCGGTTAGGGTTAGGGTTAGGGTTTGGGTTAGGGTTAGGTTTAGGGTTAGGGTTAGGGTTTGGGTTAGGGTTAGGGTTATGGTTAGGGTTTGAGTTAGGGTTAGGGTTAGGGTTAGGGGTTGGGTTAGGATAAGGGTTAGGGTTAGGGTTTGGGTTAGGGTTAGGGTTAGGGTTACGTTTAGGGTTAGGATTAGGGTTAGGGTTTGTGTTAAGATTAGGGTTTGGGTTTGGGTTAGGGTTAGGGTTAGGGTTAGGGTTAGGGTTAGGTTTACAATTAGGTTTAGTGTTAAGCTTAGGGTTAGGGTTAGGGTTAGGATAAGGATGAAGGTTAGGGTTAGGGTTAGGATTTGGGTTACTATTTGAGTTATGGTTTGGGTTAGGGTTAGGGTTAGGGTTTGGGGTAGTGTTAGAGTTACGGTTTGAGTTAGGGTTAGGGTTAGGGTTAGGGTTAGTGTTAGGGTTAGGGTTAGGGTTACGGTTAGGGTTAGGATTAGGCTTAGGGTTGGGTTAAGGTTAGGGTTAGGTTTAGAATTAGAGTTAGTGTTAAGGTTAGGGTTAGGGTTAGGGTTAGGGTTAGGGTTAGGATTAGGGTTAGGGTTTCGGTTAGGGTTAGGGTTAGGGTTAGGTTTAGGGTTTGGTTTAGGGTTAGGGTTAGGGTTAGGGTTAGGGTTAGGGTTAGGGTTATGGTTAGGTTTAGGGTTATGGTTAGGGTTAGGATTAGGGTTAGGGTTTGTGTTAAGATTAGGGTTTGGTTTTGGGTTAGGGTAAGGGTTAGGGTTAGGGTTAGGTTTAGGTTTACAATTAGGGTTACTGTTAAGGTTAGGGTTAGGGTTAGGGTTAGGATAAGGATGATGGTTAGGGTTAGGGTTAGGATTAGGGTTACTATTTGGGTTATGGTTTGGGTTAGGGTTAGGGTTAGGGTTTGGGTTAGTGTTAGAGTTAGGGTTTGAGTTAGGGTTAGGTTTAGGGTTAGATTAGGGTTTGTGTTAGAGTCAGTGTTAGGGTTACGGTTTGGGTTTGGTTTAGAGTTAGGGTTAGGTTAGGGTTTGGGTTAGAGTTAGGGTTAGGGTGAGGTGTTGGATTAGGGTTATGGTTAGGGTTAGGGTTTGGGTTAGTGTTAGAGTTAGGGTTTGAGTTAGGGTTAGGTTTAGGCTTACATTGGGGTTTGGGTTAGAGTTAGGGT
>JAJHUQ010000043.1:1520000-1530000 GCA_035773235.1 Eospalax fontanierii | reverse complement strand
TAGGGTTTGGGTTAGAGTCAGTGTTAGGGTTACGGTTTGGGTTTGGTTTAGAGTTAGGGTTAGGTTAGGGTTTGGGTTAGAGGTAGGGTTAGAGTGAGGTGTTGGATTAGGGTTATGGTTAGGGTTAGGGTTTGGGTTAGTGTTAGAGTTAGGGTTTGAGTTAGGGTTAGGTTTAGGCTTACATTGGGGTTTGGGTTAGAGTTAGGGTTAGGGTTAGGGTTTGGGTTTTTTTTAGAGTTAGGGTTAGGTTAGGGTTTGGGTTAGAGTTAGGGTTAGGGTGAGTTGTTGGATTAGGGTTATGGTTAGGGTTAGGGTTAGGGTTAGGATTAGGGTTAGGGTTAGGGTTCCGATTAGAGTTAGGTTTAGAGTTTGGGTTTCGGTAAGGGTTAAGGTTAGGTTTAGGTTTAGGGTTAGGGTTAGGGTTAGGACTAGAATTAGGGTTATGGTTAGGGTTAGGGTTAGGATTAGCGTTAGGGTTAGGCTTCCGATTAGAGTTAGGTTTAGAGTTTGGGTTTGGGTAAGGGTTAAGGTTACTTTTAGGGTTAGGGTTAGGGTTAGGGTTAGGACTAGAATTAGGGTTATGGTTAGGGTTAGGGTTAGGATTAGCGTTAGGGTTAGCTTCCGATTAGAGTTAGGTTTAGCGTTTGGGTTTGGGTAAGGGTTAAGGTTACTTTTAGGGTTAGGGTTAGGTTTAGGGTTAGGGTTAGGACTAGGATTAGTGTTAGGGGTAGGGTTTGGATTAGGGTTAGGGTTTGGTTTTAGGTTTGGGTTATGGTTAGGGTAAGTGTTAGGGTTAGGGTTTAGGGTTAGGGTTAGGTTTGGGGTAAGGGTTTCTGTTTGGGTTATGTTTTGGGTTAGGTTTAGGGTTAGGGTTAGGGTTTGAATTGGAATTAGGTTTAGGGTTAGCATTAGGGTTAGGGTTAGGTTTAGGATTAGTGTTTCATTTAGGGTTAGGGTTAGGGTTAGGGTTTGGGTTAGACTTAGGTTTAGGGTTAGGGTTAGGGTTAGGGTTAGGGTTAGGATAAGGATGAGGGTTAGGGTTAGGGTTAGGATTAGGGTTATTATTTGGGTTAGGGTTTGTGTTAGGGTTAGTGTTAGGGTTTGGGTTAGTGTTAGAGTTTGGGTTTGAGTTAGGGTTAGGTTTAGGTTTAGGGTTTGATTTAGGGTTAGGGTTAGGGTTAGGGTTAGTGTTAGGATTTGGGTTAGGGTTAGGGTTAGAGTCGGATTTGGGTTAGAGTTATGGTGAAGGTTAGGGTTTGGGTTAGGGTTAGGGTTTGGGTTAGGGTTAGGGTTAGGCTTAGGGTTAGGGTTTGGGTTAGGGTTAGGTTTGAATCTTGGTTAGTATTAGGGTTATGGTTAGTATTAAGATTATGGTTAGGGTTAGGGTTAGGGTTAGGTTTTGGGTGAGGTTTAGGGTTAGGGTTAGGGTTAGACTTAGGTTTAGGGTTAGGGTTAGGGTTAGGGTTAGGATAAGGATGAGGGTTAGGGTTAGGGTTAGGATTAGTGTTATTATTTGGGTTAGGGTTTGGGTTAGGGTTAGTGTTAGGGTTTGGGTTAGTGTTAGAGTTAGGGTTTGAGTTAGGGTTAGGTTTAGGGTTACATTGGGGTTGGGTTAGAGTTAGGGTTAGGGTTAGGGTTTGGGTTTGGTTTAGAGTTAGGGTTAGGTTAGGGTTTGGGTTAGAGTTAAGGTTAGGGTTAGGGTTTGGGTTTGGTTTAGAGTTAGGGTTAGGTTAGGGTTTGGGTTAGAGTTAGGGTTAGGGTGAGGTGTTGGATTAGGGTTATGGTTAGGGTTAGGGTTAGGATTCGGGTTAGGGTTAGGGTTCCGATTAGAGTTAGGTTTAGAGTTTGGGTTTGGGTAAGGGTTAAGGTTAGGGTTAGGGTTACGGTTAGTGTTAGGGTTAGGGTTTAGGGTTAGGTTTAGGGTTAGGGTTAGGGTTTCGGTTTGGGTTATGTTTTGGGTTAGGTTTAGGGTTAGGATTAGGGTTTGGGTTCGGGTTAGGAATAGGGTTATGGTTTGAGTTTCAATTAGGTTTAGGGTTAGCATTAGGGTTAGGGTTAGGTTTAGGATTAGTGTTTCAGTTAGGCTTAGTGTTAGGGTTAGGGTTTGGGTATGGGTTAGGTTTAGGGTTAGGGTTAGGGTTTGATTTAGGGTTAGGGTTAAGGTTAGGGTTATTGTTAGGGTTTGGGTTAGGGTTAGGGTTAGGAATAGAGTTAGTGATAGGGTTAGGTTTAGGGTTAGCATTAGGGTTATGATTAGGTTTAGGGTTAGGGTTTGGTTTAGGGTTATGGTTAGGGTTAGGGTTTGGGTGAGGGTTAGGGTTAGGGTTAGGGTTAGGGTTTGCGTTAAGATTAGGGTTTGGATTTGGGTTAGGTTAGGGTTTGGGTTACAGTTAGGGTTAGGGTTAGGGTTTGGGTTTGGTTTAGTGTTAGGGTTAGGTTAGGGTTTGGGTTAGAGTTAGGGTTAGGGTGAGGTGTTGGATTAGGGTTATGGTTAGGGTTAGGGTTAGGATTAGGGTTAGGGTTAGGGTTCCGATTAGAGTTAGGTTTAGAGTTTGGGTTTGGGTAAGGGTTAAGGTTAGGGTTAGGGTTAGGGTTAGGTTTAGGACTAGGATTAGGGTTAGGGTTAGGGTTAGGATTAGGGTTACGGTTAGGGTTAGTGTTAGGTTTTCGGTTTGGGTTATGTTTTGGGTTAGGTTTAGGGTTAGGGTTAGGGTTAGGGTTAGGATTAAGGTTAGGATTAGGGTTAGGGTTAGGGTTAGGGTTAGGGTTAGGGTTTGGGTTCGGGTTAGGGTTAGGGTTAGGTTTAGGTTTTGATTTAGGGTTAGGGTTAGGGTTAGGGTTTTTGTTAGGGTTTGGTTTAGGGTTAAGGTTAAGACTAGGGTTAGTGTTAGGGTTAGGTTTAGGGTTAGCATTAGGGTTAGGATTAGGGTTAGTCTTACGGTTTGGGTTAGGGTTAGGGTTAGGTTTAGGGTTAGGTTTAGGGTTTGGGTTAGGGTTAGGGTTAGGGTTAGGGTAAGGGTTAGGGTTAGGGTTAGGGTGAGGTGTTGGATTAGGTTTATGGTTAGGGTTAGGGTTAGGATTAGGGTTAGGGTTAGGGTTCCGATTAGAGTTAGTTTTAGAGTTTGGGTTTCGTTAAGGGTTAAGGTTAGGTTTAGGTTTAGGGTTAGTGTTAAGGTTAGGGTTAGGGTTAGGGTTAGGATAAGGATGAAGGTTAGGGTTAGGGTTTGGATTAGGGTTACTATTTGGGTTATGGTTTGGGTTAGGGTTAGGGTTAGGGTTTGGGTTAATGTTAGAGTTAGGGTTTGAGTTAGGCTTAGGTTTAGGTTTAGATTAGGGTTTGGGTTAGAGTCAGTGTTAGGGTTACGGTTTGGGTTTGGTTTATAGTTAAGGTTAGGTTAGGATTTGGGTTAGAGTTAGGGTTAGGGTGAGGTGTTGGATTAGGGTTATGGTTAGGATTAGGGTTTTGGTTAGTGTTAGAGTTAGGGTTTGAGTTAGGGTTAGGTTTAGGGTTACATTGGGGTTTGGGGTAGAGTTAGCGTTAGGGTTAGGGTTTGGGTTTTTTTTAGAGTTAGGGTTAGGTTAGGGTTTGGGTTAGAGTTAGGGTTAGGGTGAGGTGTTGGATTAGGGTTATGGTTAGTGTTAGGGTTAGGATTAGGGTTAGGGTTAGGGTTCCGATTAGAGTTAGGTTTAGAGTTTGGGTTTCGGTAAGGGTTAATGTTAGGTTTAGGTTTAGGGTTAGGGTTAGGGTTAGGGTTAGGATTAGGGTTAGGGTTAGGGTTCCGATTAGAGTTAGGTTTAGAGTTTGGGTTTGGGTAAGGGTTAAGGTTACTTTTAGGGTTAGGGTTAGGGTTAGGGTTAGGGTTAGGACTAGGATTAGGCTTAGGGTTAGGGTTTGGATTAGGGTTAGGGTTTGGTTTTAGGTTTGGGTTATGGTTAGGGTAAGTGTTAGGGTTAGGGTTTAGGGTTAGGGTTAGGTTTAGGGTAAGGGTTTCTGTTTGGGTTATGTTTTGGGTTAGGTTTAGGGTTAGGGTTAGGGTTTGAATTGGAATTAGGTTTAGGGTTAGCATTAGGGTTAGGGTTAGGTTTAGGATTAGTGTTTCAGTTAGGGTTAGGGTTAGGGTTAGGGTTTGGGTTCGGGTTAGGGTTAGGTTTAGGTTTAGGGTTTGATTTAGGGTTAGGGTTAGGGTTAGGGTTAGTGTTAGGGTTTGGGTTAGCGTTAGGGTTAGGACTAGGGTTAGTGTTAGGGTTAGGTTTAGGGTTAGCATTAGGGTTAGGATTAGGGTTAGGGTTAGGGTTTGGGTTTTGGTTAGGGTTAGGGTTAGGTTTAGGGTTAAGGTTTGGGTTAGGGTTAGGGTTAGGGTTAGCGTTTGAGTTAGGGTTAGGGTTAGGGTTAGGATTAGGGTTAGGGTTTGTGTTAAGATTAGGGTTTGGGTTTGGGTTAAGGTTAGGGTTAGGGTTTGGGTTAAGGTTACGTTTAGGGTTAGGGTTTGTGTTAGGGTTAGGTTTAGCGTTAGGAGTAGGGTTAGGGTTTAGGTTTTTGTTTAGGGTTAGTGTTAGGGTTAGTGTTAGGATTAGGTTTTGGGTTAGGGGTTAGGTTTGGTTAGGTTTAGGGTTAGGGTTAGGGTTATGGTTAGGGTTAGCATTAGGGTTAGGGTTTGGGTTATGGTTAGGGTTGGTGTTAGGGTTAGGGTTAGGGTTTGGGTTTGGGTTAGGGTTTGGGTTAGGGTTAGGGTTTGGGTTAGGGTTAGGGTTAGGGTTCGGGTTAGGATTTGGGTTAGGGTTAGGGTTAGAGTCGGATTTGGGTTAGAGTTATGGTGAAGGTTAGGGGTTGGGTTAGGGTTAGGGTTTGGGTTAGGGTTAGGGTTAGGCTTAGGGTTAGGGTTTGGGTTAGGGTTAGGTTTGAATCTTGGTTAGTATTAGGGTTATGGTTAGTGTTAAGATTATGGTTAGGGTTAGGGTTAGGGTTAGGTTTTGGGTGAGGGTTAGGGTTAGGGTTAGGGTTAGACTTAGGTTTAGTGTTAGGGTTCGGGTTAGGGTTAGGATAAGGATGAGGGTTAGGGTTAGGGTTAGGATTAGGGTTATTATTTGGGTTAGGGTTTGGGTTAGGGTTAGTGTTAGGGTTTGGGTTAGTGTTAGAGTTAGTGTTTGAGTTAGGGTTAGGTTTAGGCTTACATTGGGGTTGGGTTAGAGTTAGGGTTAGGGTTAGGGTTTGGGTTTGGTTTAGAGTTAGGGTTAGGTTAGGGTTTGGGTTAGAGTTAGGGTTAGGGTGAGGTGTTGGATTAGGGTTATGGTTAGGGTTAGGGTTAGGATTAGGGTTAGGGTTAGGGTTCCGATTAGAGTTAGGTTTAGAGTTTGGGTTTGGGTAAGGGTTAAGGTTAGGGTTAGGGTTATGGTTAGGGTTAGGGTTAGGACTAGGATTAGGGTTAGGGTTAGTGTTAGGTTTAGGGTTAGGGTTTGGTTTTAGGTTTGGGTTATGGTTAGGGTTAGTGTTAGGGTAAGGGTTTAGGGTTAGGTTTAGGGATAGGGTTAGGGTTTCGGTTTGGGTTATGTTTTGGGTTAGGTTTAGGGTTAGGGTTAGGGTTTGGGTTCGGGTTAGGATTAGTGTTTCAGTTAGGCTTAGTGTTAGGGTTAGGGTTTGGGTACGGGTTAGGTTTAGGGTTAGGTTTAGGGTTTGATTTAGGGTTAGGGTTAAGGTTAGGGTTAGTGTTAGGGTTTGGGTTAGGGTTAGGGTTAGGAATAGGGTTAGTGATTGGGTTAGGTTTAGGTTTAGCATTAGGGTTATGATTAGGTTTAGGGTTAGGGTTTGGTTTAGGGTTATGGTTACGGTTAGGGTTTGGGTGAGGGTTAGGGTTCGGGTTAGGGTTAGGGTTTGTGTTAAGATTAAGGTTTGGGTTTGGGTTAGGTTAGGGTTTGGGTTACAGTTAGGGTTAGGGTTAGGGTTTGGGTTTGGTTTAGTGTTAGGGTTAGGTTAGGGTTTGGGTTAGAGTTAGGGTTAGGGTGAGGTGTTGAATTAGGGTTATGGTTAGGGTTAGGGTTAGGATTAGGGTTAAGGTTAGGGTTCCGATTAGAGTTAGGTTTAGAGTTTGGGTTTGGGTAAGGGTTAAGGTTAGGGTTAGGGTTAGGACTAGGATTAGGGTTAGTGTTAGGGTTAGGATTAGGGTTACGGTTAGGGTTAGTGTTAGGTTTTCGGTTTGGGTTATGTTTTGGGTTAGGTTTAGGGTTAGGGTTAGGGTTAGGACTAAGGTTAGGATTAGGGTTAGGGTTTGAGTTTGAATTAGGTTTAGGGTTAGCATTAGGGTTAGGGTTAGATTTAGGATAAGTGTTTCAGTTAGGGTTTGGGTTAGGGTTAGGGTTAGGGTTAGGGTTAGGTTTTGGGTTAGGGTTAGGGTTAGGGTTTGGGTTAGGGTTAGGGTTAGGGTTAGGGTTAGGTTTTGGGTTAGGATTAGGGTTAGGGTTAGGGTTAGGGTTAGGTTTAGGGTTAGGACTAGGATTAGGGTTATGGTTAGGGTTAGGGTTAGGGTTAGGGTTCCGATTAGAGTTAGGTTTAAAGTTTGGGTTTGGGTAAGGTTAAGGTTAGGTTTAAGGTTAGGGTTAGGGTTAGGGTTAGGACTAGGATTAGGGCTAGGGTTAGGGTTAGGATTAGGGTTAGGGTTTGGTTTTAGATTTGGGTTATGGTTAGGGTCAGGGTTAGGGTTAGGGTTTAGTGCTAGGGTTAGGTTTAAGGTTAGGGTTTCGGTTTGGGTTATGTTTTGGTTAGGTTTAGGGTTAGGGTTAGGGTTTGAGTTGGAATTAGGTTTAGGGTTAGCATTAGGGTTAGGGTTAGGTTTAGGATTAGTGTTTCAGTTAGGGTTAGGGTTAGGGTTAGGGTTTGGGTTCGGGTTAGGGTTAGGGTTAGGTTTAGGTTTTGATTTAGGGTTAGGGTTAGGGTTAGGGTTTTTGTTAGGGTTTGGTTTAGGATTAGGGTTATGGTTAGGGTTAGGATTAGGGTTAGGGTTATTGTTAGGGTTACGGTTTCGGTTTCGGTTATGTTTTGGGTTAGTTTTAGGGTTAGGTTTAGGGTTTGGGTTGGGTTAGGATTAGGGTTAGGGTTTGAGTTTGAATTAGGTTTAGGGTTAGCATTAGGGTTAGGGTTAGGTTTAGGATAAGTGTTTCAGTTAGGGTTAGGGTTAGGGTTAGGGTTTGGGTTCGGGTTAGGGTTAGGGTTAGGGTTTGATTTAGGGTTAAGGTTAGGGTTAGGGTTAGGGTTAGGGTTAGGGTTCGGGTTAGGATTTGGGTTAGGGTTAGGGTTAGAGTCGGATTTGGGTTAGAGTTATGGTGAAGGTTAGGGGTTGGGTTAGGGTTAGGGTTTGGGTTAGGGTTAGGGTTAGGCTTAGGGTTAGGGTTTGGGTTAGGGTTAGGTTTGAATCTTGGTTAGTATTAGGGTTATGGTTAGTGTTAAGATTATGGTTAGGGTTAGGGTTAGGGTTAGGTCTTGGGTGAGGGTTAGGGTTAGGGTTAGGGTTAGACTTAGGTTTAGGGTTAGGGTTAGGGTTAGAGTTAGGGTTAGGATAAGGATGAGGGTTAGCGTTAGGGTTAGGATTAGGATTATTATTTGGGTTAGGGTTTGGGTTAGGGTTAGTGTTAGGGTTTGGGTTAGTGTTAGAGTTAGTGTTTGAGTTAGGGTTAGGTTTAGGCTTACATTGGGGTTGGGTTAGAGTTAGGGTTAGGGTTAGGGTTTGGGTTTGGTTTAGAGTTAGGGTTAGGTTAGGGTTTGGGTTAGAGTTAGGGTTAGGGTGAGGTGTTGGATTAGGGTTATGGTTAGGGTTAGGGTTAGGGTTAGGATTAGGGTTAGGGTTAGGGTTCCGATTAGAGTTAGGTTTAGAGTTTGGGTTTGGGTAAGGGTTAAGGTTAGGGTTAGGGTTATGGTTAGGGTTATGGTTAGGACTAGGATTAGGGTTAGGGTTAGTGTTAGGTTTAGGGTTAGGGTTTGGGTTTAGGTTTGGGTTATGGTTAGGGTTAGTGTTAGGGTTAGGGTTTAGGGTTAGGTTTAGGGATAGGGTTAGGGTTTCGGTGTGGGTTATGTTTTGGGTTAGGTTTAGGGTTAGGGTTAGGGTTTGGGTTCGGGTTAGGAATAGAGTTATGGTTGGAGTTTGAGTTAGGTTTAGGGTTAGCATTAGGGTTAGGGTTAGGTTTAGGATTAGTGTTTCAGTTAGGCTTAGTGTTAGGGTTAGGGTTTGGGTACGGGTTAGGTTTAGGGTTAGGGTTAGGGTTTGATTTAGGGTTAGGGTTAAGGTTAGGGTTAGTGTAAGGGTTAGGGTTAGGGTTAGGGTTAGGAATAGGGTTAGTGATTGGGTTAGGTTTAGGTTTAGCATTAGGGTTATGATTAGGTTTAGGGTTAGGGTTTGGTTTAGGGTTATGATTACGGTTAGGGTTTGGGTGAGGGTTATGGTTCGGGTTAGGGTTAGGGTTTGTGTTAAGATTAAGGTTTGGGTTTGGGTTAGGTTAGGGTTTGGGTTACAGTTAAGGTTAGGGTTAGGGTTTGGGTTTGGTTTAGTGTTAGGGTTAGGTTAGGGTTTGGGTTAGAGTTAGGGTTAGGGTGAGGTGTTGAATTAGGGTTATGGTTAGGGTTAGGGTTAGGATTAGGGTTAGGGTTAGGGTTCCGATTAGAGTTAGGTTTAGAGTTTGGGTTTGGGTAAGGGTTAAGGTTAGGGTTAGGGTTAGGACTAGGATTAGGGTTAGGGTTAGGGTTAGGATTAGGGTTACGGTTAGGGTTAGTGTTAGGTTTTCGGTTTGGGTTATGTTTTGGGTTAGGTTTAGGGTTAGGGTTAGGGTTAGGATTAAGGTTAGGATTAGGGTTAGGGTTTGAGTTTGAATTAGGTTTAGGGTTAGCATGAGGGTTAGGGTTAGATTTAGGATAAGTGTTTCAGTTAGGGTTTGGGTTAGGGTTAGGGTTAGGGTTAGGGTTAGGTTTTGGGTTAGGGTTAGGGTTAGGGTTTCGGTTAGGGTTAGGGTTAGGGTTAGGGTTAGGTTTTGGGTTAGGATTAGGGTTAGGGTTAGGGTTAGGGTTAGGGTTAGGTTTAGGGTTAGGACTAGGATTAGGGTTATGGTTAGGGTTAGGGTTAGGGTTAGGGTTCCGATTAGAGTTAGGTTTAAAGTTTGGGTTTGGGTAAGGTTAAGGTTAGGTTTAAGGTTAGGGTTAGGGTTAGGGTTAGGGTTAGGACTAGGATTAGGGCTAGGGTTAGGGTTAGGATTAGGGTTAGGGTTTGGTTTTAGATTTGGGTTATGGTTAGGGTCAGGGTTAGGGTTAGGGTTTAGGGCTAGGGTTAGGTTTAAGGTTAGGGTTTCGGTTTGGGTTATGTTTTGATTAGGTTTAGGGTTAGGGTTAGGGTTTGAGTTGGAATAAGGTTTAGGGTTAGCATTAGGGTTAGGGTTAGGTTTAGGATTAGTGTTTCAGTTAGGGTTAGGGTTAGGGTTAGGGTTTGGGTTCGGGTTAGGGTTAGGGTTAGGTTTAGGTTTTGATTTAGGGTTAGGGTTAGGGTTAGGGTTTTTGTTAGGGTTTGGTTTAGGATTAGGGTTAGGCTTACGGTTTGGGTTAGGGTTAGGGTTAGGGTTAGGGTTAGGGTTAGGGTTTGTGTTAGGGTTAGGGTTAGGGTTAGGGTTAGGGTTAGGGTTAGGTTTAGCATTAGGGTTAGGGTTAGGGTTATGGTTAGGATTAGCTTTAGGGTTAGGGTTAGGGTTTGGGTTTGGATTAGGGTTTGGGTTAGGGTTAGGGTTTGGGTTAGGGTTAGGGTTAGGGTTCGGGTTAGGATTTGGGTTAGGGCTAGGGTTAGAGTCGGATTTGGGTTAGAGTTATGGTGAGGGTTAGGGGCTGGGTTAGGGTTAGGGTTACGGTTAGGGTTAGGGTTATGTTTAGGGTTAGGATTAGGGTTAGGGTTATTGTTAGGGTTACGGTTTCGGTTTCGGTTATGTTTTGGGTTAGTTTTAGGGTTAGGTTTAGGGTTTGGGTTGGGTTAGGATTAGG
>JAJHUQ010000043.1:1502500-1505000 GCA_035773235.1 Eospalax fontanierii | reverse complement strand
TTTCGGTTTGGGTTATGTTTTGGTTAGGTTTAGGGTTAGGGTTAGGGTTTGAGTTGGAATTACGTTTAGGGTTAGCATTAGGGTTAGGGTTAGGTTTAGGATTAGTGTTTCAGTTAGGGTTAGGGTTAGGGTTAGGGTTTGGGTTCGGGTTAGGGTTAGGGTTAGGTTCAGGTTTTGATTTAGGGTTAGGGTTAGGGTTAGGGTTTTTGTTAGGGTTTGGGTTAGGATTAGGGTTAGGCTTACGGTTTGGGTTAGGGTTAGGGTTAGGGTTAGGGTTAGGGTTAGGGTTTGTGTTAGGGTTAGCGTTAGGGTTAGGGTTAGGGTTAGGGTTAGGGTTAGGGTTAGGTTTAGCATTAGGGTTAGGGTTAGGGTTATGGTTAGGATTAGCTTTAGGGTTAGGGTTAGGGTTTGGGTTTGGATTAGGGTTTGGGTTAGGGTTAGGGTTTGGGTTAGGGTTAGGGTTAGGGTTCGGGTTAGGATTTGGGTTAGGGTTAGGGTTAGAGTCGGATTTGGGTTAGAGTTATGGTGAGGGTTAGGGGTTGGGTTAGGGTTAGGGTTACGGTTAGGGTTAGGGTTATGGTTAGGGTTAGGATTAGGGTTAGGGTTATTGTTAGGGTTACGGTTTCGGTTTCGGTTATGTTTTGAGTTAGTTTTAGTGTTAGGTTTAGGGTTTGGGTTGGGTTAGGATTAGGGTTAGGGTTTGAGTTTGAATTAGGTTTAGGGTTAGCATTAGGGTTAGGGTTAGGTTTAGGATAAGTGTTTCAGTTAGGGTTAGGGTTAGGGTTAGGGTTTGGGTTCGGGTTAGGGTTAGGGTTAGGGTTTGATTTAGGGTTAAGGTTAGGGTTCGGGTTAGTGTTAGGGTTTGGATTAGGGTTACGGTTAGAAGTAGGGTTAGTGTTCGGGTTAGGTTTAGGGTTAGCATTAGGGTTAGGATTAGCCTTAGGGTTAGGGTTTGGGTTAGGGTTAGGGTTAGGGTTAGGGTTAGGGTTTGGGTTAGGGTTAGGGTTAGGGTTAGGGTCTGGTTAGGGTTAGGGTTAGGATTAGGGTTAGGGTTTGTGTTAAGATCGGAGTTTGGGTTTGGGTTAGGGTTAGGGTTAGGGTTAGGGTTAGGGTTAGGTTTAGGGTTAGAATTAGGGTTACGGTTAAGGTTAGGGTTAGGGTTAGGTTTAGGTTAAGGATGAGGGTTAGGGTTAGGTTTAGGATTAGTGTTATTATTTGGGTTATGGTTTGGGTTAGGTTTAGGGTTAGGGTTTGGGTTAGTGTTAGAATTAGGGTTTGAGTTAGGGTTAGGTATAGGGTTAGGTTAGGGTTTGGGTTAGAGTTAGGGTTAGGGATAGGTTTAGGTTTGGTTTAGAGTTAGGGTTAGGTTTGGGTTTGGGTTAGAGTTAGTGTTAGGGTGAGGTGTTGGATTAGTGTTATGGTTAGGGTTAGGGTTAGGATTAGGGTTAGGGTTAGGGTTCCGATTAGAGTTAGGTTTGAGTTTGGGTTTTGTAAGTGTTAAGGTTAGGGTTAGGGTTAGGCTTAGGGTTAGGGTTAGGACTTGGATTAGGGTTAGGGTTAGGGTTAGGATTATGGTTAGGGTTTGGATTTAGGTTTTGGTTATGTTTAGGGTAAGTGTTAGGGTTAGGGTTTCGGGTTAGGGTTAGGGTTAGGGTTAGGGTTTCGGTTTTGGTTATGTTTTGGGTTAGGTTTAGGGTTAGGGTTAGGGTTTGGTTCGGGTTAGGATTAGGGTTAGGGTTTGAGTTTGAATTAGGTTTAGGGTTAGCATTAGGGTTAGGGTTAGGTTTAGGATTAGTGTTTCAGTTAGGGTTAGGGTTAGGGTTAGGGTTTGGGTTCGGGTTAGGGTTAGGGTTAGGGTTTGATTTACGGTTAGGGTTAGGGTTAGGGTTAGTGTTAGGGTTTGGGTAGGGTTAGGGTTAGGCCTAGGCTAGTTTTAGGGTTAGGTTTAGGGTTAGCATTAGGGTTAGGATTAGGGTTAGGTTTAGGGTTTGGGTTAGGGTTAGGGTTAGTTTTAGTGTTAGGTTAGGGTTTGGGTTAGGGTTAGTGTTAGGGTTAGGGTTTGGGTTAGGGTTACGGTCAGTATTAGGGTTAGGGTTTGTGTTAAGATTAGGGTTTGGGTTTGGGTTAGGGTTAGGGTTAGGGTTTGGATTAGGCTTAGGTTTCGTGTTAGGGTTTGGGTTTTGGTTAGGATTAGGGTTAGGTTTACGTTTAGGGTTATTGTTTCGGTTTCGGTGTGGATTAGGCTTAGGTTTCGTGTTAGGGTTTGGGTTTGGGTTAGGATTAGGGTTAGGGTTAAGGTTAGGGTTAGGGTTTGGTTTAGGGTTAGGGTTAGGGTTAGGGTAAGCGTTTGGGTTAGGGTTAGGGTTAAGGTTTGATTTAGGGTTAGGGTTAGAGTTAGGGTTAGGGTTAGGGTTAGGGTTTGAGGTTAAGTTTAGGTTTATTGTTAGGGTTAGGGATTGGGTTAGGTTTAGGGTTAGGTTTAGGCTTAGGTTTAGATTTT
>JAJHUQ010000043.1:1490000-1495000 GCA_035773235.1 Eospalax fontanierii | reverse complement strand
GTTAGGTTTGAAACTGGGTTAGTGTTAGGGTTAGGGTTAGTGTTACGATTACGGTTAGGGTTAGGGTTAGGGTTAGGTTTTCTGTTAGGATTAGGGTTAGGGTTAGAATTAGGGTTAGGGTTAGGGTTAGGGTTAGGTTTAGGGTTAGGATAAGGCTGAGGGTTAGGGTTAGTGTTAGGATTAGGGTTATTATTTGGGTTATGGTTTGGGTTAGGGTTAGGGTTAGGGTTTGGCTTATTGTTAGAGTTAGGGTTTGAGTTAGGGTTAGGTTTAGGGTTAGGTTAGAGTAAGTTTTAGGGTTAGGGTTAGGGTTAGGGTTAGGGTTAGGACTAGGATTAGGGTTAGGGTTATGGTTAGGGTTAGGGTTTGGGTTAGGGTTTGGGGTTCGGGGCTAGGGGTTATGGTTAGGTTTAGGGTTAGGGATAGGGATTGTGTTAGGATTAGGGTTAGAGTTAGGGTTAGGGTTAGGTTTAGTATTAGGGTTAGGGTTTGGTTCAGGAATATGGTTAGGTTTAGGTTTTCGGTTAAGTTTCGTATTAGGGTTATGGTTTGCGTTCGGGTTGGGTTAGTGTTAGGGTTTTAGTTAGGGTTAGGGTTAGGGTTAGTGTTAGGGTTAGGGTTTGGATTAGGGTTAGGCTTAGGGTTAGGGTTTGAGTTTGAGTTAGGTTTAGGGTTAGCATTAGGGTTAGGATTAGGGTTAGGGTTAGGGTTTGGGTTTGGGTTAGGCTTAGGGTTAGGGTTAGGGTTTGGGTTTCGGTTTGGGTTATGTTTTGGGTTAGGTTTAGGGTTAGGGTTAGGGTTTGGGATCGGGTTAGGAATAGGGTTATGGTTTAAGTTTGAATTAGGTTTAGGGTTAGCATTAGGGTTAGGGTTAGGTTTAGGATTAGTGTTTCAGTTAGGCTTAGTGTTAGGGTTAGGGTTTGGGTACGGGTTAGGTTTAGGGTTAGGATTAGGGTTAGGGTTAGGGTTTGGGTTAGGGTTAGGCTTAGGGTTAGGGTTAGGGTTTGGGTTTCGGTTTGGGTTATGTTTTGGGTTAGGTTTAGGGTTAGGGTTAGGGTTTGGGTTCGGGTTAGGAATAGGGTTATGGTTATGTTTGAATTAGGTTTAGGGTTAGCTTTAGGGTTAGGGTTAGGTTTAGGATTAGTGTTTCAGTTAGGCTTAGTGTTAGGGTTAGGGTTTGGGTACGGGTTAGGTTTAGGGTTAGGGTTAGGGTTTGATTTAGGGTTAGGGTTAAGGTTAGGGTTAGTGTTAGGGTTTGGGTTAGGGTTAGGGTTAGGAATAGGGTTAGTGATTGGGTTTTAGTTAGGGTTAGGGTTAGGACTAGAGTTAGTGTTAGGGTTAGGTTTAGGTTTAGCTTTAGGGTTATGATTATGTTTAGGGTTAGGGTTAGGTTTAGGGTTATTTTTACGGTTAGGGTTTGGGTGAGGGTTAGGGTTCGGGTTAGGGTTAGGGTTTGTGTTAAGATTAAGGTTTGGGTTTGGTTTGTGTTAGGGTGTGGGTTACAGTTAGGGTGAGGGTAAGGGTTCCGGTTTGGTTTAGTGTTAGGGTAAGGTTAGGGTTTGGGTTAGAGTTAGGGTTAGGGTGAGGTGTTGAATTAGGGTTATGGTTAGGGTTAGGGTTAGGATTAGGGTTAGGGTTAGGGTTCTGATTAGAGTTAGGTTTAGAGTTTGGGTTTGGGTAAGGGTTAAGGTTAGGGTTAGGGTTAGGACTAGGATTAGGGTTAGGGTTAGGGTTAGGATTAGGGTTACGGTTAGGGTTAGTGTTAGGTTTTCGGTTTCGTTATGTTTTGGGTTAGGTTTAGGGTTAGGGTTAGGGTTAGGGTTAGGATTAAGGTAAGGATTAGGGTTAGAGTTTGAGTTTGAATTAGGTTTAGGGTTAGCATTAGGGTTAGGGTTAGATTTAGGATAAGTGTTTCAGTTAGGGTTTGGGTTAGGGTTAGGGTTAGGGTTAGGTTTTGGGTTAGGGTTAGGGTTAGGGTTTGGGTTAGGGTTAGGGTTAGGGTTAGGGTTAGGTTTTGGGTTAGGATTAGGGTTAGGTTTAGGGTTAGGGTTAGGTTTAGGGTTAGGACTAGGATTAGGGTTATGGTTAGGGTTAGGGTCAGGGTTAGGGTTCCGATGAGAGTTAGGTTTATAGTTTGGGTTTGGATAAGGCTAAGGTTAGGTTTAAGGTTAGGGTTAGGGTTAGGGTTAGGACTAGGATTAGGGCTAGGGTTAGGGTTAGGATTAGGGTTAGGGTTTGGTTTTAGATTTGGGTTATGTTTAGGGTCAGGGTTAGGGTTAGGGTTTAGGGCTAGGGTTAGGTTTAAGGTTAGGGTTTCGGTTTGGGTTATGTTTTGGTTAGGTTTAGGGTTAGGGTTAGGGTTTGAGTTGGAATTAGGTTTAGGGTTAGCATTAGGGTTAGGGTTAGGTTTAGGATTAGTGTTTCAGTTAGGGTTAGGGTTAGGGTTAGGGTTTGGGTTCGGGTTAGGGTTAGGGTTAGGTTTAGGTTTTGATTTAGGGTTAGGATTAGGGTTAGGGTTTTTGTTAGGGTTTGGGTTAGGATTAGGGTTAGGCTTACGGTTTGGGTTAGGGTTAGGGTTAGGGTTAGGGTTAGGGTTAGGGTTTGGGTTAGGGTTAGGGTTAGGGTTAGGGTTAGGGTTAGGGTTAGGTTTAGCATTAGGGTTAGGGTTAGGGTTATGGTGAGGATTAGCTTTAGGGTTAGGGTTAGGGTTTGGGTTTGGATTAGGGTTTGGGTTAGAGTTAGGGTTTGGGTTAGGGTTAGGGTTAGGGTTCGGGTTAGGATTTGGGTTAGGGTTACGGTTAGAGTCGGATTTGGGTTAGAGTTATGGTCAGGGTTAGGGGTTGGGTTAGGGTTAGGGTTACGGTTAGGGTTAGGGTTATGGTTAGGGTTAGGATTAGGGTTAGGGTTATTGTTAGGGTTACGGTTTCGGTTTCGGTTATGTTTTGGGTTAGTTTTAGGGTTAGGTTTAGGGTTTGGGTTGGGTTAGGATTAGGGTTAGGGTTTGAGTTTGAATTAGGTTTAGGGTTAGCATTAGGGTTAGGGTTAGGTTTAGGATAAGTGTTTCAGTTAGGGTTAGGGTTAGGGTTAGGGTTTGGGTTCGGGTTAGGGTTAGGTTTAGGGTAAGCGTTTGGGTTAGGGTTAGGGTTAAGGTTTGATTTAGGGTTAGGGTTAGGGTTAGGGTTTGGGTTAGGGTTTGGGGTTAGGGGTTAGGGGTTAAGTTTAGGTTTATTGTTAGGGTTAGGGATTGGGTTAGGGTTAGGGTTAGGGTTAGGCTTAGGTTTATATTTTGGGTTAGCGATAGGTTAGGGTTTGGGTTAGGGTTAGGTTTAGGGTTACGTTTAGTGTTAGGGTTAGGGTTTGGGTTAGGATTACGGTTAGGTTTAGGTTTTCGGTTAAGTTTCGGGTTAGGGTTAGGGTTTGCGTTCGGGTTGGGTTAGTGTTAGGGTTTTAGTTAGGGTTAGAGTTAGGGTTAGGGTTAGGTTTAGGGTTTGGGTTAGGGTTAGGCTTAGGGTTAGGGTTTGAGTTTGAGCTAGATTTAGCGTTAGCATTATGGTTAGGAATAGGGTTAGGGTAAGGCTTTGGGTCAGGGATAGGGTTAGGGTCAGGGTTTGGGTTAGAGTTAGGTTTGAAACTGGGTTAGTGTTAGGGTTAGGGCTAGTGTTACGATTATGGTTAGGGTTAGAATTAGGGTTAGGTTTTCTGTTAGGATTAGAGTTAGGGTTAGAATTAGGGTAAGGGTTAGGGTTAGGGTTAGGTTTAGGGTTAGGATAAGGCTGAGGGTTAGGGTTAGTGTTAGGATTAGGGTTATTATTTGGGTTATGGTTTAGGTTAGGGTTAGGGTTAGGGTTTGGCTTACTGTTAGAGTTAGGGTTTGAGTTAGGGTTAGGTTTAGGGTTAGGTTAGTGTTAGGGTTAGGGTTAGGGTTAGGGTTAGGGTTAGGGTTAGTGTTAGGACTAGGATTAGGGTTAGGGTTATGGTTAGGGTTAGGGTTTGGGTTAGGGTTTGGGGTTCGGGGCTAGGGGTTAAGTTTAGGTTTAGGGTTAGGGTTAGGGATTGGGTTAGGGTTAGGGTTAGGGTTAGGGTTAGTGTTAGGGTTAGGGTTTGGTTCAGGAATACGGTTAGGTTTAGGTTTTCGGTTAAGTTTCGTATTAGGGTTATGGTTTGCGTTCGGTTTGGGTTAGTGTTAGGGTTTTTTGTTAGGGTTAGGGTTAGGGTTAGGTTTGGGTTCGGGTTAGGGTTAGGGTTAGGTTTAGGTTTTGATTTAGGGTTAGGGTTAGGGTTAGGGTTTTTGTTAGGGTTTGGGTTAGGGTTAAGGTTAAGACTAGGGTTAGTGTTAGGGTTAGGTTTAGGGTTAGCTTTAGGGTTAGGATTAGGGTTAGGCTTACGGTTTGGGTTAGGGTTAGCGTTAGGGTTAGGGTTAGGGTTAGGGTTTGGGTTAGGGTTAGGGTTAGGGTTAGGGTTAGGGTTAGGGTTAGGGTTAGGGTTAGGTTTAGGTTTAGCATTAGGGTTAGGGTTAGGGTTATGGTTAGGATTAGCTTAAGGGTTAGGGTTAGGGTTTGGGTTTGGATTAGGGTTTGGGTTAGGGTTAGGGTTTGGGTTAGGGTTAGGGTTAGGGTTCAGGTTAGGATTTGGGTTAGGGTTAGGGTTAGAGTTGGATTTGGGTTAGAGTTACGGTAAGGGTTAGGGGTTGGGTTAGGGTTAGGGTTACGGTTAGGGTTAGGGTTATGGTTAGGGTTAGGATTAGGGTTAGGGTTAGGGTTAGGGTTACGGTTTCGGTTTCGGTTATGTTTTGGGTTAGTTTTAGGGTTAGGTTTAGGGTTTGGGTTGGGTTAGGATTAGGGTTAGGGTTTGAGTTTGAATTAGGTTTAGGGTTAGCATTAGGGTTAGGGTTAGGTTTAGGATAAGTGTTTCAGTTAGGGTTAGGGTTAGGGTTAGGGTTTGGGTTCGGGTTAGGGTTAGGGTTAGGGTTTGATTTAGGGTTAAGGTTAGGGTTAGGGTTA
>JAJHUQ010000043.1:1472500-1477500 GCA_035773235.1 Eospalax fontanierii | reverse complement strand
TAGGGTTAGCATTATGGTTAGGATTAGGGTTAGGGTTAGGTTTTGGGTTAGGGTTAGGGTTAGGGTTAGGGTTTGGGTTAGGGTTAGGTTTGAAACTGGGTTAGTGTTAGGGTTAGGGTTAGTGTTACGATTATGGTTAGGGTTAGGGTTAGGGTTAGGTTTTCTGTTAGGATTAGGGTTAGGGTTAGAATTAGGGTTAGGGTTAGGGTTAGGATTAGGTTTAGGGTTAGGATAAGGCTGAGGGTTAGGGTTAGTGTTAGGATTAGGGTTATTATTTGGGTTATGGTTTGGGTTAGGGTTAGGGTTAGGGTTTGGCTTACTGTTAGAGTTAGGGTTTGAGTTAGGGTTAGGTTTAGGGTTAGGTTAGAGTTAGGGTTAGGGTTAGGGTTAGGGTTAGGGTTAGGGTTAGGACTAGGATTAGGGTTAGGGTTATGGTTAGGGTTAGGGTTTGTGTTAGGGTTTGGGGTTCGGGGCTAGGGGTTAAGTTTAGGTTTAGGGTTAGGGATAGGGATTGGGTTAGGGTTAGGGTTAGGGTTAGGTTTAGTGTTAGGGTTAGGGTTTGGTTCAGGAATACGGTTGGGTTTAGGTTTTCGGTTAAGTTTCGTATTAGGGTTATGGTTTGCGTTCGGGTTGGGTTAGTGTTATGGTTTTTTGTTAGGGTTAGGGTTAGGGTTAGGTTTGGGTTCGGGTTAGGGTTAGGGTTAGGTTTAGGTTTTGATTTAGGGTTAGGGTTAGGGTTAGGGTTTTTGTTAGGGTTTGGGTTAGGGTTAAGGTTAAGACAAGGGTTAGTGTTAGGGTTAGGTTTAGGGTTAGCATTAGGGTTAGGATTAGGGTTAGGTTTACGGTTTGGGTTAGGGTTAGGGTTAGGGTTAGGGTTAGTGTTAGGGTTTGGGTTAGGGTTAGGGTTAGGGTTAGGGTTTGGTTTAGGGTTAGGGTTAGGGTTAGTTTTAGCATTAGGGTTAGGGTTAGGGTTATGGTTAGGATTAGCTTTAGGGTTAGGGTTAGGGTTTGGGTTTGGATTAGGGTTTGGGTTAGGGTTAGGGTTTGGGTTAGGGTTAGGGTTAGGGTTCGGGTTAGGATTTGGGTTAGGGTTAGGGTTAGAGTCGGATTTGGGTTAGAGTTGTGGTAAGGGTTAGGGGTTGGGTTAGGGTTAGGGTTACGGTTAGGGTTAGGGTTATGGTTAGGGTTAGGATTAGCGTTAGGGTTAGGGTTAGGGTTACGGTTTCGGTTTCGGTTATGTTTTGGGTTAGGTTTAGGGTTAGGTTTAGGTTTTGGGTTGGGTTAGGATTAGGGTTAGCGTTTGAGTTTGAATTAGGTTTAGGGTTAGCATTAGGGTTAGGGTTAGGTTTAGGATAAGTGTTTCAGTTAGGGTTAGGGTTAGGGTTAGGGTTTGGGTTCGGGTTAGGGTTAGGGTTAGGGTTTGATTTAGGGTTAAGTTTAGTGTTAGGGTTAGTGTTAGGGTTTGGATTAGGGTTACGGTTAGGAGTAGGGTTAGTGTTCGGGTTAGGTTTAGGGTTAGCATTAGGGTTAGGATTAGCGTTAGGGTTAGGGTTTGGGTTAGGGTTAGGGTTAGGGTTAGCGTTAGGGTTTGGGTTAGGGTTAGGGTTAGGGTTAGGGTCTGGTTAGGGTTATGGTTAGGATTAGGGTTAAGGTTTGTGTTAAGATCGGGGTTTGGGTTTGGGTTAGGGTTAGGGTTAGGGTTAGGGTTAGGGTTAGGGTTAGGGTTAGAATTAGGGTTACGGTTAAGGTTAGAGTTAGGGTTTGGGTTAGGTTAAGGATGATGGTTAGGGTTAGGGTTAGGATTAGTGTTATTATTTGGGTTATGGTTTGGGTTAGGTTTAGGGTTAGGGTTTCGGTTAGTGTTAGAGTTAGGATTTGAGTTAGGGTTAGGTATAGGATTAGGTTAGGGTTTGGGTTAGAGTTAGGGTTAGGGTTAGGTTTGGGTTTGGTTTAGAGTTAGGGTTAGGTTTGGGTTTGGGTTAGAGTTAGTGTTAGGGTGAGGTGTTGGATTAGTGTTATGGTTAGGGTTAGGGTTAGGATTAGGGTTAGGGTTAGGGTTCCGATTAGAGTTAGGTTTGAGTTTGGGTTTTGTAAGTGTTAAGGTTAAGGTTAGGGATAGGACTTGGATTAGGGTTAGGGTTAGGGTTAGGATTATGGTTAGGGTTTGGATTTAGGTTTTGGTTTGGTTTAGGGTAAGTGTTAGGGTTGGGGTTTCGGGTTAGGGTTAGGGTTAGGGTTAGGGTTTCGGTTTTGGTTATGTTTTGGGTTAGGTTAAGGGTTAGGGTTAGGGTTTGGGTTCGGGTTAGGATTAGGGTTAGGGTTTGAGTTTGAATTAGGTTTAGGTGTAGCATTAGGTTAGGGTTAGGTTTAGGATTAGTGTTTCAGTTAGGGTTAGGGTTAGGGTTAGGGTTTGGGTTTGGGTTAGGGTTAGGGTTAGGGTTTGATTTACGGTTAGGCTTAGGGTTAGGGTTAGTGTTAGGGTTTGGGTAGGGTTAGGGTTAGGCCTAGGGCTAGTTTTAGGGTTAGGTTTAGGGTTAGCATTAGGGTTAGGATTAGGGTTAGGTTTAGGGTTTGGGTTAGGGTTAGGGTTAGTTTCAGTGTTAGGGTTAGGGTTTGGGTTAGGGTTAGTGTTAGGGTTAGGGTTTGGGTTAGGGTTAGGGTCAGTATTAGGGTTAGGGTTTGTGTTAAGTTTAGGGTTTGGGTTTGGGTTAGGGTTAGGGTTAGGGTTTGGATTAAGGTTATGTTTAGGGTTAGGGTTTGGGTTTGGGTTAGGGTTAGGGTTAGGTTTACGTTTAGGGTTATTGTTTCGATTTCGGTGTGGATTAGGCTTAGGTTTCGTGTTAGGGTTTGGGTTTGGGTTAGGATTAGGGTTAGGGTTAAGGTTAGGGTTAGGGTTTGGTTTAGGGTTAGGGTTAGGGTTAGGGTAAGCGTTTGGGTTAGGGTTAGGGTTAAGGTTTAATTTAGGGTTAGGGTTAGGGTTAGGGTTAGGGTTTGGGTTTGGGTTTGGGGTTAGGGGTTAGGGGTTAAGTTTAGGTTTATTGTTAGGGTTAGGGATTGGGTTAGGGTTAGGGTTAGGTTTAGGCTTAGGTTTAGATTTTGGGTTATTGATAGGTTAGCGTTTGGGTTAGGGTTAGGGTTAGGGTTAGGTTTAGTGTTAGGGTTAGGGTTTGGTTTAGGATTACGGTTAGGTTTAGGTTTTCGGTTAAGTTTCGGGTTAGGGTTAGGGTTAGGGTTAGGGTTTGAGTTTGAGTTAGATTTAGGGTTAGCCTTATGGTTAGGATTAGGGTTAGGGTTAGGTTTTGGGTTAGGGTTAGGGTTAGGGTTAGGGTTTGGTTTAGGGTTAGGTTTGAAACTGGGTTAGTGTTAGGGTTAGGGTTAGTGTTACGATTACGGTTAGGGTTAGGGTTAGGGTTAGGTTTTCTGTTAGGATTAGGGTTAGGGTTAGAATTAGGGTAAGGGTTAGGGTTAGGGTTAGGTTTAGGGTTAGGATAAGGCTGAGGGTTAGGGTTAGTGTTAGGATTAGGGTTATTATTTGGGTTATGGTTTGGGTTAGGGTTAGGGTTATGGTTTGGCTTACTGTTAGAGTTAGGGTTTGAGTTAGGTTTAGGTTTAGGGTTAGGTTAGAGTTAGGGTTAGGGTTAGGGTTAGGGTTAGGGTTAGGGTTAGGACTAGGATTAGGGTTAGGGTTATGGTTAGGGTTAGGGTTTGGGTTAGGGTTTGGGGTTCGGGGCTAGGGGTTAAGTTTAGGTTTAGGGTTAGGGTTAGGGATTGGGTTAGGGTTAGGGTTAGGGTTAGGGTTAGGTTTAGTGTTAGGGTTAGGGTTTGGTTCAGGAATACGGTTAGGTTTAGGTTTTCGGTTAAGTTTCGTATTAGGGTTAATGTTTGTGTTCGGGTTGGGTTAGTGTTAGGGTTTTTTGTTAGGGTTAGGGTTAGGGTTAGGTTTGGGTTCGGGTTAGGGTTAGGGTTAGGTTTAGGTTTTGATTTAGGGTTAGGGTTGGGGTTAGGGTTTTTGTTAGGGTTTGGGTTAGGGTTAAGGTTAAGACTAGGGTTAGTGTTAGGGTTAGGTTTAGGGTTAGCTTTAGGGTTAGGATTAGGGTTAGGCTTACGGTTTGGGTTAGGGTTAGGGTTAGGGTTAGGGTTAGGGTTTGGGTTAGGGTTAGGGTTAGGGTTAGGGTTAGGGTTAGGGTTAGGGTTAGGGTTAGGTCTAGGTCTAGCATTAGGGTTAGGGTTAGGGTTATGGTTAGGATTAGCTTAAGGTTTAGGGTTAGGGTTTGGGTTTGGATTAGGGTTTGGGTTAGGGTTAGGGTTTGGGTTAGGGTTAGGGTTAGGGTTCGGGTTAGGATTTGGGTTAGGGTTAGGGTTAGAGTTGGATTTGGGTTAGAGTTATGGTAAGGGTTAGGGGTTGGGTTAGGGTTAGGGTTACGGTTAGGGTTAGGGTTATGGTTAGGGTTAGGATTAGGGTTAGGGATAGGGTTAGGGTTACGGTTTCGGTTTCGGTTATGTTTTGGGTTAGTTTTAGGGTTAGGTTTAGGGTTTGGGTTGGGTTAGGTTTAGGGTTAGGGTTTGAGTTTGAATTAGGTTTAGGGTTAGCATTAGGGTTAGGGTTAGGTTTAGGATAAGTGTTTCAGTTAGGGTTAGGGTTAGGGTTAGGGTTTGGGTTCGGGTTAGGGTTAGGGTTAGGGTTTGATTTATGGTTAAGGTTAGGGTTAGGGTTAGTGTTAGGGTTTGGATTAGGGTTACGGTTAGGAGTAGGGTTAGTGTTCGGGTTAGGTTTAGGGTTAGCATTAGGGTTAGGATTAGCGTTAGGGTTAGGGTTTGGGTTAGGGTTAGGGTTAGGGTTAGGGTTAGGGTTTGGGTTAGGGTTAGGGTTAGGGTTAGGGTCTGGTTAGGGTTAGGGTTAGGATTAGGGTTAGGGTTTGTGTTAAGATCGGGGTTTGGGTTTGTGTTAGGGTTAGGGTTAGGGTTAGGGTTAGGATTAGGGTTAGAATTAGGGTTACGGT
>JAJHUQ010000043.1:1432500-1470000 GCA_035773235.1 Eospalax fontanierii | reverse complement strand
GGTTAGGTATAGGATTAGGTTAGGGTTTGGGTTAGAGTTAGGGTTAGGGTTAGGTTTGGGTTTGGTTTAGAGTTAGGGTTAGGTTTGGGTTTGGGGTAGAGTTAGTGTTAGGGTGAGGTGTTGGATTAGTGTTATGGTTAGGGTTAGGGTTAGGATTAGGGTTAGGGTTAGGGTTCCGATTAGAGTTAGGTTTGAGTTTGGGTTTTGTAAGTGTTAAGGTTAGGGTTAGGGTTAGGGTTAGGTTTAGGGTTAGGACTTGGATTAGGGTTAGGGTTAGGGTTAGGATTATGGTTAGGGTTTGGATTTAGGTTTTGGTTATGTTTAGGGTAAGTGTTAGGGTTAGGGTTTCGGGTTAGGGTTAGGGTTAGGGTTAGGGTTTCGGTTTTGGTTATGTTTTGGGTTAGGTTTAGGGTTAGGGTTAGGGTTTGGGTTCGGGTTAGGATTAGGGTTAGGGTTTGAGTTTGAATTAGGTTTAGGGTTATCATTAAGGTTAGGGTTAGGTTTAGGATTAGTGTTTCAGTTAGGGTTAGGGTTTGATTTACGGTTAGGGTTAGGGTTAGGGTTAGTGTTAGGGTTTGGGTAGGGTTAGGGTTAGGCCTAGGGCTAGTTTTAGGGTTAGGTTTAGGGTTAGCATTAGGGTTAGGATTAGGGTTAGGTTTAGGGTTTGGGTTAGGGTTAGGGTTAGTTTTAGTGTTAGGGTTAGGGTTTGGGTTAGGGTTAGTGTTAGTGTTAGGGTTTGGGTTAGGGTTAGGGTCAGTATTAGGGTTAGGGTTTGTGTTAAGATTAGGGTTTGGGTTTGGGTTAGGGTTAGGGTTAGGGTTAGGGTTTGGATTAAGGTTATGTTTAGGTTTAGGGTTTGGGTTTGGGTTAGGGTTTGGGTTAGGTTTACGTTTAGGGTTATTGTTTCGGTTTCGGTGTGGATTAGGCTTAGGTTTCGTGTTAGGGTTTGGGTTTGGGTTAGGATTAGGGTTAGGGTTAAGGTTAGGGTTAGGGTTTGGTTTAGGGTTAGGGTTAGGGTTAGGGTAAGCGTTTGGGATAGGGTTAGGGTTAAGGTTTGATTTAGGGTTAGGGTTAGGGTTAGGGTTAGGGTTTGGGTTAGGGTTTGGGGTTAGGGGTTAGGGGTTAAGTTTAGGGTTATTGTTTGGGTTAGGGATTGGGTTAGGGTGAGGGGTAGGGTTAGGCTTAGGTTTAGATTGTGGGTTAGCGATAGGTTAGCGTTTGGGTTAGGGTTAGGGTTAGGGTTAGGGTTTGGGTTCGGGTTAGGAATAGGGTTATGGTTTAAGTTTGAATTAGGTTTAGGGTTAGCTTTAGGGTTAGGGTTAGGTTTAGGATTAGTGTTTCAGTTAGGCTTAGTGTTAGGGTTAGGGTTTGGATACGGGTTAGGATTAGGGTTAGGGTTAGGGTTTGATTTAGGGTTAGGGTTAAGGTTAGGGTTAGTGTTAAGGTTTGGGTTAGGGTTAGGGTTAGGAATAGGGTTAGTGATTGGGTTTGAGTTAGGGTTAGGGTTAGGACTAGAGTTAGTGTTAGGGTGAGGTTTAGGTTTAGCATTATGGTTATGATTATGTTAAGGGTTAGGGTTTGGTTTAGGGTTATTTTTACGGTTAGGGTTTGGGTGAGGGTTAGGGTTCGGGTTAGGGTTAGGGTTTGTGTTAAGATTAAGGTTTGGGTTTGGGTTAGGTTAGGGTTTGGGTTACAGTTAGGGTTAGGGTTAGGGTTAGGGTTTGGTTTAGTGTTAGGTTTAGGTTAGGGTTTGGGTTAGAGTTAGGGTTAGTGTGAGGTGTTGAATTAGGGTTATGGTTAGGGTTAGGGTTAGGATTAGGGTTAGGGTTAGGGTTCTGATTAGAGTTAGGTTTAGAGTTTGGGTTTGGGTAAGTGTTAAGGTTAGGGTTAGGGTTAGGACTAGGATAAGGGTTAGGGTTAGGGTTAGGATTAGGGTTACGGTTAGGGTTAGTGTTATGTTTTCGGTTTGGGTTATGTTTTGGGTTAGGTTTAGGGTTAGGGTTAGGGTTAGGGTTAGGATTAAGGTTAGGATTAGGGTTAGAGTTTGAGTTTGAATTAGGTTTAGGGTTAGCATTAGGGTTAGGGTTAGATTTAGGATAAGTGTTTCAGTTAGGGTTTGGTTAGGGTTTGGGTTAGCGTTAGGGTTAGGTTTTGGGTTAGGGTTAGGGTTAGGGTTTGGGTTAGGGTTAGGGTTAGGGTTAGGGTTAGGTTTTGGGTTAGGATTAGGGTTAGGGTTAGGGTTAGGGTTAGGTTTAGGGTTAGGACTAGGATTAGGGTTATGGTTAGGGTTATGGTTAGGGTTAGGGTTCGGATTAGAGTTAGGTTTAAAGTTTGGGTTTGGATAAGGTTAAGGTTAGGTTTAAGGTTAGGGTTAGGGTTAGGGTTAGGACTAGGATTAGGGCTAGGGTTAGGGTTAGGAATAGGGTTAGGGTTTGGTTTTAGATTTGGGTTATGTTTAGGGTCAGGGTTAGGGTTAGGGTTTAGGGCTAGGGTTAGGTTTAAGGTTAGGGTTTCGGTTTGGGTTATGTTTTGGTTAGGTTTAGGGTTAGGGTTAGGGTTTGAGTTGGAATTAGGTTTAGGGTTAGCATTAGGGTTAGGGTTAGGTTTAGGATTAGTGTTTCAGTTAGGGTTAGGGTTAGGGTTAGGGTTTGGGTTCGGGTTAGGGTTAGGGTTAGGTTTAGGTTTTGATTTAGGGTTAGGATTAGGGTTAGGGTTTTTGTTAGGGTTTGGGTTAGGATTAGGGTTAGGCTTACGGTTTGGGTTAGGGTTAGGGTTAGGGTTAGGGTTAGGGTTAGGGTTTGGGTTAGGGTTAGGGTTAGGGTTAGGGTTAGGGTTAGGGTTAGGGTTAGGGTTAGGTTTAGCATTAGGGTTAGGGTTAGGGTTATGGTGAGGATTAGCTTTAGGGTTAGGGTTAGGGTTTGGGTTTGGATTAGGGTTTGGGTTAGAGTTACGGTTTGGGTTAGGGTTAGGGTTAGGGTTCGGGTTAGGATTTGGGTTAGGGTTAGGGTTAGAGTCGGATTTGGGTTAGAGTTATGGTGAGGGTTAGGGGTTGGGTTAGGGTTAGGGTTACGGTTAGGGTTAGGGTTATGGTTAGGGTTAGGATTAGGGTTAGGTTTATTGTTAGGGTTACGGTTTCGGTTTCGGTTATGTTTTGGGTTAGTTTTAGGGTTAGGTTTAGGGTTTGGGTTGGGTTAGGATTAGGGTTAGGGTTTGAGTTTGAATTAGGTTTAGGGTTAGCATTAGGGTTAGGGTTAGGTTTAGGATAAGTGTTTCAGTTAGGGTTAGGGTTAGGGTTAGGGTTTGGGTTCGGGTTAGGGTTAGGGTTAGGGTAAGCGTTTGGGTTAGGGTTAGGGTTAAGGTTTGATTTAGGGTTAGGGTTAGGGTTAGGGTTAGGGTTTGGGTTAGGGTTTGGGGTTAGGGGTTAGGGGTTAAGTTTAGGTTTATTGTTAGGGTTAGGGATTGGGTTAGGGTTAGGGTTAGGTTTAGGCTTAGGTTTAGATTTTGGGTTAGCGATAGGTTAGCGTTTGGGTTAGGGTTAGGGTTAGGTTTAGTGTTAGGGTTAGGGTTTGGTTTAGGATTACGGTTAGGTTTAGGTTTTCGGTTAAGTTTCGGGTTAGGGTTAGGGTTTGCGTTCGGGTTGGGTTAGTGTTAGGGTTTTAGTTAGGGTTAGAGTTAGGGTTAGGGTTAGGTTTAGGGTTTGGGTTAGGGGTAGGCTTAGGGTTAGGGTTTGAGTTTGAGTTAGATTTAAGGTTAGCATTATGGTTAGGATTAGGGTTAGGGTTAGGTTTTGGGTTAGGGTTAGGGTTAGGGTTAGGGTTTGGGTTAGGGTTAGGTTTGAAACTGGGTTAGTGTTAGGGTTAGGGTTAGTGTTACGATTATGGTTAGGGTTAGGGTTAGGGTTAGGTTTTCTGTTAGGATTAGGGTTAGGGTTAGAATTAGGGTAAGGGTTAGGGTTAGGGTTAGGTTTAGGGTTAGGATAAGGCTGAGGGTTAGGGTTAGTGTTAGGATTAGGGTTATTATTTGGGTTATGGTTTGGGTTAGGGTTAGGGTTAGGGTTTGGCTTACTGTTAGAGTTAGGGTTTGAGTTAGGGTTAGGTTTAGGGTTAGGTTAGAGTTAGGGTTAGGGTTAGGGTTAGGGTTAGGGTTAGGGTTAGGGTTAGGACTAGGATTAGGGTTAGGGTTATGGTTAGTGTTAGGGTTTGGGTTAGGGTTTGGGGTTCGGGGCTAGGGGTTAAGTTTAGGTTTAGGGTTAGGGTTAGGGATTGGGTTAGGGTTAGGGTTAGGGTTAGGGTTAGGGTTAGGTTTAGTGTTAGGGTTAGGGTTTGGTTCAGGAATACGGTTAGGTTTAGGTTTTCGGTTTAGTTTCGTATTAGGGTTATGGTTTGCGTTCGGGTTGGGTTAGTGTTAGGGTTTTTTGTTAGGGTTAGGGTTAGGGTTAGGTTTGGGTTCGGGTTAGGGTTAGGGTTAGGTTTAGGTTTTGATTTAGGGTTAGGGTTAGGGTTAGGGTTTTTGTTAGGGTTTGGGTTAGGGTTAAGGTTAAGACTAGGGTTAGTGTTAGGGTTAGGTTTAGGGTTAGCTTTAGGGTTAGGATTAGGGTTAGGCTTACGGTTTGGGTTAGGGTTAGGGTTAGGGTTAGGGTTAGGGTTAGGGTTTGGGTTAGGGTTAGGGTTAGTGTTAGGGTTAGGGTTAGGGTTAGGTTTAGGTTTAGCATTAGGGTTAGGGTTAGGGTTTGGGTTTGGATTAGGGTTTGGGTTAGAGTTAGGGTTTGGGTTAGGGTTAGGGTTAGGGTTCGGGTTAGGATTTGGGTTAGGGTTAGGGTTAGAGTCGGATTTGGGTTAGAGTTATGGTGAGGGTTAGGGGTTGGGTTAGGGTTAGGGTTACGGTTAGGGTTAGGGTTATGGTTAGGGTTAGGATTAGGGTTAGGGTTATTGTTAGGGTTACGGTTTCGGTTTCGGTTATGTTTTGAGTTAGTTTTAGGGTTAGGTTTAGGGTTTGGGTTGGGTTAGGATTAGGGTTAGGGTTTGAGTTTGAATTAGGTTTAGGGTTAGCATTAGGGTTAGGGTTAGGTTTAGGATAAGTGTTTCAGTTAGGGTTAGGGTTAGGGTTAGGGTTTGGGTTCGGGTTAGGGTTAGGGTTAGGGTAAACGTTTGGGTTAGGGTTAGGGTTAAGGTTTGATTTAGGGTTAGGGTTAGGGTTAGGGTTAGGGTTTGGGTTAGGGTTTGGGGTTAGGGGTTAGGGGTTAAGTTTAGGTTTATTGTTAGGGTTAGGGATTGGGTTAGTGTGAGGGTTAGGTTTAGGCTTAGGTTTAGATTTTGGGTTAGCGATAGGTTAGCGTTTGGGTTAGGGTTAGGGTTAGGGTTAGATTTAGTGTTAGGGTTAGGGTTTGGTTTAGGATTACGGTTAGGTTTAGGTTTTCGGTTAAGTTTCGGGTTAGGGTTAGGGTTTGCGTTCGGGTTGGGTTAGTGTTAGGGTTTTAGTTAGGGTTAGAGTTAGGTTTAGGGTTAGGTTTAGGGTTTGGGTTAGGGTTAGGCTTAGGGTTAGGGTTTGAGTTTGAGTTAGATTTAGGGTTAGCATTATGGTTAGGATTAGGGTTAGGGTTAGGTTTTGGGTTAGGGTTAGGGTTAGGGTTAGGGTTTGGGTTAGGGTTAGGTTTGAAACTGGGTTAGTGTTAGGGTTAGGGTTAGTGTTACGATTATGGTTAGGGTTAGGGTTAGGGTTAGGTTTTCTGTTAGGATTAGGGTTAGGGTTAGAATTAGGCTAAGGGTTAAGGTTAGGGTTAGGTTTAGGGTTAGGATAAGGCTGAGGGTTAGGGTTAGTGTTAGGATTAGGGTTATTATTTGGGTTATGGTTTGGGTTAGGGTTAGGGTTAGGGTTTGGCTTACTGTTAGAGTTAGGGTTTGAGTTAGGGTTAGGTTTAGGGTTAGGTTAGAGTTAGGGTTAGGGTTAGGGTTAGGGTTAGGGTTAGGGTTAGGACTAGGATTAGGGTTAGGGTTATGGTTAGGGTTAGGTTTTGGGTTAGGGTTTGGGGTTCGGGACTAGGGGTTAAGTTTAGGTTTAGGGTTAGGGTTAGGGATTGGGTTAGGGTTAGGGTTAGGGTTAGGGTTAGGTTTAGTGTTAGGGTTAGGGTTTGGTTCAGGAATACGGTTAGGTTTAGGTTTTCGGTTAAGTTTCGTATTAGGGTTATGGTTTGCGTTCGGGTTGGGTTAGTGTTAGGGTTTTTTGTTAGGGTTAGGGTTAGGGTTAGGTTTGGGTTCGGGGTAGGGTTAGGGTTAGGTTTAGGTTTTGATTTAGGGTTAGGGTTAGGGTTAGGGTTTTTGTTAGGGTTTGGGTTAGGGTTAAGGTTAAGACTAGGGTTAGTGTTAGGGTTAGGTTTAGGGTTAGCTTTAGGGTTAGGATTAGGGTTAGGCTTACGGTTTGGGTTAGGGTTAGGGTTAGGGTTAGGGTTAGGGTTAGGGTTAGGGTTAGGGTTAGGGTTAGGTTTAGGTTTAGCATTAGGGTTAGGGTTAGGGCTATGGTTAGGATTAGCTTAAGGGTTAGGGTTAGGGTTTGTGTTTGGATTAGGGTTTGGTTTAGGGTTAGGGTTTGGGTTAGGGTTAGGGTTAGGGTTCGGGTTAGGATTTGGGTTAGGGTTAGGGTTAGAGTTGGATTTGGGTTAGAGTTATGGTAAGGGTTAGGGGTTGTGTTAGGGTTAGGGTTACGGTTAGGGTTAGGGTTATGGTTAGGGTTAGGATTAGGGTTAGGGTTAGGGTTAGGGTTACGGTTTCGCTTTCGGTTATGTTTTGGGTTAGTTTTAGGGTTAGGTTTAGGGTTTGGGTTGGGTTAGGATTAGGGTTAGGGTTTGAGTTTGAATTAGGTTTAGGGTTAGCATTAGGGTTAGGGTTAGGTTTAGGGTTAGGGTTAGGGTTACGGTTAGGGTTAAGGTTATTGTTAGGGTTAGGTTGAGGGTTTGAATTAGGGTTAGGGTTAGGGTTAGGGTTATTGTTAGGGTTTGGATTAGGGTTAGGGTTAGGGTTAGGATGAGGGTTAGGGTTAGGTTTAGGGTTAGGACTAGGATTAGGGTTATGGTTAGGGTTAGGGTTATGGTTAGGGTTCCGATTAGAGTTAGGTTTAAAGTTTGGGTTTGGATAAGGTTAAGGTTAGGTTTAAGGTTAGGGTTAGGGTTAGGGTTAGGACTAGGATTAGGGCTAGGGTTAGGGTTAGGATTAGGGTTAGGGTTTGGTTTTAGATTTGGGTTATGTTTAGGGTGAGGGTTAGGGTTTAGGGCTAGGGTTAGGTTTAAGGTTAGGGTTTCGGTTTGGGTTATGTTTTGGTTAGGTTTAGGGTTAGTGTTAGGGTTTGAGTTGGAATTAGTTTTAGGGTTAGCATTAGGGTTAGGGTTAGGTTTAGGATTAGTGTTTCAGTTAGGGTTAGGGTTAGGGTTAGGGTTTGGGTTCGGGTTAGGGTTAGGGTTAGGTTTAGGTTTTGATTTAGGGTTAGGGTTAGGGTTTTTGTTAGGGTTTGGGTTAGGCTTAGGGTTAAGACTAGGGTTCGTGTTAGGGTTAGGTTTAGGGTTAGCATTAGGGTAAGGATCAAGGTTAGGCTAACGGTTTGGGTAAGAGTAAGGGCTAGGGTTAGGGTTACGGTAAGGGTTTGGGTTTGGTTTACTGTTAGGGTTAGGTTAGGGTTTGGGTTAGAGTTAGGGTTAGGGTGAGGTGTTGGATTAGGGTTATGGTTAGGGTTAGGGTTAGGATTAGGGTTAGGGTTAGGGTCCCGATTAGAGTTAGGTTTAGAGTTTGGGTTTGGGTAAGGGTTAAGGTTAGGGTTAGGTTTAGGGTTAGGGTTAGGGTTAGGACTAGGTTTAGAGTTAGGGTTAGGGTTAGGATTAGGGTTACGGTTAGGGTTAGTGTTAGGTTTTCGGTTTGGGTTATGTTTTGGGTTAGGTTTAGGGTTAGGGTTAGGGTTAGGGTTAGGATTAAGGTTAGGATAAGGGTTAGAGTTTGAGTTTGAATTAGGTTTAGGGTTAGCATTAGGGTTAGGGTTAGATTTAGGATAAGTGTTTCAGTTAGGGTTTGGGTTAGGGTTAGGGTTAGGGTTAGGGTTAGGTTTTGGGTTAGGGTTAGGGTTAGGGTTTGGGTTAGGGTTAGGGTTAGGGTTAGGGTTAGGTTTTGGGTTAGGATTAGGGTTAGGGTTAGGGTTAGGGTTAGGTTTAGGGTTAGGACTAGGATTAGGGTTATGGTTAGGGTTAGGGTTAGGGTTAGGGTTCCGATTAGAGTTAGGTTTAAAGTTTGGGTTTGGATAAGGTTAAGGTTAGGTTTAAGGTTAGGGTTAGGGTTAGGGTTAGGACTAGGATTAGGGCTAGGGTTAGGGTTAGGATTAGGGTTAGGGTTTGGTTTTAGATTTGGGTTATGTTTAGGGTTAGGGTTTAGGGCTAGGGTTAGGTTTAAGGTTAGGGTTTCGGTTTGGGTTATGTTTTGGTTAGGTTTAGGGTTAGGGTTAGGGTTTGAGTTGGAATTAGGTTTAGGGTTAGCATTAGGGTTAGGGTTAGGTTTAGGATTAGTGTTTCAGTTAGGGTTAGGGTTAGGGTTAGGGTTTGGGTTCGGGTTAGGGTTAGGGTTAGGTTTAGGTTTTGATTTAGGGTTAGGATTAGGGTTAGGGTTTTTGTTAGGGTTTGGGTTAGGATTAGGGTTAGGCTTACGGTTTGGGTTAGGGTTAGGGTTAGGGTTAGGGTTAGGGTTAGGGTTTGGGTTAGGGTTAGGGTTAGGGTTAGGGTTAGGGTTAGGGTTAGGGTTAGGGTTAGGTTTAGCATTAGGGTTAGGGTTAGGGTTATGGTGAGGATTAGCTTTAGGGTTAGGGTTAGGGTTTGGGTTTGGATTAGGGTTTGGGTTAGAGTTAGGGTTTGGGTTAGGGTTAGGGTTAGGGTTCGGGTTAGGATTTGGGTTAGGGTTAGGGTTAGAGTCGGATTTGGGTTAGAGTTATGATGAGGGTTAGGGGTTGGGTTAGGGTTAGGGTTACGGTTAGGGTTAGGGTTATGGTTAGGGTTAGGATTAGGGTTAGGGTTATTGTTAGGGTTACGGTTTCGGTTTTGGTTATGTTTTGGGTTAGTTTTAGGGTTAGGTTTAGGGTTTGGGTTGGGTTAGGATTAGGGTTAGGGTTTGAGTTTGAATTAGGTTTAGGGTTAGCATTAGGGTTAGGGTTAGGTTTAGGATAAGTGTTTCAGTTAGGGTTAGGGTTAGGGTTAGGGTTTGGGTTCGGGTTAGGGTTAGGGTTAGGGTAAGCGTTTGGGTTAGGGTTAGGGTTAAGGTTTGATTTAGGGTTAGGGTTAGGGTTAGGGTTAGGGTTTGGGTTAGGGTTTGGGGTTAGGGGTTAGGGGTTAAGTTTATGTTTATTGTTAGGGTTAGGGATTGGGTTAGGGTTAGGGTTACGTTTAGGCTTAGGTTTAGATTTTGGGTTAGCGATAGGTTAGCGTTTGGGTTAGGGTTAGGGTTAGGGTTAGGTTTAGTGTTAGGGTTAGGGTTTGGTTTAGGATTACGGTTAGGTTTAGGTTTTCGGTTAAGTTTCGGGTTAGGGTTAGGGTTAGGGTTAGGGTTTGAGTTTGAGTTAGATTTAGGGTTAGCATTATGGTTAGGATTAGGGTTAGGGTTAGGTTTTGGGTTAGGGTTAGGGTTAGGGTTAGGGTTTGGTTTAGGGTTAGGTTTGAAACTGTGTTAGTGTTAGGGTTAGGGTTAGTGTTACGATTACGGTTAGGGTTAGGGTTAGGGTTAGGTTTTCTGTTAGGATTAGGGTTAGGGTTAGAATTAGGGTTAGGGTTAGGGTTAGGGTTAGGTTTAGGGTTAGGATAAGGCTGAGGGTTAGGGTTAGTGTTAGGATTAGGGTTATTATTTGGGTTATGGTTTGGGTTAGGGTTAGGGTTAGGGTTTGGCTTATTGTTAGAGTTAGGGTTTGAGTTAGGGTTAGGTTTAGGGTTAGGTTAGAGTTAGGGTTAGGGTTAGGGTTAGGGTTAGGGTTAGGGTTAGGACTAGGATTAGGGTTAGGGTTATGGATAGGGTTAGGGTTTGGGTTAGGGTTTGGGTTCGGGGCTAGGGGTTAAGTATAGGTTTAGGGTTAGGGATAGGGATTGTGTTAGGATTAGGGTTAGGGTTAGGGTTAGGGTTAGGTTTAGTATTAGGGTTAGGGTTTGGTTCAGGAATACGGTTAGGTTTAGGTTTTCGGTTAAGTTTCGTATTAGGGTTATGGTTTGCGTTCGGGTTGGGTTAGTGTTAGGGTTTTAGTTAGGGTTAGGGTTAGGGTTAGTGTTAGGGTTAGGGTTTGGATTAGGGTTAGGCTTAGGGTTAGGGTTTGAGTTTGAGTTAGGTTTATGGTTAGCATTAGGGTTAGGATTAGGGTTAGGGTTAGGGTTTGGGTTAGGGTTAGGCTTAGGGTTAGGGTTAGGGTTTGGGTTTCGGTTTGGGTTATGTTTTGGGTTAGGTTTAGGGTTAGGGTTAGGGTTTGGGTTCGGGTTAGGAATAGGGTTATGGTTTAAGTTTGAATTAGGTTTAGGGTTAGCAGTAGGGTTAGGGTTAGGTTTAGGATTAGTGTTTCAGTTAGGCTGAGTGTTAGGGTTAGGGTTTGGGTACGGGTTAGGTTTAGGGTTAGGATTAGGGTTAGGGTTAGGGTTTGGGTTAGGGTTAGGCTTAGGGTTAGGGTTAGGGTTTGGGTTTCGGTTTGGGTTATGTTTTGGGTTAGGTTTAGGGTTAGGGTTAGGGTTTGGGTTCGGGTTAGGAATAGGGTTATGGTTTAAGTTTGAATTAGGTTTAGGGTTAGCTTTAGGGTTAGGGTTAGGTTTAGGATTAGTGTTTCAGTTAGGCTTAGTGTTAGGGTTAGGGTTTGGGTACGGGTTAGGTTTAGGGTTAGGGTTAGGGTTTGATTTAGGGTTAGGGTTAAGGTTAGGGTTAGTGTTAGGGTTTGGGTTAGGGTTAGGGTTAGGAATAGGGTTAGTGATTGGGTTTGAGTTAGGGTTAGGGTTAGGACTAGAGTTAGTGTTAGGGTTAGGTTTAGGTTTAGCATTAGGGTTATGATTATGTTTAGGGTTAGGGTTTGGTTTAGGGTTATTTTTACGGTTAGGGTTTGGGTGAGGGTTAGGGTTCGGGTTAGGGTTAGGGTTTGTGTTAAGATTAAGGTTTGGGTTTGGGTTAGGTTAGGGTTTGTGTTACAGTTAGGGTTAGGGTTAGGGTTTGGGTTTGGTTTAGTGTTAGGGTTAGGTTAGGGTTTGGGTTAGAGTCAGGGTTAGGGTGAGGTGTTGAATTAGGGTTATAGTTAGGGTTAGGGTTAGGATTAGGGTTAGGGTTAGGGTTTTGATTAGAGTTAGGTTTAGAGTTTGGGTTTGGGTAAGGGTTAAGGTTAGGGTTAGGGTTAGGACTAGGATTAGGGTTAGGGTTAGGGTTAGGATTAGGGTTACGGTTAGGGTTAGTGTTAGGTTTTCGGTTTGGGTTATGTTTTGGGTTAGGTTTAGGGTTAGGGTTAGGGTTAGGGTTAGGATTAAGGTTAGGATTAGGGTTAGAGTTTGAGTTTGAATTAGGTTTAGGGTTAGCATTAGGGTTAGGGTTAGATTTAGGATAAGTGTTTCAGTTAGGGTTTGGGTTAGGGTTAGGGTTAGGGTTAGGGTTAGGTTTTGGGTTAGGGTTAGGGTTAGGGTTTGGGTTAGGGTTAGGGTTAGGGTTAGGGTTAGGTTTTGGGTTAGGATTAGGGTTAGGGTTAGGGTTAGGTTTAGTGTTAGGACTAGGATTAGGGTTATGGTTATGGTTAGGGTTAGGGTTAGGGTTCCGATTAGAGTTAGGTTTAAAGTTTGGGTTTGGATAAGGTTAAGGTTAGGTTTAAGGTTAGGGTTAGGGTTAGGGTTAGGACTAGGATTAGGGCTAGGTTTAGGGTTAGGATTAGGGTTAGGGTTTGGTTTTAGATTTGGGTTATGTTTAGGGTCAGGGTTAGGGTTAGGGTTTAGGGCTAGGGTTAGGTTTAAGGTTAGGGTTTCGGTTTGGGTTATGTTTTGGTTAGGTTTAGGGTTAGGGTTAGGGTTTGAGTTGGAATTAGGTTTAGGGTTAGCATTAGGGTTAGGGTTAGGTTTAGGATTAGTGTTTCAGTTAGGGTTAGGGTTAGGGTTAGGGTTTGGGTTCGGGTTAGGGTTAGGGTTAGGTTTAGGTTTTGATTTAGGGTTAGGATTAGGGTTAGGGTTTTTGTTAGGGTTTGGGTTAGGATTAGGGTTAGGCTTACGGTTTGGGTTTGGGTTAGGGTTAGGGTTAGGGTTAGGGTTAGGGTTTGGGTTAGGGTTAGGGTTAGGGTTAGGGTTAGGGTTAGGGTTAGGTTTAGCATTAGTGTTAGGGTTAGGGTTATGGTGAGGATTAGCTTTAGGGTTAGAGTTAGGGTTTGGGTTTGGATTAGGGTTTGGGTTAGAGTTAGGGTTTGGGTTAGGGTTAGGGTTAGGGTTCGGGTTAGGATTTGGGTTAGGGTTAGGGTTAGAGTCGGATTTGGGTTAGAGTTATGGTGAGGGTTAGGGGTTGGGTTAGGGTTAGGGTTACGGTTAGGGTTAGGGTTATGGTTAGGGTTAGGATTAGGGTTAGGTTTATTGTTAGGGTTACGGTTTCGGTTTCGGTTATGTTTTGGGTTAGTTTTAGGGTTAGGTTTAGGGTTTGGGTTGGGTTAGGATTAGGGTTAGGGTTTGAGTTTGAATTAGGTTTAGGGTTAGCATTAGGGTTAGGGTTAGGTTTAGGATAAGTGTTTCAGTTAGGGTTAGGGTTAGGGTTAGGGTTTGGGTTCGGGTTAGGGTTAGGGTTAGGGTAAGCGTTTGGGTTAGGGTTAGGGTTAAGGTTTGATTTAGGGTTAGGGTTAGGGGTAGGGTTACGGGTTCGGTTAGGGTTTGTGGTTAGGGGTTAGGGGTTAAGTTTAGGTTTATTGTTAGGGTTAGGGATTGGGTTAGGGTTAGGGTTAGGTTTAGGCTTAGGTTTAGATTTTGGGTTAGCGATAGGTTAGCGTTTGGGTTAGGGTTAGGGTTAGGGTTAGGTTTAGTGTTAGGTTTAGGTGTAGGTTTAGGATTACGGTTAGGATTAGGCTTTCGGTTAAGATTCGGGTTAGGGTTAGGGTTTGCGTTGGGGTTGGGTTCGTGTTAGGGTTTTAGTTAGGGTTAGAGTTAGGGTTAGTGTTAGGTTTAGGGTTTGGGTTAGGGTTAGGCATAGGGTTAGGGTTTGAGTTTGAGTTAGATTTAGGGTTAGCATTATGGTTAGGATTAGGGTTAGGGTTAGGTTTTGGGTTAGGGTTAGGGTTAGGGTTAGGGTTTGGTTTAGTGTTAGGTTTGAAACTGGGTTAGTGTTAGGGTTAGGGTTAGTGTTACGATTATGGTTAGGGTTAGGGTTAGGGTTAGGTTTTCTGTTAGGATTAGGGTTAGGGTTAGAATTAGGGTAAGGGTTAGGGTTAGGGTTAGGTTTAGGGTTAGGATAAGGCTGAGGGTTAGGGTTAGTGTTAGGATTAGGGTTATTATTTGGGTTATGGTTTGGGTTAGGGTTAGGGTTATGGTTTGGCTTACTGTTAGAGTTAGGGTTTGAGTTAGGGTTAGGTTTAGGGTTAGGTTAGAGTTAGGGTTAGGGTTAGGGTTAGGGTTAGGGTTAGGGTTAGGGTTAGGACTAGGATTAGGGTTACGGTTATGGTTATGGTTAGGGTTTGGGTTAGGGTTTGGGGTTCGGGGCTAGGGGTTAAGTTTAGGTTTAGGGTTAGGGTTAGGGATTGGGTTAGGGTTAGGGTTAGGGTTAGGGTTAGGTTTAGTGTTAGGGTTAGGGTTTGGTTCAGGAATACGGTTAGGTTTAGGTTTTCGGTTAAGTTTCGTATTAGGGTTATGGTTTGCGTTCGGGTTGGGTTAGTGTTAGGGTTTTTTGTTAGGGTTAGGGTTAGGGTTAGGTTTGGGTTCGGGTTAGGGTTAGGGTTAGGTTTAGGTTTTGATTTAGGGTTGGGGTTAGGGTTAGGGTTTTTGTTAGGGTTTGGGATAGGGTAAAGGTTAAGACTAGGGTAAGTGTTAGGGTTAGGTTTAGGGTTAGCTTTAGGGTTAGGATTAGGGTTAGGCTTACGGTTTGGGTTAGGGTTAGCGTTAGGGTTAGGGTAAGGGTTAGGGTTTGGGTTAGGGTTAGGGTAAGGGTTAGGGTTAGGGTTAGGGTTAGGGTTAGGTTTAGGTTTAGCATTAGGGTTAGGGTTAGGGTTATGGTTAGGATTAGCTTAAGGGTTAGGGTTAGGGTTTGGGTTTGGATTAGGGTTTGGGTTAGGGTTAGGGTTTGGGTTAGGGTTAGGGTTAGGGTTCGGGTTAGGATTTGGGTTAGGGTTAGGGTTAGAGTTGGATTTGGGTTAGAGTTATGGTAAGGGTTAGGGGTTGGGTTAGGGTTAGGGTTACGGTTAGGGTTAGGGTTATGGTTAGGGTTAGGATTAGGGTTAGGGTTAGGGTTAGGGTTACGGTTTCGGTTTCGGTTATGTTTTGGGTTAGTTTTAGGGTTAGGTTTAGGGTTTGGTTTGGGTTAAGTTTAGGGTTAGGGTTTGAGTTTGAATTAGGTTTAGGGTTAGCATTAGGGTTAGGGTTAGGTTTAGGATAAGTGTTTCAGTTAGGGTTAGGGTTAGGGTTAGGGTTTGGGTTCGGGTTAGGGTTAGGGTTAGGGTTTGATTTAGGGTTAAGGTTAGGGTTAGGGTTAGTGTTAGGGTTTGGATTAGGGTTACGGTTAGGAGTAGGGTTAGTGTTCGGGTTAGGTTTAGGGTTAGCATTAGGGTTAGGATTAGCGTTAGGGTTAGGGTTTGGGTTAGGGTTAGGGTTGGGGTTAGGGTTAGGGTTAGGGTTTGGGTTAGGGTTAGGGTTAGGGTTAGGGTTTGTGTTAAGATCGGGGTTTGGGTTTGTGTTAGGGTTAGGGTTAGGGTTAGGGTTAGGATTAGGGTTAGAATTAGGGTTACGGTTAAGGTTAGGGTTAGGGTTAGGGTTAGGTTAAGGATGATGGTTAGGGTTAGGGTTAGGATTAGTGTTATTATTTGGGTTATGGTTTGGGTTAGGTTTAGGGTTAGGGTTTCGGTTAGTGTTAGAGTTAGGATTTGAGTTAGGGTTAGGTATAGGGTTAGGTTAGGGTTTGGGTTAGAGTTAGGGTTAGGGTTAGGTTTGGGTTTGGTTTAGAGTTAGGGTTAGGTTTGGGTTTGGGTAAGAGTTAGTGTTAGGGTGAGGTGTTGGATTAGTGTTATGGTTAGGGTTAGGGTTAGGATTAGGGTTAGGGTTAGGGTTCCGATTAGAGTTAGGTTTGAGTTTGGGTTTTGTAAGTGTTAAGGTTAGGGTTAGGGTTAGGGTTAGGGTTAGGGTTAGGACTTGGATTAGGGTTAGGGTTAGGGTTAGGATTATGGTTAGGGTTTGGATTTAGGTTTTGGTTATGTTTAGGGTAAGTGTTAGGGTTAGGGTTTCGGGTTAGGGTTAGGGTTAGGGTTAGGGTTTCGGTTTTGGTTATGTTTTGGGTTAGGTTTAGGGTTAGGGTTAGGGTTTGGGTTCGGGTTAGGATTAGGGTTAGGGTTTGAGTTTGAATTAGGTTTAGGGTTATCATTAGGGTTAGGGTTAGGTTTAGGATTAGTGTTTCAGTTAGGGTTAGGGTTAGGGTTAGGGTTTGGGTTCGGGTTAGGGTTCGGGTTAGGGTTTGATTTACGGTTAGGGTTAGGGTTAGGGTTAGTGTTAGGGTTTGGGTAGGGTTAGGGTTAGGCCTAGGGCTAGTTTTAGGGTTAGGTTTAGGGTTAGCATTAGGGTTAGGATTAGGGTTAGGTTTAGGGTTTGGGTTAGGGTTAGGGTTAGTTTTAGTGTTAGGGTTAGGGTTTGGGTTAGGGTTAGTGTTAGTGTTAGGGTTTGGGTTAGGGTTAGGGTCAGTATTAGGGTTAGGGTTTGTGTTAAGATTAGGGTTTGGGTTTGGGTTAGGGTTAGGGTTAGGGTTTGGATTAAGGTTATGTTTAGGGTTAGGGTTTGGGTTTGGGTTAGGGTTAGGGTTAGGTTTACGTTTAGGGGTATTGTTTCGGTTTCGGTGTGGATTAGGCTTAGGTTTCGTGTTAGGGTTTGGGTTTGGGTTAGGATTAGGGTTAGGGTTAAGGTTAGGGTTAGGGTTTGGTTTAGGGTTAGGGTTAGGGTTAGGGTAAGCGTTTGGGTTAGGGTTAGGGTTAAGGTTTGATTTAGGGTTAGGGTTAGGGTTAGGGTTAGGGTTTGGGTTAGGGTTTGGGGTTAGGGGTTAGGGGTTAAGATTAGGTTTATTGTTAGGGTTAGGGATTGGGTTAGGGTTAGGGTTAGGTTTAGGCTTAGGTTTAGATTTTGGGTTAGCGATAGGTTAGCGTTTGGGTTAGGGTTAGGGTTAGGGTTAGGGTTTGGGTTCGGGTTAGGAATAGGGTTATGGTTTAAGTTTGAATTAGGTTTAGGGTTAGCTTTAGGGTTAGGGTTAGGTTTAGGATTAGTGTTTCAGTTAGGCTTAGTGTTAGGGTTAGGGTTTGGGTACGGGTTAGGATTCGGGTTAGGGTTAGGGTTTGATTTAGGGTTAGGGTTAAGGTTAGGGTTAGTGTTAGGGTTTGGGTTAGGGTTAGGGTTAGGAATAGGGTTAGTGATTGGGTTTGAGTTAGGGTTAGGGTTAGGACTAGAGTTAGTGTTAGGGTTAGGTTTAGGTTTAGCATTAGGGTTATGATTATGTTTAGGGTTAGGGTTTGGTTTAGGGTTATTTTTACGGTTAGGGTTTGGGTGAGGGTTAGGGTTCGGGTTAGGGTTAGGGTTTGTGTTAAGATTAAGGTTTGGGTTTGGGTTAGGTTAGGGTTTGGGTTACAGTTAGGGTTAGGGTTAGGGTTTGGGTTTGGTTTAGTGTTAGGGTTAGGTTAGGGTTTGGGTTAGAGTTAGGGTTAGGGTGAGGTGTTGAATTAGGGTTATGGTTAGGGTTAGGGTTAGGATTAGGGTTAGGGTTAGGGTTCTGATTAGAGTTAGGTTTAGAGTTTGGGTTTGGGTAAGGGTTAAGGTTAGGGTTAGGGTTAGGACTAGGATAAGGGTTAGGGTTAGGGTTAGGATTAGGGTTACGGTTAGGGTTAGTGTTAGGTTTTCGGTTTGGGTTATGTTTTGGGTTAGGTTTAGGGTTAGGGTTAGGGTTAGGGTTAGGATTAAGGTTAGGATTAGGGTTAGAGTTTGAGTTTGAATTAGGTTTAGGGTTAGCATTAGGGTTAGGGTTAGATTTAGGATAAGTGTTTCAGTTAGGGTTTGGGTTAGGGTTAGGGTTAGGGTTAGGGTTAGGTTTTGGGTTAGGGTTAGGGTTAGGGTTTGGGTTAGGGTTAGGGTTAGGGTTAGGGTTAGGTTTTGGGTTAGGATTAGGGTTAGGGTTAGGGTTAGGGTTAGGTTTAGTGTTAGGACTAGGATTAGGGTTATGGTTAGGGTTAGGGTTAGGGTTAGGGTTCCGATTAGAGTTAGGTTTAAAGTTTGGGTTTGGATAAGGTTAAGGTTAGGTTTAAGGTTAGGGTTAGGGTTAGGGTTAGGACTAGGATTAGGGCTAGGGTTAGGGTTAGGATTAGGGTTAGGGTTTGGTTTTAGATTTGGGTTATGTTTAGGGTCAGGGTTAGGGTTAGGGTTTATGGCTAGGGTTAGGTTTAAGGTTAGGGTTTCGGTTTGGGTTATGTTTTGGTTAGGTTTAGGGTTAGGGTTAGGGTTTGAGTTGGAATTAGGTTTAGGGTTAGCATTAGGGTTAGGGTTAGGTTTAGGATTAGTGTTTCAGTTAGGGTTAGGGTTAGGGTTAGGGTTTGTGGTCGGGTTAGGGTTAGGGTCAGGTGTAGGTTTTGATTTAGGGGTAGGATTAGTGTTAGGGTTTTTGTTAGGGTGTCGGTTAGGATTAGGGTTAGGCTTACGGTTTGGGTTAGGGTTAGGGTTAGGGTTAGGGTTAGGGTTAGGGTTTGGGTTAGGGTTAGGGTTAGGGTTAGGGTTAGGGTTAGGGTTAGGGTTAGATTTAGCATTAGGGTTAGGGTTAGGGTTATGGTGAGGATTAGCTTTAGGGTTAGGGTTAGGGTTTGGGTTTGGATTAGGGTTTGGGTTAGAGTTAGGGTTTGGGTTAGTGTTAGGGTTAGGGTTCGGGTTAGGATTTGGGTTAGGGTTAGGGTAAGAGTCGGATTTGGGTTAGAGTTATGGTGAGGGTTAGGGGTTGGGTTAGGGTTAGGGTTACGGTTAGGGTTAGGGTTATGGTTAGGGTTAGGATTAGGGTTAGGGTTATTGTTAGGGTTACGGTTTCGGTTTCGGTTATGTTTTGGGTTAGTTTTAGGGTTAGGTTTAGGGTTTGGGTTGGGTTAGGATTAGGGTTAGGGTTTGAGTTTGAATTAGGTTTAGGGTTAGCATTAGGGTTAGGGTTAGGTTTAGGATAAGTGTTTCAGTTAGGGTTAGGGTTAGGGTTAGGGTTTGGGTTCGGGTTAGGGTTAGGGTTAGGGTAAGCGTTTGGGTTAGGGTTAGGGTTAAGGTTTGGTTTAGGGTTAGGGTTAGGGTTAGGGTTAGGGTTTGGGTTAGGGTTTGGGGTTAGGGGTTAGGGGTTAAGTTTAGGTTTATTGTTAGGGTTAGGGATTGGGTTAGGGTTAGGGTTAGGTTTAGGCTTAGGTTTAGATTTTGGGTTAGCGATAGGTTAGCGTTTGGGTTAGGGTTAGGGTTAGGGTTAGGTTTAGTGTTAGGGTTAGGGTTTGGTTTAGGATTACGGTTAGGTTTAGGTTTTCGGTTAAGTTTCGGGTTAGGGTTAGGGTTTGCGTTCGGGTTGGGTTAGTGTTAGGGTTTTAGTTAGGGTTAGAGTTAGGGTTAGGTTTAGGTTTAGGGTTTGGGTTAGGGTTAGGCTTAGGGTTAGGGTTTGAGTTTGAGTTAGATTTAGTGTTAGCATTATGGTTAGGATTAGGGTTAGGGTTTGGTTTTGGGTTAGGGTTAGGGTTAGGGTTAGCGTTTGGGTTAGGGTTAGGTTTGAAACTGGGTTAGTGTTAGGGTTAGGGTTAGTGTTACGATTATGGTTAGGGTTAGGGTTAGGGTTAGGTTTTCTGTTAGGAGTAGGTTTAGGGTAAGAATTAGGGTAAGGGTTAGGGTTAGGGATAGGTTTAGGGTTAGGATAAGGCTGAGGGTTAGGGTTAGTGTTAGGATTAGGGTTATTATTTGGGTTATGGTTTGGGTTAGGGTTAGGGTTAGGGTTTAGGTTACTGTTAGAGTTAGGGTTTGAGTTAGGGTTAGGTTTAGGGTTAGGTTAGAGTTAGGGTTAGGGTTAGGGTTAGGGTTAGGGTTAGGGTTAGGACTAGGATTAGGGTTAGGGTTATGGTTAGGGTTAGGGTTTGGGTTAGGGTTTGGGGTTCGGGGCTAGGGGTTAAGTTTAGGTTTAGGGTTAGGGTTAGGGATTGGGTTAGGGTTAGGGTTAGGGTTAGGGTTAGGTTTAGTGTTAGGGTTAGAGTTTGGTTCAGGAATACGGTTAGGTTTAGGTTTTCGGTTAAGTTTCGTATTAGGGTTATGGTTTGCGTTCGGGGTGGGTTAGTGTTAGGTTTTTTTGGTAGGGTTAGGGTTAGGGGTAGGGGTGGGGTCGGGTTAGGGTTAGGGTTAGGTTTAGGTTTTGATTTAGGGTTAGGGTTAGGGTTAGGGTTTTTGTTAGGGTTTGGGTTAGGGTTAAGGTTAAGACTAGGGTTAGTGTTAGGGTTAGGTTTAGGGTTAGCTTTAGGGTTAGGATTAGGGTTAGGCTTACGGTTTGGGTTAGGGTTAGGGTTAGGGTTAGGGTTTGGGTTAGGGTTAGGGTTAGGGTTAGGGTTAGGGTTAGGTTTAGCATTAGGGTTAGGGTTAGGGTTATGGTTAGGATTAGCTTAAGTGTTAGGGTTAGGGTTTGGGTTTGGATTAGGGTTTGGGTTAGGGTTAGGGTTTGGGTTAGGGTTAGGGTTAGGGTTCGGGTTAGGATTTGGGTTAGGGTTAGGGTTAGAGTTGGATTTGGGTTAGAGTTATGGTAAGGGTTAGGGGTTGGGTTAGGGTTAGGGTTACGGTTAGGGTTAGGGTTATGGTTAGGGTTAGGATTAGGGTTAGGGATAGGGATAGGGTTACGGTTTCGGTTTCGGTTATGTTTTGGGTTAGTTTTAGGGTTAGGTTTAGGGTTTGTGTTGTGTTAGGATTAGGGTTAGGGTTTGAGTTTGAATTAGGTTTAGGGTTAGCATTAGGGTTAGGGTTAGGTTTAGGATAAGTGTTTCAGTTAGGGTTAGGGTTAGGGTTAGGGTTTGGGTTCGGGTTAGGGTTAGGGTTAGGGTTTGATTTAGGGTTAAGGTTAGGGTTAGGGTTAGTGTTAGGGTTTGGATTAGGGTTACGGTTAGGAGTAGGGTTAGTGTTCGGGTTAGGTTTAGGGTTAGCATTAGGGTTAGGATTAGCGTTAGGGTTAGGGTTTGGGTTAGGGTTAGGGTTAGGGTTAGGGTTAGGGTTTGGGTTAGGGTTAGGGTTAGGGTTAGGGTCTGGTTAGGGTTAGGGTTAGGATTAGGGTTAGTGTTTGTGTTAAGATCGGGGTTTGGGTTTGGGTTAGGGTTAGGGTTAGGGTTAGGGTTAGGGTTAGGGTTAGGGTTAGAATTAGGGTTACGGTTAAGGTTAGGGTTAGGGTTAGGGTTAGGTTAAGGATGATGGTTAGGGTTAGGGTTAGGATTAGTGTTATTATTTGGTTATGGTTAGGGTTAGGTTTAGGGTTAGGGTTTGGGTTAGTGTTAGAGTTAGGATTTGAGTTAGGGTTAGGTATAGGGTTAGGTTAGGGTTTGGGTTAGAGTTAGGGTTAGGGTTAGGTTTGGGTTTGGTTTAGAGTTAGGGTTTGGTTTGGGTTTGGGTTAGAGTTAGTGTTAGGGTGAGGTGTTGGATTAGTGTTATGGTTAGGGTTAGGGTTAGGATTAGGGTTAGGGTTAGGGTTCCGATTAGAGTTAGGTTTGAGTTTGGGTTTTGTAAGTGTTAAGGTTAGGGTTAGGGTTAGGGTTAGGGTTAGGTTTAGGACGTGGATTAGGGTTAGGGTTAGGGTTAGGATTATGGTTAGGGTTTGGATTTAGGTTTTGGTTATGTTTAGGGTAAGTGTTAGGGTTAGGGTTTCGGGTTAGGGTTAGGGTTAGGGTTAGGGTTTCGGTTTTGGTTATGTTTTGGGTTAGGTTTAGGGTCAGGGTTAGGGTTTGGGTTCGGGTTAGGATTAGGGTTAGGGTTTGAGTTTGAATTAGGTTTAGGGTTAGCATTAGGGTTAGGGTTAGGTTTAGGATTAGTGTTTCAGTTAGGGTTAGGGTTAGGGTTAGGGTTTGGGTTCGGGTTAGGGTTAGGGTTACGGTTTGATTTACGGTTAGGGTTAGGGTTAGGGTTAGTGTTAGCGTTTGGGTAGAGTTAGGGTTAGGCCTAGGGCTAGTTTTAGGGTTAGGTTAAGGGTTAGCATTAGGGTTAGGATTAGGGTTAGGTTTAGGGTTTGGGTTAGGGTTAGGGTTAGTTTTAGTGTTAGGGTTAGGGTTTGGGTTACGGTTAGTGTTAGGGTTAGGGTTTGGGTTAGGGTTAGGGTTAGTATTAGGGTTAGGGTTAGGACTAGGATTAGGGTTAGGGTTAGTGTTAGGTTTAGGGTTAGGGTTTGGGTTTAGGTTTGGGTTATGGTTAGGGTTAGTGTTAGGGTTAGGGTTTAGGGTTAGGTTTAGGGTTAGGGTTAGGGTTTCGGTTTGGGTTATGTTTTGGGTTAGGTTTAGGGTTAGGGTTAGGGTTTGGGTTCGGGTTAGGAATAGGGTTAGGGTTTGAGTTTGAATTAGCTTTAGGGTTAGCATTAGGGTTAGGGTTAGGTTTAGGATTAGTGTTTCAGTTAGGCTTAGTGTTAGGGTTAGGGTTTGGGTACGGGTTAGGTTTAGGGTTAGGGTTAGGGTTTGATTTAGGGTTAGGGTTAAGGTTAGGGTTAGTGTTAGGGTTTGGGTTAGGGTTAGGGTTAGGGTTAGGGTTTGGGTTTGGTTTACTGTTAGGGTTAGGTTAGGGTTTGGGTTAGAGTTAGGGTTAGGGTGAGGTGTTGGATTAGGGTTATGGTTAGGGTTAGGGTTAGGATTAGGGTTAGGGTTAGGGTCCCGATTAGAGTTAGGTTTAGAGTTTGGTTTTGGGTAAGGGTTAAGGTTAGGGTTAGGTTTATGCTTAGGGTTAGGGTTAGGACTAGGTTTAGAGTTAGGGTTAGGGTTAGGATTAGGGTTACGGTTAGGGTTAGTGTTAGGTTTTCGGTTTGGGTTATGTTTTGGGTTAGGTTTAGGGTTAGGGTTAGGGTTAGGGTTAGGATTAAGGTTAGGATTAGGGTTAGAGTTTGAGTTTGAATTAGGTTTAGGGTTAGCATTTGGGTTAGGGTTAGATTTAGGATAAGTGTTTCAGTTAGGGTTTGGGTTAGGGTTAGGGTTAGGGTTAGGGTTAGGTTTTGGGGTAGGGTTAGGGTTAGGGTTTGGGTTAGGGTTAGGGTTAGGGTTAGGGTTAGGTTTTGGTTAGGATTAGGGTTAGGGTTAGGGTTAGGGTTAGGTTTAGGGTTAGTACTAGGATTAGGGTTATGGTTAGGGTTAGGGTTAGGGTTAGGGTTCCGATTAGAGTTAGGTTTAAAGTTTGGGTTTGGATAAGGTTAAGGTTAGGTTTAAGGTTAGGGTTAGGGTTAGGGTTAGGACTAGGATTAGGGCTAGGGTTAGGGTTAGGATTAGGGTTAGGGTTTGGTTTTAGATTTGGGTTATGTTTAGGGTTAGGGTTAGGGTTAGGGTTTAGGGCTAGGGTTAGGTTTAAGGTTAGGGTTTCGGTTTGGGTTATGTTTTGGTTAGGTTTAGGGTTAGGGTTAGGGTTTGAGTTGGAATTAGGTTTAGGGTTAGCATTAGGGTTAGGGTTAGGTTTAGGATTAGTGTTTCAGTTAGGGTTAGGGTTAGGGTTAGGGTTTGGGTTCGGGTTAGGGTTAGGGTTAGGTTTAGGTTTTGATTTAGGGTTAGGGTTAGGGTTTTTGTTAGGGTTTGGGTTAGGGTTAGGGTTAAGACTAGGGTGCGTGTTAGGGTTAGGTTTAGGGTTAGCATTAGGGTTAGGATTAAGGTTAGGCTTACGGTTTGGGTTAGGGTTAGGGCTAGGGTTAGGGTTAGGGTTAGGGTTTGGGTTTGGTTTACTGTTAGGGTTAGGTTAGGGTTTGGGTTAGAGTTAGGGTTAGGGTGAGGTGTTGGATTAGGGTTATGGTTAGGGTTAGGTTTAGGATTAGGGTTAGGGTTAGGGTCCCGATTAGAGTTAGGTTTAGAGTTTGGGTTTGGGTAAGGGTTAAGGTTAGGGTTAGGTTTAGGGTTAGGGTTAGGGTTAGGACTAGGTTTAGAGTTAGGGTTAGGGTTAGGATTAGGGTTACGGTTAGGGTTAGTGTTAGGTTTTCGGTTTGGGTTATGTTTTGGGTTAGGTTTAGGGTTAGGGTTAGGGTTAGGGTTAGGATTAAGGTTAGGATAAGGGTTAGAGTTTGAGTTTGAATTAGGTTTAGGGTTAGCATTAGGGTTAGGGTTAGATTTAGGATAAGTGTTTCAGTTAGGATTTGGGTTAGGGTTAGGGTTAGGGTTAGGGTTAGGTTTTGGGTTAGGGTTAGGGTTAGGGTTTGGGTTAGGGTTAGGGTTAGGGTTAGGGTTAGGTTTTGGGTTAGGATTAGGGTTAGGGTTAGGGTTAGGGTTAGGTTTAGGGTTAGGACTAGGATTAGGGTTATGGTTATGGTTAGGGTTAGGGTTAGGGTTCCGATTAGAGTTAGGTTTAAAGTTTGGGTTTGGATAAGGTTAAGGTTAGGTTTAAGGTTAGGGTTAGGGTTAGGGTTAGGACTAGGATTAGGGCTAGGGTTAGGGTTAGGATTAGGGTTAGGGTTTGGTTTTAGATTTGGGTTATGTTTAGGGTCAGGGTTAGGGTTAGGGTTTAGGGCTAGGGTTAGGTTTAAGGTTAGGGTTTCGGTTTGGGTTATGTTTTGGTTAGGTTTAGGGTTAGGGTTAGGGTTTGAGTTGGAATTAGGTTTAGGGTTAGCATTAGGGTTAGGGTTAGGTTTAGGATTAGTGTTTCAGTTAGGGTTAGGGTTAGGGTTAGGGTTTGGGTTCGGGTTAGGGTTAGGGTTAGGTTTAGGTTTTGATTTAGGGTTAGGATTAGGGTTAGGGTTTTTGTTAGGGTTTGGGTTAGGATTAGGGTTAGGCTTACGGTTTGGGTTAGGGTTAGGGTTAGGGTTAGGGTTTGGGTTAGGGTTAGGCTTACGGTTTGGGTTAGGGTTAGGGTTAGGGTTAGGGTTAGGGTTAGGGTTTGGGTTAGGGTTAGGGTTAGGGTTAGGGTTAGGGTTAGGGTTAGGTTTAGCATTACGGTTAGGGTTAGGGTTATGGTTAGGATTAGCTTAAGGGTTAGGGTTAGGGTTTGGGTTTGGATTAGGGTTTGGGTTAGGGTTAGGGTTTGGGTTAGGGTTAGGGTTAGGGTTCGGGTTAGGATTTGGGTTAGGGTTAGGGTTAGAGTTGAATTTGGGTTAGAGTTATGGTAAGGGTTAGGGGTTGGGTTAGGGTTAGGGTTACGGTTAGGGTTAGGGTTATGGTTAGGGTTAGGATTAGGGTTAGGGTTAGGGATAGGGTTACGGTTTCGGTTTCGGTTATGTTTTGGGTTAGTTTTAGGGTTAGGTTTAGGGTTTGGGTTGGGTTAGGATTAGGGTTAGGGTTTGAGTTTGAATTAGGTTTAGGGTTAGCATTAGGGTTAGGGTTAGGTTTAGGATAAGTGTTTCAGTTAGGGTTAGGGTTAGGGTTAGGGTTTGGGTTCGGGTTAGGGTTAGGGTTAGGGTTTGATTTAGGGTTAAGGTTAGGGTTAGGGTTAGTGTTAGGGTTTGGATTAGGGTTACGGTTAGGAGTAGGGTTAGTGTTCGGGTTAGGTTTAGGGTTAGCATTAGGGTTAGGATTAGCGTTAGGGTTAGGGTTTGGGTTAGGGTTAGGGTTAGGGTTAGGGTTAGGGTTTGGGTTAGGGTTAGGGTTAGGGTTAGGGTCTGGTTAGGGTTAGGGTTAGGATTAGGGTTAGGGTTTGTGTTAAGATCGGGGTTTGGGTTTGGGTTAGGGTTAGGGTTAGGGTTAGGGTTAGGGTTAGGGTTAGGGTTAGAATTAGGGTTACGGTTAAGGTTAGGGTTAGGGTTAGGCTTAGGTTAAGGATGATGGTTAGGGTTAGGGTTAGGATTAGTGTTATTATTTGGGTTATGGTTTGGGTTAGGTTTAGGGTTAGGGTTTGGGTTAGTGTTAGAGTTAGGATTTGAGTTAGGGTTAGGTATAGGGTTAGGTAAGGGTTTGGGTTAGAGTTAGGGTTAGGGTTAGGTTTGGGTTTGGTTTAGAGTTAGGGTTAGGTTTGGGTTTGGGTTAGAGTTAGTGTTAGGGTGAGGTGTTGGATTAGTGTTATGGTTAGGGTTAGGGTTAGGATTAGGGTTAGGGTTAGGGTTCCGATTAGAGTTAGGTTTGAGTTTGGGTTTTGTAAGTGTTAAGGTTAGGGTTAGGGTTAGGGTTAGGGTTAGGGTTAGGACGTGGATTAGGGTTAGGGTTAGGGTTAGGATTATGGTTAGGGTTTGGATTTAGGTTTTGGTTATGTTTAGGGTAAGTGTTAGGGTTAGGGTTTCGGGTTAGGGTTAGGGTTAGGGTTAGGGTTTCGGTTTTGGTTATGTTTTGGGTTAGGTTTAGGGTTAGGGTTAGGGTTTGGGTTCAGGTTAGGATTAGGGTTAGGGTTTGAGTTTGAATTAGGTTTAGGGTTAGCATTAGGGTTAGGGTTAGGTTTAGGATTAGTGTTTCAGTTAGGGTTAGGGTTAGGGTTAGGGTTTGGGTTCGGGTTAGGGTTAGGGTTAGGTTTAGGTTTTGATTTAGGGTTAGGGTTAGGGTTTTTGTTAGGGTTTGGGTTAGGGTTAGGGTAAAGACTAGGGTTAGTCTTAGGAGTAGGCTTAAGGGTAACATTAGTGTTAGGATTAAGGTTAGGCTTACGGTTTGGGTTAGGGTTAGGGCTAGGGTTAGGGTTAGGGTTAGGGTTTGGGTTTGGTTTACTGTTAGGGTTAGGTTAGGGTTTGGGTTAGAGTTAGGGTTAGGGTGAGGTGTTGGATTAGGGTTATGGTTAGGGTTAGGGTTAGGATTAGGGTTAGGGTTAGGGTCCCGATTAGAGTTAGGTTTAGAGTTTGGGTTTGGGTAAGGGTTAAGGTTAGGGTTAGGGTTAGGGTTAGGGTTAGGGTTAGGACTAGGTTTAGAGTTAGGGTTAGGGTTAGGATTAGGGTTACGGTTAGGGTTAGTGTTAGGTTTTCGGTTTGGGTTATGTTTTGGGTTAGGTTTAGGGTTAGGGTTAGGGTTAGGGTTAGGATTAAGGTTAGGATAAGGGTTAGAGTTTGAGTTTGAATTAGGTTTAGGGTTAGCATTAGGGTTAGGGTTAGATTTAGGATAAGTGTTTCAGTTAGGGTTTGGGTTAGGGTTAGTGTTAGGGTTAGGGTTAGGTTTTGGGTTAGGGTTAGGGTTAGGGTTTGGGTTAGGGTTAGGGTTAGGGTTAGGGTTAGGTTTTGGGTTAGGATTAGGGTTAGGGTTAGGGTTAGGGTTAGGTTTAGGGTTAGGACTAGGATTAGGGTTATGGTTAGGGTTAGGGTTAGGGTTAGGGTTCCGATTAGAGTTAGGTTTAAAGTTTGGGTTTGGATAAGGTTAAGGTTAGGTTTAAGGTTAGGGTTAGGGTTAGGGTTAGGACTAGGATTAGGGCTAGGGTTAGGGTTAGGATTAGGGTTAGGGTTTGGTTTTAGATTTGGGTTATGTTTAGGGTCAGGGTTAGGGTTAGGGTTTAGGGCTAGGGTTAGGTTTAAGGTTAGGGTTTCGGTTTGGGTTATGTTTTGGTTAGGTTTATGGTTAGGGTTAGGGTTTGAGTTGGAATTAGGTTTAGGGTTAGCATTAGGGTTAGGGTTAGGTTTAGGATTAGTGTTTCAGTTAGGGTTAGGGTTAGGGTTAGGGTTTGGGTTCGGGTTAGGGTTAGGGTTAGGTTTAGGTTTTGATTTAGGGTTAGGGTTAGGGTTTTTGTTAGGGTTTGGGTTAGGGTTAGGGTTAAGACTAGGGTTCGTGTTAGGGTTAGGTTTAGGGTTAGCATTAGTGTTAGGATTAAGGTTAGGCTTACGGTTTGGGTTAGGGTTAGGGCTAGGGTTAGGGTTAGGGTTAGGGTTTGGGTTTGGTTTACTGTTAGGGTTAGGTTAGGGTTTGGGTTAGAGTTAGGGTTAGGGTGAGGTGTTGGATTAGGGTTATGGTTAGGGTTAGGGTTAGGATTAGGGTTAGGGTTAGGGTCCCGATTAGAGTTAGGTTTAGAGTTTGGGTTTGGGTAAGGGTTAAGGTTAGGGTTAGGGTTAGGGTTAGGGTTAGGGTTAGGACTAGGTTTAGAGTTAGGGTTAGGGTTAGGATTAGGGTTACGGTTAGGGTTAGTGTTAGGTTTTCGGTTTGGGTTATGTTTTGGGTTAGGTTTAGGGTTAGGGTTAGGGTTAGGGTTAGGATTAAGGTTAGGATAAGGGTTAGAGTTTGAGTTTGAATTAGGTTTAGGGTTAGCATTAGGGTTAGGGTTAGATTTAGGATAAGTGTTTCAGTTAGGATTTGGGTTAGGGTTAGGGTTAGGGTTAGGGTTAGGTTTTGGGTTAGGGTTAGGGTTAGGGTTTGGGTTAGGGTTAGGGTTAGGGTTAGGGTTAGGTTTTGGGTTAGGATTAGGGTTAGGGTTAGGGTTAGGGTTAGGTTTAGGGTTAGGACTAGGATTAGGGTTATGGTTATGGTTAGGGTTAGGGTTAGGGTTCCGATTAGAGTTAGGTTTAAAGTTTGGGTTTGGATAAGGTTAAGGTTAGGTTTAAGGTTAGGGTTAGGGTTAGGGTTAGGACTAGGATTAGGGCTAGGGTTAGGGTTAGGATTAGGGTTAGGGTTTGGTTTTAGATTTGGGTTATGTTTAGGGTCAGGGTTAGGGTTAGGGTTTAGGGCTAGGGTTAGGTTTAAGGTTAGGGTTTCGGTTTGGGTTATGTTTTGGTTAGGTTTAGGGTTAGGGTTAGGGTTTGAGTTGGAATTAGGTTTAGGGTTAGCATTAGGGTTAGGGTTAGGTTTAGGATTAGTGTTTCAGTTAGGGTTAGGGTTAGGGTTAGGGTTTGGGTTCGGGTTAGGGTTAGGGTTAGGTTTAGGTTTTGATTTAGGGTTAGGATTAGGGTTAGGGTTTTTGTTAGGGTTTGGGTTAGGATTAGGGTTAGGCTTACGGTTTGGGTTAGGGTTAGGGTTAGGGTTAGGGTTAGGGTTAGGGTTAGGCTTACGGTTTGGGTTAGGGTTAGGGTTAGGGTTAGGGTTAGGGTTAGGGTTTGGGTTAGGGTTAGGGTTAGGGTTAGGGTTAGGGTTAGGGTTAGGTTTAGCATTAGGGTTAGGGTTAGGGTTATGGTTAGGATTAGCTTAAGGGTTAGGGTTAGGGTTTGGGTTTGGATTAGGGTTTGGGTTAGGGTTAGGGTTTGGGTTAGGGTTAGGGTTAGGGTTCGGGTTAGGATTTGGGTTAGGGTTAGGGTTAGAGTTGGATTTGGGTTAGAGTTATGGTAAGGGTTAGGGGTTGGGTTAGGGTTAGGGTTACGGTTAGGGTTAGGGTTATGGTTAGGGTTAGGATTAGGGTTAGGGATAGGGATAGGGTTACGGTTTCGGTTTCGGTTATGTTTTGGGTTAGTTTTAGGGTTAGGTTTAGGGTTTGGGTTGGGTTAGGATTAGGGTTAGGGTTTGAGTTTGAATTAGGTTTAGGGTTAGCATTAGGGTTAGGGTTAGGTTTAGGATAAGTGTTTCAGTTAGGGTTAGGGTTAGGGTTAGGGTTTGGGTTCGGGTTAGGGTTAGGGTTAGGGTTTGATTTAGGGTTAAGGTTAGGGTTAGGGTTAGTGTTAGGGTTTGGATTAGGGTTACGGTTAGGAGTAGGGTTAGTGTTCGGGTTAGGTTTAGGGTTAGCATTAGGGTTAGGATTAGCGTTAGGGTTAGGGTTTGGGTTAGGGTTAGGGTTAGGGTTAGGGTTAGGGTTTGGGTTAGGGTTAGGGTTAGGGTTAGGGTCTGGTTAGGGTTAGGGTTAGGATTAGGGTTAGGGTTTGTGTTAAGATCGGGGTTTGGGTTTGGGTTAGGGTTAGGGTTAGGGTTAGGGTTAGGGTTAGGGTTAGGGTTAGAATTAGGGTTACGGTTAAGGTTAGGGTTAGGGTTAGGGTTAGGTTAAGGATGATGGTTAGGGTTAGGGTTAGGATTAGTGTTATTATTTGGGTTATGGTTTGGGTTAGGTTTAGGGTTAGGGTTTGGGTTAGTGTTAGAGTTAGGATTTGAGTTAGGGTTAGGTATAGGGTTAGGTTAGGGTTTGGGTTAGAGTTAGGGTTAGGGTTAGGTTTGGGTTTGGTTTAGAGTTAGGGTTAGGTTTGGGTTTGGGTTAGAGTTAGTGTTAGGGTGAGGTGTTGGATTAGTGTTATGGTTAGGGTTAGGGTTAGGATTAGGGTTAGGGTTAGGGTTCCGATTAGAGTTAGGTTTGAGTTTGGGTTTTGTAAGTGTTAAGGTTAGGGTTAGGGTTAGGGTTAGGGTTAGGGTTAGGACGTGGATTAGGGTTAGGGTTAGGGTTAGGATTATGGTTAGGGTTTGGATTTAGGTTTTGGTTATGTTTAGGGTAAGTGTTAGGGTTAGGGTTTCGGGTTAGGGTTAGGGTTAGGGTTAGGGTTTCGGTTTTGGTTATGTTTTGGGTTAGGTTTAGGGTTAGGGTTAGGGTTTGGGTTCAGGTTAGGATTAGGGTTAGGGTTTGAGTTTGAATTAGGTTTAGGGTTAGCATTAGGGTTAGGGTTAGGTTTAGGATTAGTGTTTCAGTTAGGGTTAGGGTTAGGGTTAGGGTTTGGGTTCGGGTTAGGGTTAGGGTTAGGTTTAGGTTTTGATTTAGGGTTAGGGTTAGGGTTTTTGTTAGGGTTTGGGTTAGGGTTAGGGTTAAGACTAGGGTTCGTGTTAGGGTTAGGTTTAGGGTTAGCATTAGTGTTAGGATTAAGGTTAGGCTTACGGTTTGGGTTAGGGTTAGGGCTAGGGTTAGGGTTAGGGTTAGGGTTTGGGTTTGGTTTACTGTTAGGGTTAGGTTAGGGTTTGGGTTAGAGTTAGGGTTAGGGTGAGGTGTTGGATTAGGGTTATGGTTAGGGTTAGGGTTAGGATTAGGGTTAGGGTTAGGGTCCCGATTAGAGTTAGGTTTAGAGTTTGGGTTTGGGTAAGGGTTAAGGTTAGGGTTAGGGTTAGGGTTAGGGTTAGGGTTAGGACTAGGTTTAGAGTTAGGGTTAGGGTTAGGATTAGGGTTACGGTTAGGGTTAGTGTTAGGTTTTCGGTTTGGGTTATGTTTTGGGTTAGGTTTAGGGTTAGGGTTAGGGTTAGGGTTAGGATTAAGGTTAGGATAAGGGTTAGAGTTTGAGTTTGAATTAGGTTTAGGGTTAGCATTAGGGTTAGGGTTAGATTTAGGATAAGTGTTTCAGTTAGGGTTTGGGTTAGGGTTAGTGTTAGGGTTAGGGTTAGGTTTTGGGTTAGGGTTAGGGTTAGGGTTTGGGTTAGGGTTAGGGTTAGGGTTAGGGTTAGGTTTTGGGTTAGGATTAGGGTTAGGGTTAGGGTTAGGGTTAGGTTTAGGGTTAGGACTAGGATTAGGGTTATGGTTAGAGTTAGGTTTAGCGTTAGGGTTCCGATTAGAGTTAGGTTTAAAGTTTGGGTTTGGATAAGGTTAAGGTTAGGTTTAAGGTTAGGGTTAGGGTTAGGGTTAGGATTAGGATTAGGGCTAGGGTTAGGGTTAGGATTAGGGTTAGGGTTTGGTTTTAGATTTGGGTTATGTTTAGGGTCAGGGTTAGGGTTAGGGTTTAGGGCTAGGGTTAGGTTTAAGGTTAGGGTTTCGGTTTGGGTTATGTTTTGGTTAGGTTTATGGTTAGGGTTAGGGTTTGAGTTGGAATTAGGTTTAGGGTTAGCATTAGGGTTAGGGTTAGGTTTAGGCTTAGTGTTTCAGTTAGGGTTAGGGTTAGGGTTAGGGTTTGGGTTCGGGTTAGGGTTAGGGTTAGGTTTAGGTTTTGATTTAGGGTTAGGGTTAGGGTTTTTGTTAGGGTTTGGGTTAGGGTTAGGGTTAAGACTAGGGTGCGTGTTAGGGTTAGGTTTAGGGTTAGCATTAGTGTTAGGATTAAGGTTAGGCTTACGGTTTGGGTTAGGGTTAGGGCTAGGGTTAGGGTTAGGGTTAGGGTTTGGGTTTGGTTTACTGTTAGGGTTAGGTTAGGGTTTGGGTTAGAGTTAGGGTTAGGGTGAGGTGTTGGATTAGGGTTATGGTTAGGGTTGGGGTTAGGATAGGGGTTAGGGTTAGGGTCCCGATTAGAGTTAGGTTTAGAGTTTGGGTTTGGGTAAGGGTTAAGGTTAGGGTTAGGGTTAGGGTTAGGGTTAGCGTGAGGACTAGGTTTAGAGTTAGGGTTAGGGTTAGGATTAGGGTTACGGTTAGGGTTAGTGTTAGGTTTTCGGTTTGGGTTATGTTTTGGGTTAGGTTTAGGGTTAGGGTTAGGGTTAGGGTTAGGATTAAGGTTAGGATAAGGGTTAGAGTTTGAGTTTGAATTAGGTTTAGGGTTAGCATTAGGGTTAGGGTTAGATTTAGGATAAGTGTTTCAGTTAGGGTTTGGGTTAGGGTTAGTGTTAGGGTTAGGGTTAGGTTTTGGGTTAGGGTTAGGGTTAGGGTTTGGGTTAGGGTTAGGGTTAGGGTTAGGGTTAGGTTTTGGGTTAGGATTAGGGTTAGGGTTAGGGTTAGGGTTAGGTTTAGGGTTAGGACTAGGATTAGGGTTATGGTTAGGGTTAGGGTTAGGGTTAGGGTTCCGATTAGAGTTAGGTTTAAAGTTTGGGTTTGGATAAGGTTAAGGTTAGGTTTAAGGTTAGGGTTAGGGTTAGGGTTAGGACTAGGATTAGGGCTAGGGTTAGGGTTAGGATTAGGGTTAGGGTTTGGTTTTAGATTTGGGTTATGTTTAGGGTCAGGGTTAGGGTTAGGGTTTAGGGCTAGGGTTAGGTTTAAGGTTAGGGTTTCGGTTTGGGTTATGTTTTGGTTAGGTTTATGGTTAGGGTTAGGGTTTGAGTTGGAATTAGGTTTAGGGTTAGCATTAGGGTTAGGGTTAGGTTTAGGATTAGTGTTTCAGTTAGGGTTAGGGTTAGGGTTAGGGTTTGGGTTCGGGTTTGGTTTAGGGTTAGGTTTAGGTTTTGATTTAGGGTTAGGATTAGGGTTAGGGTTTTTGTTAGGGTTTGGGTTAGGATTAGGGTTAGGCTTACGGTTTGGGTTAGGGTTAGGGTTAGGGTTAGGGTTAGGGTTAGGGTTTGGGTTAGGGTTAGGGTTAGGGTTAGGGTTAGGGTTAGGGTTAGGGTTAGGTTTAGCATTAGGGTTAGGGTTAGGGTTATGGTGAGGATTAGCTTTAGGGTTAGGGTTAGGGTTTGGGTTTGGATTAGGGTTTGGGGTAGAGTTAGGGTTTGGGTTAGGGTTAGGGTTAGGGTTCGGGTTAGGATTTGGGTTAGGGTTAGGGTTAGAGTCGGATTTGGGTTAGAGTTATGGTGAGGGTTAGGGGTTGGGTTAGGGTTAGGGTTACGGTTAGGGTTAGGGTTATGGTTAGGGTTAGGATTAGGGTTAGGGTTATTGTTAGGGTTACGGTTTCGTTTTCGGTTATGTTTTCGGTTAGTTTTAGGGTTAGGTTTAGGGTTTGGGTTGGGTTAGGATTAGGGTTAGGGTTTGAGTTTGAATTAGGTTTAGGGTTAGCATTAGGGTTAGGGTTAGGTTTAGGATAAGTGTTTCAGTTAGGGTTAGGGTTAGGGTTAGGGTTTGGGTTCGGGTTAGGGTTAGGGTTAGGGTAAGCGTTTGGGTTAGGGTTAGGTTTAAGGTTTGATTTAGGGTTAGGGTTAGGGTTAGGGTTAGGGTTTGGGTTAGGGTTTGGGGTTAGGGGTTAGGGGTTAAGTTTAGGTTTATTGTTAGGGTTAGGGATTGGGTTAGTGTTAGGGTTAGGTTTAGGCTTAGGTTTAGATTTTGGGTTAGCGATAGGTTAGCGTTTGGGTTAGGGTTAGGGTTAGGGTTCGGTTTAGTGTTAGGGTTAGGGTTTGGTTTAGGATTACGGTTAGGTTTAGGTTTTCGGTTAAGTTTCGGGTTAGGGTTAGCGTTTGCGTTCGGGTTGGGTTAGTGTTAGGGTTTTAGTTAGGCTTAGAGTTAGGGTTAGGGTTTGGTTTAGGGTTTGGGTTAGGGTTAGGCTTAGGGTTAGGGTTTGAGTTTGAGTTAGATTTAGGGTTAGCATTATGGTTAGGATTAGGGTTAGGGTTAGGTTTTGGGTTAGGGTTAGGCTTAGGCTTAGCGTTTGGGTTAGGGTTAGGTTTGAAACTGGGTTAGTGTTAGGGTTAGGGTTAGTGTTACGATTATGGTTAGGGTTAGGGTTAGGGTTAGGTTTTCTGTTAGGATTAGGGTTAGGGTTAGAATTAGGGTAAGGGTTAGGGTTAGGGTTAGGTTTAGGGTTAGGATAAGGCTGAGGGTTAGGGTTAGTGTTAGGATTAGGGTTATTATTTGGGTTATGGTTTGGGTTAGGGTTAGGGTTAGGGTTTGGCTTACTGTTAGAGTTAGGGTTTGAGTTAGGGTTAGGTTTAGGGTTAGGTTAGAGTTAGGGTTAGGGTTAGGGTTAGGGTTAGGGTTAGGGTTAGGGTTAGGACTAGGATTAGGGTTAGGGTTATGGTTAGGGTTAGGGTTTGGGTTAGGGTTTGGGGTTCGGGGCTAGGGGTTAAGTTTAGGTTTAGGGTTAGGGTTAGGGATTGGGTTAGGGTTAGGCTTAGGGGTAGGGTTAGGTTTAGTGTTAGGGTTAGGGTTTGGTTCAGGAATACGGTTAGGTTTAGGTTTTCGGTTAAGTTTCGTATTAGGGTTATGGTTTGCGTTCGGGTTGGGTTAGTGTTAGGTTTTTTTGTTAGGGTTAGGGTTAGGGTTAGGTTTGGGTTCGGGTTAGGGCTAGGGTTAGGTTTAGGTTTTGATTTAGGGTTAGGGTTAGGGTTAGGGTTTTTGTTAGGGTTTGGGTTAGGGTTAAGGTTAAGACTAGGGTTAGTGTTAGTGTTAGGTTTAGGGTTAGCTTTAGGGTTAGGATTAGGGTTAGGCTTACGGTTTGGGTTAGGGTTAGGGTTAGGGTTAGGGTTTGGGTTAGGGTTAGGGTTAGGGTTAGGGTTAGGTTTAGCATTAGGGTTAGGGTTAGGGTTATGGTTAGGATTAGCTTAAGGGTTAGGGTTAGGGTTTGGGTTTGGATTAGGGTTTGGGTTAGGGTTAGGGTTTGGGTTAGGGTTAGGTTTAGGTTTCGGGTTAGGATTTGGGTTAGGGTTAGGGTTAAAGTTGAATTTGGGTTAGAGTTATGGTAAGGGTTAGGGGTTGGGTTAGGGTTAGGGTTAGGGTTAGGGATAGGGTTACGGTTTCGGTTTCGGTTATGTTTTGGGTTAGTTTTAGGGTTAGGTTTAGGGTTTGGGTTGGGTTAGGATTAGGGTTAGGGTTTGAGTTTGAATTAGGTTTAGGGTTAGCATTAGGGTTAGGGTTAGGTTTAGGATAAGTGTTTCAGTTAGGGTTAGGGTTAGGGTTAGGGTTTGGGTTCGGGTTAGGGTTAGGGTTAGGGTTTGATTTAGGGTTAAGGTTAGGGTTAGGGTTAGTGTTAGGGTTTGGATTAGGGTTACGGTTAGGAGTAGGGTTAGTGTTCGGGTTAGGTTTAGGGTTAGCATTAGGGTTAGGATTAGCGTTAGGGTTAGGGTTTGGGTTAGGGTTAGGGTTAGGGTTAGGGTTAGGGTTTGGGTTAGGGTTAGGGTTAGGGTTAGGGTTTGGTTAGGGTTAGGGTTAGGATTAGGGTTAGGGTTTGTGTTAAGATCGGGGTTTGGGTTTGGGTTAGGGTTAGGGTTAGGGTTAGGGTTAGGGTTAGGGTTAGGGTTAGGGTTAGAATTAGGGTTACGGTTAAGGTTAGGGTTAGGGTTAGGGTTAGGTTAAGGATGATGGTTAGGGTTAGGGTTAGGATTAGTGTTATTATTTGGGTTATGATTTGGGTTAGGTTTAGGGTTAGGGTTTGGGTTAGTGTTAGAGTTAGGATTTGAGTTAGGGTTAGGTATAGGGTTAGGTTAGGGTTTGGGTTAGAGTTAGGGTTAGGGTTAGGTTTGGGTTTGGTTTAGAGTTAGGGTTAGGTTTGGGTTTGGGTTAGAGTTAGTGTTAGGGTGAGGTGTTGGATTAGTGTTATGGTTAGGGTTAGGGTTAGGATTAGGGTTAGGGTTAGGGTTCCGATTAGAGTTAGGTTTGAGTTTGGGTTTTGTAAGTGTTAAGGTTAGGGTTAGGGTTAGGGTTAGGGTTAGGGTTAGGACGTGGATTAGGGTTAGGGTTAGGGTTAGGATTATGGTTAGGGTTTGGATTTAGGTTTTGGTTATGTTTAGGGTAAGTGTTAGGGTTAGGGTTTCGGGTTAGGGTTAGGGTTAGGGTTAGGGTTTCGGTTTTGGTTATGTTTTGGGTTAGGTTTAGGGTTAGGGTTAGGGTTTGGGTTCGGGTTAGGATTAGGGTTAGGGTTTGAGTTTGAATTAGGTTTAGGGTTAGCATTAGGGTTAGGGTTAGGTTTAGGATTAGTGTTTCAGTTAGGGTTAGGGTTAGATTTAGGGTTTGGGTTCGGGTTAGGGTTAGGGTTACGGTTTGATTTACGGTTAGGGTTAGGGTTAGGGTTAGTGTTAGCGTTTGGGTAGAGTTAGGGTTAGGCCTAGGGCTAGTTTTAGGGTTAGGTTAAGGGTTAGCATTAGGGTTAGGATTAGGGTTAGGTTTAGGGTTTGGGTTAGGGTTAGGGTTAGTTTTAGTGTTAGGGTTAGGGTTTGGGTTAGGGTTAGTGTTAGGGTTAGGGTTTGGGTTAGGGTTAGGGTTAGTATTAGGGTTAGGGTTAGGACTAGGATTAGGGTTAGGGTTAGTGTTAGGTTTAGGGTTAGGGTTTGGGTTTAGGTTTGGGTTATGGTTAGGGTTAGTGTTAGGGTTAGGGTTTAGGGTTAGGTTTAGGGTTAGGGTTAGGGTTTCGGTTTGGGTTATGTTTTGGGTTAGGTTTAGGGTTAGGGTTAGGGTTTGGGTTCGGGTTAGGAATAGGGTTAGGGTTTGAGTTTGAATTAGGTTTAGGGTTAGCATTAGGGTTAGGGTTAGGTTTAGGATTAGTGTTTCAGTTAGGCTTAGTGTTAGGGTTAGGGTTTGGGTACGGGTTAGGTTTAGGGTTAGGGTTAGGGTTTGATTTAGGGTTAGGGTTAAGGTTAGGGTTAGTGTTAGGGTTTGGGTTAAGGTTAGGGTTAGGGTTAGGGTTTCGGTTTGGTTTACTGTTAGGGTTAGGTTGGGGTTTGGGTTAGAGTTAGGGTTAGGGTGAGGTGTTGGATTAGGGTTATGGTTAGCGTTAGGGTTAGGATTAGGGTTAGGGTTAGGGTCCCGATTAGAGTTAGGTTTAGAGTTTGGTTTTGGGTAAGGGTTAAGGTTAGGGTTAGGTTTAGGGTTAGGGTTAGGGTTAGGACTAGGTTTAGAGTTAGGGTTAGGGTTAGGATTAGGGTTACGGTTAGGGTTAGTGTTAGGTTTTCGGTTTGGGTTATGTTTTGGCTTAGGTTTAGGGTTAGGGTTAGGGTTAGGGTTAGGATTAAGGTTAGGATTAGGGTTAGAGTTTGAGTTTGAATTAGGTTTAGGGTTAGCATTAGGGTTAGAGTTTGATTTAGGCTAAGTGTTTCAGTTAGGGTTTGGGTTAGGGTTAGGGTTAGGGTTAGGTTTAGGTTTAGGGTTAGGGTTAGGGTTAGGGTTTGGGTTAGGGTTAGGGTTAGGGTTAGGGTTAGGTTTTGGGTTAGGATTAGGGTTAGGGTTAGGGTTAGGGTTAGGTTTAGGGTTAGTACTAGGATTAGGGTTATGGTTAGGGTTAGGGTTAGGGTTAGGGTTCCGATTAGAGTTAGGTTTAAAGTTTGGGTTTGGATAAGGTTAAGGTTAGGTTTAAGGTTAGGGTTAGGGTTAGGGTTAGGACTAGGATTAGGGCTAGGGTTAGGGTTAGGATTAGGGTTAGGGTTTGGTTTTAGATTTGGGTTATGTTTAGGGTTAGGGTTAGGGTTAGGGTTTAGGGCTAGGGTTAGGTTTAAGGTTAGGGTTTCGGTTTGGGTTATGTTTTGGTTAGGTTTAGGGTTAGGGTTAGGGTTTGAGTTGGAATTAGGTTTAGGGTTAGCATTAGGGTTAGGGTTAGGTTTAGGATTAGTGTTTCAGTTAGGGTTAGGGTTAGGGTTAGGGTTTGGGTTCGGGTTAGGGTTAGGGTTAGGTTTAGGTTTTGATTTAGGGTTAGGGTTAGGGTTTTTGTTAGGGTTTGGGTTAGGGTTAGGGTTAAGACTAGGGTGCGTGTTAGGGTTAGGTTTAGGGTTAGCATTAGGGTTAGGATTAAGGTTAGGCTTACGGTTTGGGTTAGGGTTAGGGCTAGGGTTAGGGTTAGGGTTAGGGTTTGGGTTTGGTTTACTGTTAGGGTTAGGTTAGGGTTTGGGTTAGAGTTAGGGTTAGGGTGAGGTGTTGGATTAGGGTTATGG
>JAJHUQ010000043.1:1422500-1430000 GCA_035773235.1 Eospalax fontanierii | reverse complement strand
GGGTTTGGGGTGCGGGGCTAGGGGTTAAGTTTAGGTTTAGGGTTAGGGTTAGGGATTGGGTTAGGGTTAGGGTTAGGGTTAGGGTTTGGTTCAGGAATACGGTTAGGTTTAGGTTTTCGGTTAAGTTTCGTATTAGGGTTATGGTTTGCGTTCGGGTTGGGTTAGTGTTAGGGTTTTTTGTTAGGGTTAGGGTTAGGGTTAGGTTTGGGTTCGGGTTAGGGTTAGGGTTAGGTTTAGGTTTTGATTTAGGGTTAGGGTTAGGGTTAGGGTTTTTGTTAGGGTTTGGGTTAGGGTTAAAGTTAAGACTAGGGTTAGTGTTAGGGTTAGGTTTAGGGTTAGCTTTAGGGTTAGGATTAGGGTTAGGCTTACGGTTTGGGTTAGGGTTAGGGTTAGGGTTAGGGTTAGGGTTAGGGTTTGGGTTAGGGTTAGGGTTAGGGTTAGGGTTAGGGTTAGGGTGAGGTTTAGGTTTAGCATTAGGGTTAGGGTTAGGGATATGGTTAGGATTAGCTTAAGGGTTAGGGTTAGGGTTTGGGTTTGGATTAGGGTTTGGTTTAGGGTTAGGGTTTGGGTTAGGGTTAGGGTTAGGGTTCGGGTTAGGATTTGGGTTAGGGTTAGGGTTAGAGTTGGATTTGGGTTAGAGTTATGGTAAGGGTTCGGGGTTGGGTTAGGCTTAGGGTAACGGTTCGGGTTAGGGTTATGGTTAGGGTTAGGATTAGGGTTAGGGTTAGGGTTAGGGTTACGGTTTCGGTTTCGGTTATGTTTTGGGTTAGTTTTAGGGTTAGGTTTAGGGTTTGTGTTGTGTTAGGATTAGGGTTAGGGTTTGAGTTCGAATTAGGTTTAGGTTTAGGGTTAGGGTTAGGGTTAGGTTTAGGATAAGTGTTTCAGTTAGGGTTAGGGTTAGGGTTAGGGTTTGGGTTCGGGTTAGGGTTAGGGTTAGGGTTTGATTTAGGGTTAAGGTTAGGGTTAGGGTTAGTGTTAGGGTTTGGATTAGTTTTACGGTTAGGAGTAGGGTTAGTGTTCGGGTTAGGTTTAGGGTTAGCATTAGGGTTAGGATTAGCGTTAGGGTTAGGGTTTGGGTTAGGGTTAGGGTTAGGGTTAGGGTTTGGGTTAGGGTTAGGGTTAGGGTTAGGGTCTGGTTAGGGTTAGGGTTAGGATTAGGGTTAGGGTTTGTGTTAAGATCGGGGTTTGGGTTTGGGTTAGGGTTAGGGTTAGGGTTAGGGTTAGGGTTAGAATTAGGGTTACGGTTAAGGTTAGGGTTAGGGTTAGGGTTAGGTTAAGGATGATGGTTAGGGTTAGGGTTAGGATTAGTGTTATTATTTGGGTTATGGTTTGGGTTAGGTTTAGGGTTAGGGTTTGGGTTAGTGTTAGAGTTAGGATTTGAGTTAGGGTTAGGTATAGGGTTAGGTTAGGGTTTGGGTTAGAGTTAGGGTTAGGGTTAGGTTTGGGTTTGGTTTAGAGTTAGGGTTAGGTTTGGGTTTGGGTTAGAGTTAGTGTTAGGGTGAGGTGTTGGATTAGTGTTATGGTTAGGGTTAGGGTTAGGATTAGGGTTAGGGTTAGGGTTCCGATTAGAGTTAGGTTTGAGTTTGGGTTTTGTAAGTGTTAAGGTTAGGGTTAGGGTTAGGGTTAGGGTTAGGGTTAGGACTTGGATTAGGGTTAGGGTTAGGGTTAGGATTATGGTTAGGGTTTGGATTTAGGTTTTGGTTATGTTTAGGGTAAGTGTTAGGGTTAGGGTTTCGGGTTAGGGTTAAGGTTAGGGTTACGGTTTCGGTTTTGGTTATGTTTTGGGTTAGGTTTAGGGTTAGGGTTAGGGTTAGGGTTAGGTTTAGGGTTTGGGTTAGGGTTAGGCTTAGGGTTAGGGTTTGAGTTTGAGTTAGATTTTGGGTAAGAATAGTGGTAAGGTTTAGGGTTAGGGTTAGGTTTTGGGTTAGGGTCAGGGTAAGGGTTAGGGTTTGGGTTAGGGTTAGGTTTGAAACTGGGTTAGTGTTAGGGTTAGGGTTAGTGTTACGATTATGGTTAGGGTTAGGGTTAGGGTTAGGTTTTCTGTTAGGATTAGGGTTAGGGTTAGAATTAGGGTAAGGGTTAGGGTTAGGGTTAGGTTTAGGGTTAGGATACGGCTGAGGGTTAGGGTTAGTGTTAGGATTAGGGTTATTATTTGGGTTATGGTTTGGGTTAGGGTTAGGGTTAGGGTTTGGCTTACTGTTAGAGTTAGGGTTTGAGTTAGGGTTAGGTTTAGGGTTAGGTTAGAGTTAGGGTTAGGGTTAGGGTTAGGGTTAGGGTTAGGACTAGGATTAGGGTTAGGGTTATGGTTAGGGTTAGGTTTAGGTTTAGGGTTAGGTTAGAGTTAGGGTTAGGGTTAGGGTTAGGGTTAGGGTTAGGACTAGGATTAGGGTTAGGGTTATGGTTAGGGTTAGGTTTTGGGTTAGGGTTTGGGGTTCGGGGCTAGGGGTTAAGTTTAGGTTTAGGGTTAGGGTTAGGGATTGGGTTAGGGTTAGGGTTAGGGTTAGGGTTAGGTTTAGTGTTAGGGTTAGGGTTTGGTTCAGGAATACGGTTAGGTTTAGGTTTTCGGTTAAGTTTCGTATTAGGGTTATGGTTTGCGTTCGGGTTGGGTTAGTGTTAGGGTTTTTTGTTAGGGTTAGGGTTAGGGTTAGGTTTGGGTTCGGGTTAGGGTTAGGGTTAGGTTTAGGTTTTGATTTAGGGTTAGGGTTAGGGTTAGGGTTTTTGTTAGGGTTTGGGTTAGGGTTAAGGTTAAGACTAGGGTTAGTGTTAGGGTTAGGTTTAGGGTTAGCTTTAGGGTTAGGATTAGGGTTAGGCTTACGGTTTGGGTTAGGGTTAGGGTTAGGGTTAGGGTTAGGGTTAGGGTTTGGGTTAGGGTTAGGGTTGGGGTTAGGGTTAGGGTTAGGGTTAGGTTTAGGTTTAGCATTAGGGTTAGGGTTAGGGTTATGGTTAGGATTAGCTTAAGGGTTAGGGTTAGGGTTTGGGTTTGGATTAGGGTTTGGTTTAGGGTTAGGGTTTGGGTTAGGGTTAGGGTTAGGGTTCGGGTTAGGATTTGGGTTAGGGTTAGGGTTAGAGTTGGATTTGGGTTAGAGTTATGGTAAGGGTTAGGGGTTGGGTTAGGGTTAGGGTTACGGTTAGGGTTAGGGTTATGGTTAGGGTTAGGATTAGGGTTAGGGATAGGGTTAGGGTTACGGTTTCGGTTTCGGTTATGTTTTGGGTTAGTTTTAGGGTTAGGTTTAGGGTTTGGGTTGGGTTAGGATTAGGGTTAGGGTTTGAGTTTGAATTAGGTTTAGGGTTAGCATTAGGGTTAGGGTTAGGTTTAGGATAAGTGTTTCAGTTAGGGTTAGGGTTAGGGTTAGGGTTTGGGTTCGGGTTAGGGTTAGGGTTAGGGTTTGATTTAGGGTTAAGGTTAGGGTTAGGGTTAGTGTTAGGGTTTGGATTAGTTTTACGGTTAGGAGTAGGGTTAGTGTTCGGGTTAGGTTTAGGGTTAGCATTAGGGTTAGGATTAGCCTTAGGGTTAGGTTGTGGCTTAGGGTGAGGGTTTGGGTTAGGGTGAGGCTTTGGGTTAGGGTTAGGGTTAGGGTTAGGGTCTGGTTAGGGTTAGGGTTAGGATTAGGGTTAGGGTTTGTGTTAAGATCGGGGTTTGGGTTTGGGTTAGGGTTAGGGTTAGGGTTAGGGTTAGGGTTAGAATTAGGGTTACGGTTAAGGTTAGGGTTAGGGTTACGGTTAGGTTAAGGATGATGGTTAGGGTTAGGGTTAGGATTAGTGTTATTATTTGGGTTATGGTTTGGGTTAGGTTTAGGGTTAGGGTTTGGGTTAGTGTTAGAGTTAGGATTTGAGTTAGGGTTAGGTATAGGGTTAGGTTAGGGTTTGGGTTAGAGTTAGGGTTAGGGTTAGGTTTGGGTTTGGTTTAGAGTTAGGGTTAGGTTTGGGTTTGGGTTAGAGTTAGTGTTAGGGTGAGGTGTTGGATTAGTGTTATGGTTAGGGTTAGGGTTAGGATTAGGGTTAGGGTTAGGGTTCCGATTAGAGTTAGGTTTGAGTTTGGGTTTTGTAAGTGTTAAGGTTAGGGTTAGGGTTAGGGTTAGGGTTAGGGTTAGGACTTGGATTAGGGTTAGGGTTAGGGTTAGGATTATGGTTAGGGTTTGGATTTAGGTTTTGGTTATGTTTAGGGTAAGTGTTAGGGTTAGGGTTTCGGGTTAGGGTTAGGGTTAGGGTTAGGGTTTCGGTTTTGGTTATGTTTTGGGTTAGGTTTAGGGTTAGGGTTAGGGTTTGGGTTCGGGTTAGGATTAGGGTTAGGGTTTGAGTTTGAATTAGGTTTAGGGTTATCATTAGGGTTAGGGTTAGGTTTAGGATTAGTGTTTCAGTTAGGGTTAGGGTTAGGGTTAGGGTTTGGGTTCGGGTTAGGGTTAGGGTTAGGGTTTGATTTACGGTTAGGGTTAGGGTTAGGGTTAGTGTTAGGGTTCGGGTAGGGTTTGGGTTAGGCCTAGGGCTAGTTTTGGGGTTAGGTTTAGGGTTAGCATTGGGGTTAGGTTTAGGGTTAGGTTTAGGGTTTGGGTTAGGTTTAGGGTTAGTTTTAGTGTTAGGGTTAGGGTTTGGGTTAGGGTTAGTGTTAGGGTTACGGTTCGGGTTATGGTTATGGTTATGGTTAGGGTTAGGATTTGGGTTAGGGTTAGGGTTAGGGTTATGGTTGCGGTTTCGGTTATGTTTTGGGTTAGTTTTAGGGTTAGGTTTAGGGTTTGGGTTGGGTTAGGATTAGGGTTAGGGTTTGAGTTTGAATTAGGTTTAGGGTTAGCATTAGGGTTAGGGTTAGGTTTAGGATAAGTGTTTCAGTTAGGGTTAGGGTTAGGGTTAGGGTATGGGTTCGGGTTAGGGTTAGGGTTAGGGTTTGATTTAGGGTTAAGGTTAGGGTTAGGGTTTGGGTTAGGGTTACGGTTAGGAGTAGGGTTAGTGTTAGGGTTAGGTTTAGGGTTAGCATTAGGGTTAGGATTAGCGTTAGGGTTAGGGTTTGGGTTAGGGTTAGGGTTAGGGTCTGATTAGGGTTAGGGTTAGGGTTAGGGTTAGGGTTTGTGTAAAGATCAGGGTTTGGGTTTGGGTTAGGGTTATTGTTAGGGTTAGGGTCTGATTAGGGTTAGGGTTAGGATTAGGGTTAGGGTTTGTGTAAAGATCAGGGTTTGGTTTTGGGTTAGGTTTAGGGTTAGGGTTAGGGTTAGGGTTAGAATTAGGGTTAGGGTTAAGGTTAGGGTTAGGGTTAGGGTTAGGATAAGATGGGGGTTAGGGTTAGGGTTAGGATTAGTGTTATTATTTGGGTTATGGTTTGGGTTAGGGTTAGGGTTAGGGTTTGGGTTAGTGTTAGAGTTAGGGTTTAAGTTAGGGTTAGGTATAGGGTTAGGTTAGGGTTTGGGTTAGAGTTAGGGTTAGGGTTAGTTTTGGGTTTGGTTTAGAGTTAGGGTTAGGTTTGAGTTTGGGTTAGAGTTAGTGTTAGGGTGAGGTGTTGGATTAGTGTTATGGTTAGGGTTAGGGTTAGGATTAGGGTTAGGGTTAGGGTTCCGATTAGAGTTAGGTTTAGAGTTTGGGTTTTGTAAGTGTTAAGGTTAGGGTTAGGTTTAGGGTTAGGGTTAGGGTTAGGGTTAGGGTTAGGTCTTGGATTAGGGTTAGGGTTAGGGTTAGGATTATGGTTAGGGTTTGGATTTAGGTTTTGGTTATGTTTAGGGCAAGTGTTAGGGTTAGGGTTTCGGGTTAGGGTTAGGGTTAGGGTTAGGGTTTCGGTTTTGGTTATGTTTTGTGTTAGGTTTAGGGTTAGGGTTAGGGTTTGGGTTCGGGTTAGGATTAGGGTTAGGGTTTGAGTTTGAATTAGGTTTAGGGTTAGCATTAGGGCTAGGGTTAGGTTTAGGATTAGTGTTTCAGTTAGGGTTAATGTTAGGGTTAGGGTTTGGGTTTGGGTTAGGGTTAGGGTTAGGGTTTGATTTACGGTTAGGGTTAGGGTTAGAGTTAGTGTTAGGGTTTGGGTAGGGTTAGGGTTAGGCCTAGGGCTAGTTTTAGGTTTAGGTTTAGGGTTAGCATTAGGGTTAGGATTAGGGTTAGGTTTAGGGTTTGGGTTAGGGTTAGGGTTAGTTTTAGTGTTAGGGTTAGGGTTTGGGTTAGGGTTAGTGTTAGGGTTAGGGTTTGGGTTAGGGTTAGGGTTAGGATTAGGGTTAGGGTTTGTGTTAAGATTAGGGTTTGGGTTTGGGTTAGGGTTAGGGTTAGGGTTTGGATTAAGGTTACGTTTAGGGTTACGGTTTGGGTTTGGGTTAGGGTTAGGTTTAGGTTTACGTTTAGGGTTATTGTTTCGGTTTCGGTGTGGATTAGGCTTAGGTTTCGTGTTAGGGTTTGGGTTTGGGTTAGAATTAGGGTTAGGGTTAAGGTTAGGTTTAGGGTTTGGTTTAGGGTTAGGGTTAGGTTTAGGGTAAGCGTTTGGGTTAGGGTTAGGTTTAGGGTTTGATTTAGGGTTAGGGTTAGGGTTAGGGTTAGGGTTAGGGTTTGGGTTACGGTTTGGGGTTAGGGGTTAGGGGTTAAGTTTAGGTTTATTGTTAGGGTTAGAGATTGGGTTAGGGTTAGGGTTAGGTTTAGGCTTAGGTTTAGATTTTGGGTTAGCGATAGGTTAGCGTTTGGGTTAGAATTAGGGTTAGAATTAGGTTTAGTGTTAGGGTTAGGGTTTGGTTTAGGATTACGGTTAGGTTTAGGTTTTCGGTTAAGTTTCGGGTTAGGGTTAGGGTTTGCGTTCGGGTTGGGTTAGTGTTAGGGTTTTAGTTAGGGTTAGGGTTAGGGTTAGGGTTAGGGTTAGGGTTTGGGTTAGGGTTAGGCTTAGGGTTAGGGTTTGAGTTTGAGTTAGATTTAGGGTTAGCATTATGGTTAGGATTAGGGTTAGGGTTAGGTTTTGGGTTAGGGTTAGGGTTAGTGTTAGGGTTTGGGTTAGGGTTAGGGTTAAGACTAGGGTTAGTGTTAGGGTTAGGTTTAGGGTTAGCATTAGGGTTAGGATTAGGGTTAGGGTTAGGGTTTGGGTTAGGGTTAGGGTTAGGGTTAGGTTTAGGGGTAGGGTTAGGGTTTGGGTTAGGGTTAGGGTTAGGGTTAGGGTTACGGTTTGGGTTAGGGTTAGGGTTAGGGTTAGGATTAGGGTTAGGGTTTGTGTTAAGATTAGAGTTTGGGTTTGGGTTAAGGTTAGGGTTAGGGTTTGGGTTAAGGTTACGTTTAGGGTTAGGGTTTGGGTTAGGGTTAGGGTTAAGACTAGGGTTAGTGTTAGAGTTAGGTTTAGGGTTAGCATTAGGGTTAGGATTAGGGTTAGGGTTAGGGTTAGGGTTAGGATAAGGATGAGGGTTAGGGTTAGGGTTAGGATTAGGGTTATTATTTGGGTTATGGTTTGGGTTAGGGTTAGGGTTAGTGTTTGGGTTAGTGTTAGAGTTAGGGTTGAGTTAGGGTTAGGTTTAGGGTTAGGTTAGGGTTTGGGTTAGAGTTAGGGTTAGGATTAGTGTT
>JAJHUQ010000043.1:1410000-1415000 GCA_035773235.1 Eospalax fontanierii | reverse complement strand
GATTATGGTTAGGGTTAGGGTTAGGGTTAGGTTTTCTGTTAGGATTAGGGTTAGGGTTAGAATTAGGGTTAGGCTTTGGGTAGGGTTAGGGTTAGGCCTAGGGCTAGTTTTAGGTTTAGGTTTAGGGTTAGAATTAGGGTTAGGATTAGGGTTAGGTTTAGGGTTTGGGTTAGGGTTAGGGTTAGTTTTAGTGTTAGGGTTAGGGTTTGGGTTAGGGTTAGGGTTAGGATTAGGGTTAGGGTTTGTGTTAAGATTAGGGTTTGGGTTTGGGTTAGGGTTAGGGTTAGGGTTTGGATTAAGGTTACGTTTAGGGTTAGGGTTTAGGTTTGGGTTAGCGTTAGGGTTAGGTCTAGGTTTAGGGTTATTGCTTGGGTTTGGGTGTTGATTAGGTTTCGGGTTCGTGTTAGGGTTAGAGTTTGGGTTAGAATTAGGGTTAGGGTTAAGGTTAGGTTTAGGGTTTGGTTTAGGGTTAGGGTTAGGGTTAGGGTAAGCGTTTGGGTTAGGGTTAGGTTTAGGGTTTGATTTAGGGTTAGGGTTAGGGTTAGGGTTAGGGTTTGGGTTAGGGTTAGGCTTAGGGTTAGGGTTAGGGTTAGGATTAGGGTTATTATTTGGGTTATGGTTTGGGTTAGGGTTAGGGTTACGGTTTGGGTTTGTGTTAGAGTGAGGGTTTGAGTTAGGGTTAGGTTTAGGGTTAGGTTAGGGTTTGGGTTAGAGTTAGGGTTAGGGTTAGGGTTTGGGTTTGGTTTAGAGTTAGGTTTAGGTTAGGGTTTGGGTTAGAGTTAGGGTTAGGGTGAGGTGTTGGATTAGTGTTATGGTTAGGGTTAGGGTTAGGATTAGGGTTAGGGTTAGGGTTAGGGTTCCAATTAGAGTTAGGTTTAGAGTTTGGGTTTTGTAAATGTTAAGGTTAGGGTTAGGGTTAGGGTTAGGGTTAGGGTTAGGGTTAGGGTTAGGACTTCGATTAGGGTTAGGGTTAGGGTTTGGATTTAGGTTTTGGTTATGTTTAGGGTAAGTGTTAGTGTTAGGGTTTCGGGTTAGGGTTAGGGTTAGGGTTAGGGTTTCGGTTTTGGTTATGTTTTGGGTTAGGTTTAGGGTTAGGGTTAGGGTTTGGGTTCGGGTTAGGATTAGGGTTAGGGTTCGAGTTTGAATTAGGTTTAGGGTTAGCATTAGGGTTAGGGTTAGGTTTAGGATTAGTGTTTCAGTTAGGGTTAGGGTTAGGGTTAGGGTTTGGGTTCGGGTTAGGGTTAGGGTTAGGGTTTGATTTACGGTTAGGGTTAGGGTTAGAGTTAGTGTTAGGGTTTGGGTAGGGTTAGGGTTAGGCCTAGTGCTAGTTTTAGGTTTAGGGTTAGGGTTAGCATTAGGGTTAGGATAAGGGTTAGGTTTAGGGTTTGGGTTAGGGTTAGGGTTAGTTTTAGTGTTAGGGTTAGGGTTTGGGTTAGGGTTAGTGTTAGGGTTAGGGTTTGGGTTAGGGTTAGGGTTAGGATTAGGCTTAGGGTTTGTGTTAAGATTAGGGTTTGGGTTTGGGTTAGGGTTAGGGTTAGGGTTTGGATTAAGGTTACGTTTAGGTTTAGGGTTTGGGTTTGGGTTAGGGTTAGGGTTAGGGTTAGGTTTAGGGTTTGGGTTAGGGTTAGGCTTAGGGTTAGGGTTTGAGTTTGAGTTAGATTTAGGGTTAGCATTATGGTTAGGATTAGGGTTAGGGTTAGGTTTTGGGTTAGGGTTAGGGTTAGTGTTAGGGTTTGGGTTAGGGTTAGGGTTAAGACTAGGGTTAGTGTTAGGGTTAGGTTTAGGGTTAGCATTAGGGTTAGGATTAGGGTTAGGGTTAGGGTTTGGGTTAGGGTTAGGGTTAGGGTTAGGTTTAGGGTTAGGTTTAGGGTTTGGGTTAGGGTTAGGGTTAGGGTTAGGGTTACGTTTTGGGTTAGGGTTAGGGTTAGGGTTACGGTTTGGGTTAGGGTTAGGGTTAGGGTTAGGATTAGGGTTAGGGTTTGTGTTAAGATTAGAGTTTTGGTTTGGGTTAAGGTTAGGGTTAGGGTTTGGGTTAAGGTTATGTTTAGGGTTAGGGTTTGTGTTAGGGTTAGGTTTAGGAGTAGGGTTAGGTTTTAGATTTTCGGTTAGGGTTAGTGTTAGGGTTAGTGTTAGGATTAGGGTATGGTTTAGGGTTTAGGTTTGGTTAGGTTTAGGGTTAGGGTTATGGTTCGGTTTAGCATTAGTGTTAGGGTTAGGGTTATGGTTAGGGTTAGCGTTAGGGTTAGGGGTTGGGTTTGGGTTTTGTTTAGGGTTTGGGTTAGGGTTAGGGTTTTGGGTTAGGGTTAGGGTTAGGGTTCGGGTTAGGATTTGGGTTAGGGTTAGGGTTAGAGTCGGATTTGGGTTAGAGTTATGGTGAGGGTTAGGGGTTGGGTTATGGTTAGGGTTACGGTTAGGATTAGGGTTAGGGTTAGGTTTTGGATTAGGGTTAGTTTTAGGATTTGGGTTTGGGTAATGGTAAGGGTTAGGGTTAGGGTTAGGAGTAGGGTTAGGGTTTAGATTTTCGGTTAGGGTTAATGTTAGGGTTAGGTTTAGGATTAGGGTTTGGTTTAGGGTTAAGGTTAGGGTTAGGGTTTGGGTTAGGGTTAGGGTTAGTGTTAGGGTTAGGTTTAGGGTTAAGGTTTGGGTTAGGGTTAGGGTTAGGGTTAGGGTTAGGACTAGGATTAGGGTTAGGGTTAGGACTAGGATTAGGGTTAGGGTTAGTGTTAGGTTTAGGGTTAGGGTTTGGGTTTAGGTTTGGGTTATGGTTAGGGTTAGTGTTAGGGTTAGGTTTTAGGGTTAGGTTTAGGGTTAGGGTTAGGGTTTAGGGTTAGGGTTAGGGTTAGGGTTAGGGTTAGGGTTAGGGTTTGGGTTAGGGTTAGGCTTAGGTTTGAATTTGGGTTAGTGTTAGGGCTAGGGTTAGTGTAATGTTTAGGGTTTGGATTTGGGTTAGGGTTAGGGTATGAGTTTCGGTTAGGGTAAAGTTTACGGTTTAGGTTTTGGTTTGGTTTATGGTTAGGGTTAGGGTTATGGTTAGGTTTAGGGATCGGGTTAGGGTTAGGTTGAGGTTTTGTGTTAAGTTTAGGGTTAGGATTAGGGTTTGGTTTTGCGTTAGGGTTTGGATTAGGGTTAGGGTTTGGGTTAGGGTTAGGGTTAGGGTTAGGATTTGGGTTAGGGTTAGGGTTAGGGTTTGTGTTAAGATTAGGGTTTGGGTTTGGGTTAGGGTTAGGGTTAGGGTTAGGGTTAGGGTTAGGGTTAGGGTTAGGTTTAGGGTTAAGTTTAGGGTTAGGGTTAGGGTTAGGGTTAGGGTTAGGGTTAGGGTTAGGGTTAGCTTTTCTGTTAGGATTAGGGTTAGGGTTAGAATTAGCGTTAGGGTTAGGGTTAGGGTTCGGGTTTGGGTTAGAGTTAGGGTGAGGGTTAGGTGTTGGGTTAGGATTAGGGTTACGGTTAGGATTAGGATTACGGTTAGGATTCGGATTAGGGTTAGTTTTAGAGTTTGGGTTTGGGTAAGGGTAAGGGTTAGGGTTAGGGTTAGGATAAGGATGAGGGTTAGGGTTAGGGTTAGGTTTAGGGTTAGTATTTGGGTTATGGTTTAGTTTTGGGTTAGGGTTAGGGTTTGGGTTAGTGTTAGGATTTGGGTTAGAGTTAGGGTTAGGGTTAGGGTTTGGGTTTGGGTTAGGGTTAGTTTTAGGTTAGGGTTTGGGTTAGAGTTAGGTTTAGGGTTATCGGTTGGATTAGGGTTATGGTTAAGGTTAGTTTTAGGATTAGGGTTAGGGTTAGGCTTTAGGTTTGGTTTATGGTTAGGGTTAGGGTTAGGGTTTAAGTGTAGGATTAGGGTTATTGTTAGGGTTTGGGTTAGGGTTAGGCTTACGTTGTGGGTTTTGGTTAGGGTTAGGGTTAGGATAAGGATGAGGGTTAGGGTTAGGGTTAGGATTAGGGTTAGTATTTGGGTTATGGTTTAGTTTTGGGTTAGGGTTAGGGTTTGGGTTAGTGTCAGGATTTGGGTTAGAGTTAGGGTTAGGGTTAGGGTTAGGGTTAGGGTTACGGTTAGTTTTAGGGATAGGACTAGGTTTAGGGTTAGGTTTAGGGTTAGGATTAGGGTTAGGGTTTGTGTTTAGGTTTGGGTTATGGTTAGGTTAAGTGTTAGGGTTAGGGTTTAGGGTTAGGTTTAGGGTTAGGGTTAGGGTTTCGGTGTGGGTTATGTTTTGGGTTAGGTTTAGGGTTAGGGTTAGGGTTTCGGTTCGGGTTAGGATTAGGGTTAGGGTTTGAGTTTGAATTAGGTTTAGGGTTAGCATTAGGGTTAGGGTAAGGTTTAGCATTAGTGTTTCAGTTAGGGTTAGGGTTAGGGTTAGGGTTAGGGTTAGGGTTTGGGTTAGGGTTAGGGTTAGGATTAGGGTTAGGGTTTGTGTTAAGATTAGGGTTTGGTTTTGGGTTAGGGTTAGGGTTAAGGTTAGGGTTAGGTTTAGAATTAGGGTTAGTGTTAAGGTTAGGGTTAGGGTTAGTTTTAGGATAAGGATGAGGGTTAGGGTTAAGGTTAGGATTAGGGTTATTATTTGGGTTATGGTTTGGGTTAGGGTTAGGGTTAGGATGTGGGTTAGTGTTAGAGTTAGGTTTTGAGTTAGGGTTAGGTTTAGGGTTAGGTTAGGGTTTGGGTTAGAGTTAGGGTTAGGGTTAGGGTTTGGGTTAGGGTTAGGGTTAGGGTTACGGTTAGGGTTAAGATTAGGGTTAGGGTTTGTGTTAAGATTAGGGCTTGGTTTTGGGTTAGGGTTAGGGTTAGGTTTAGGGTTTGATTTAGGGTTAGGTTTAGGGTTAGGGTTAGGGTTAGGACCAGGGTTAGTGTTAGGGTTAGGTTTAGGGTTAGCATTAGGGTTAGGATTAGGGTTAGGGTTAGGGTTTGTGTTAGGGTTAGGGTTAGGGTTAGGGTTAGGGTTTGGGTTAGGGTTAGGGTTAGGGTTAGTGTTTGGGTTAGGGTTAGGGTTAGGGTTAGGATTAGTGTTTGGGTT
>JAJHUQ010000043.1:1400000-1405000 GCA_035773235.1 Eospalax fontanierii | reverse complement strand
GGATTAGGATTAGGGTTAGGGTTAGGGTTAGGGTTAGGGTTAGGGTTAGGGTTTGGGTTAGGGTTAGGGTTAGGGTTAGGGTTACGTTTTGGGTTAGGGTTAGGGTTAGGGTTAGGATTAGGGTTAGGGTTTGTGTTAAGTTTAGGGTTTGGATTTGCGTTAAGGTTACGGTTAGGGTTTGGGTTAAGGTTACGTTTAGGGTTAGGGTTTGTTTTAGGGTTAGGGTTAGGAGTAGGGTTAGCGTTTAGGTTTTCAGTTAGGGTTAGTGTTAGGGTTAGTGTTAGGATTAGGGTATGGGTTAGGGTTTAGGTTTGGTTAGGTTAACGGTTAGGGTTATGGTTAGGTTTAGCATTAGTGTTAGGGTTAGGGTTATGGTTAAGGTTAGCGTTAGGGTTAGGGTTTGGGTTTGGGTTTTGTTTAGGGTTTGGGTTAGGGTTAGCGTTTGGGTTAGGGTTAGGGTTAGGGTTCGGGTTAGGATTTGGGTAAGGGTTAGGGTTAGAGTCGGATTTGGGTTAGAGTTATGGTGAGGGTTAGGGGTTGGGTTAGGGTTAGGGTTACGGTTAGGATTAGGGTTAGGGTTAGGGATTGGATTAGGGTTAGTTTTAGGATTTGGGTTTGGGTAAGGGTAAGGGTTAGGGTTAGGGTTAGGAGTAGGGTTAGGGTTTAGATTTTCGGTTAGGGTTAATGTTAGGGTTAGGGTTAGGATTAGGGTTTGGTTTAGGGTTAAGGTTAGGGTTAGGGCTTGGGGTAGGGTTAGGGTTAGGGTTTGGGTTAGGGTTAGGGTTAGGGTTCGGGTTTGGGGTAGGGTTAGGGTTAGGGTTAGGGTTAGGATTAGTGTTAGGGTTTGGGTTAGGGTTAGGCTTAGGTTTGAATTTGGGTTAGTGTTAGGGCTAGGGTTAGTGTAAAATTTAGGGTTTGGATTTGGGTTAGGGTTAGGGTTTGAGTTACGATTAGGGTAAAGTTTACGGTTTAGGTTTCGGTTTGGTTTACGGTTAGGGTTATTGTTATGGTTAAGTATAGGGTTAGGGTTAGGGTTAGGGTGAGGTTTTGGGTTAGGGTTAGGGTTAGGGTAAGGGTTAGGATTTGGGTTAGGGTTAGGGTTCGGGTTTGGGATAGAGTTAGGGTGAGGGTTAGGTGTTGGGTTAGGATTAGGGTTACGGTTAGGATTAGGATTACATTTAGGGTTCGGATTAGGGTTAGTTTTAGAGTTTGGGTTTGGGTAAGGGTAAGGGTTAGGGTTAGGGTTAGGATAAGGATGAGGGTTAGGGTTAGGGTTAGGATTAGGGTAAGTATTTGGCTTGTGGTTTAAGTTTGGGTTAGGGATAAGGTTCGGGTAAGCGTTAGGATTTGGGTTAGAGCGAGGGTTAGGGTAAGGGTTTGGGTTTGGGTTAGGGTTAGGTTTAGGTTAGGGTTTGGGTTAGAGTTAGGTTTAGGGTTATGGGTTGGATTAGGGTTATGGTTAGGGTTAGTTTTAGGATTAGGGTTAGGGTTAGGCTTTAGGTTTGGTTTATGGTTAGGGTTAGGGTTAGGGTTTAAGTGTAGGATTAGGGTTAGTGTTAGGGTTTGGGTTAGGGTTAGGCTTACGGTGTGGGTTTTGGTTAGGGTTAGAGTTAGGGTTAGGGTTTCGGTGTGGGTTATGTTTTGGGTTAGGTTTAGGGTTAGGGTTAGGGTTTTGGTTCGGGTTAGGATTAGGGTTAGGGTTTGACTTTGAATTAGGTTTAGGGTTAGCATTAGGGTTAGGGTAAGGTTGAGGATTAGTGTTTCGGTTAGGGTTCGGGTTAGGGTTAGGTTTTGGGTTAGGGTTAGGGTTAGGATTAGGGGTTAGGTTTAGGTTTAGGGTTATTATTAGGGTTTGGGTTAGGGTTAGTGTTTGGGTTGGGGGGTGGGTTAGGGTTAGGGTTAGGGTTAGGGGTAGGGTTAGGGTTAGGGTTAGGTTTAGGGTTAGGGTTTGATTTAGGGTTAGGGTTAGGGTTAGGGTTAGTGTTAGGGTTTGGGTTAGGGTTAGGGTTAGGACTAGGGTTAGTGTTAGGGTTAGGTTTAGGGTTAGCATTAGGGTTAGGATTAGGGTTAGGGTTTGTGTTAGGGTTAGGGTTAGGGTTAGGGTTTGGGTTAGGGTTAGGGTTAGGGTTAGGGATTGGGTTAGGGTTAGGGTTAGGGTTAGGGTTTGGGTTAGGATTAGGGTTAGGGTTAGGGTTTGGGTTAGGGTTAGGGTTAGGGTTACGGTTAGGGTTAGGATTAGGGTTAGTGTTTGTGTTAAGATTAGGGTTTGGTTTTGGGTTAGGGTTAGGGTTAAGGTTAGGGTTAGGTTTAGAATTAGGGTTAGTGTTAAGGTTAGGGTTAGGGTTAGGGTTAGGATAAGGATGAGGGTTAGGATTAGGGTTAGGATTAGGGTTATTATTTGGGTTATGGTTTGGGTTAGGGTTAGGGTTAGGATTTGGGTTAGTGTTCGAGTTAGGTTTTGAGTTAGGGTTAGGTTTAGGATTAGGTTAGGGTTTGGGTTAGAGTTAGGGTTAGGGTTAGGGTTTGGGTTTGGTTTAGAGTTAGGGTTAGGTTAGGGTTTGGGTTAGAGTTAGGGTTAGGGTGAGGTGTTGGATTAGGGTTATGGTTAGGGTTAGGGTTAGGATTAGGGTTACGGTAAGGGTTCCAATTAGAGTTAGGTTTAGAGTTTGGGTTTGGGTAAGGGTTAAGGTTAGGTTTAGGGTTAGGGTTAGGGTTAGGGTTAGGATTAGGGTTAGGGTTAGGGTTCCGATTAGAGTTAGGTTTAGAGTTTGGGTTTGGGTAAGGGTTAAGTTTAGGTTTAGGGATAGGGTTAGGGGTAGGGTTAGGACTAGGATTAGCGTTAGGGTTAGGGTTAGGTTAGGGTTTATGTTAGAGTTAGGGTTAGGGTTAGGGGTTGGATTAGGGTTATGGTTAGGGTTAGGCTTTAGGTTTGGGTTATGGTTAGGGTTAGGGTTAGGGTTTAAGGGTAGGATTAGGGTTAGTGTTAGGGTTTGGGTTAGGGTTAGGGTTACGGTGTGGGTTTGGGTTAGGGTTAGGGTTAGGGTTAGGGTTTTGGTGTGGGTTATGTTTTGGGTTAGGTTTAGGGTTTCGGTTCAGGTTAGGATTAGGGCTAGGGTTTGAGTTTGAATTAGGTTTAGGGTTAGCATTAGGGTTAGGGTTAGGTTTAGGATTAGTGTTTCGGTTAGGGTTAGGGTTAGTGTTAGGGTTCCGATTAGAGTTAGGTTTAGAGTTTGGGTTTGGGTAAGGTTTAAGGTTAGGGTTAGGGTTAGGGTTAGAGTTAGGGTTAGTACTAGGATTAGGTTTAGTGTTAGGGTTAGGGTTTGGGTTAGGGTTAGGGTTAGGGTTAGGTTTAGAGTTTGGGTTTGGGTAAGGGTTAAGGTTAGGTTTAGGTTTAGGGTTAGGGTTAGGACTAGGATTAGGGCTAGGGTAGGGTTAGGATTAGGGTTAGGGTTTGGTTTTAGGTTTGGGTTATGGTTAGGGTCAGGGTTAGGGTTAGGGTTTAGGGCTAGGGTTAGGTTTAAGGTTAGGGTTTCGGTTTCTGTTAGGTTTTGGGTTAGGTTTAGGGTTAGGGTTAGGGTTTGAGTTGGAATTAGATTTAGGGTTAGCATTAGCGTTAGGGTTAGGTTTAGGATTAGTGTTTCAGTTAGGGTTAGGGTTAGGGTTAGGGTTTGGGTTCGGGTTAGGGATAGGGTTAGGTTTAGGTTTTGATTTAGGGTTAGGGTTAGGGTTAGGGTTTGGGTTTGTGTTAAGATCAGGGTTTGGGTTTGGGTTACGGTTAGGGTTAGGGTTAGGGTTAGGGTTAGAGTTAGGGTTAGGGTTAAGGTTAGGGTTAGGGTTAGGGTTAGGGTTACGATAAGGATGAGGGTTAGGGTTAGGGTTAGGATTAGTGTTAGTATTTGGGTTATGGTTTGGGTTAGGGATAGGGTTAGGGTTTGGGTTAGTGTTAGAGTTAGGGTTTGAGTTAGGGTTAGGTATAGGGTTAGGTTAGGGTTTGGGTTAGAGTTAGGGTTAGGGTTAGGTTTGGGTTTGGTTTAGAGTTAGGGTTAGGTTTGGGTTTGAGTTAGAGTTAGTGTTAGGGTGAGTTGTTGGATTAGTGTTATGGTTAGGGTTAGGGTTAGGATTAGGGTTAGGGTTAGGGTTCCAATTAGAGTTAGGTTTAGAGTTTGGGTTTTGTAAGTGTTAAGGTTAGGGTTAGGGTTAGGACTTGGATTAGGGTTAGGGTTAGGGTTAGGATTAAGGGTGGGTTTGGATTTAGGTTTTGGTTATGTTTAGGGTAAGTGTTAGGGTTAGGGTTTCGGGTTAGGGTTAGGGTTAGGGTTAGGGTTTCAGTTTTGGGTTATGGTTTGGGTTAGGTTTAGGGTTAGGGTTAGGGTTTGGGTTCGGGATAGGATTAGGATTAGGGTTAGGGTTAGGGTTAGGGTTAGGGTTAGGGTTAGGGTTTGGGTTAGGGTTAGGGTTAGGGTTAGGGTTACGTTTTGGGTTAGGGTTAGGGTTAGGGTTAGGATTAGGGTTAGGGTTTGTGTTAAGTTTAGGGTTTGGATTTGCGTTAAGGTTACGGTTAGGGATTGGGTTAAGGTTACGTTTAGGGTTAGGGTTTGTTTTAGGGTTAGGGTTAGGAGTAGGGTTAGCGTTTAGGTTTTCAGTTAGGGTTAGTGTTAGGGTTAGTGTTAGGATTAGGGTATGGGTTAGGGTTTAGGTTTGGTTAGGTTAACGGTTAGGGTTATGGTTAGGTTTAGCATTAGTGTTAGGGTTAGGGTTATGGTTAAGGTTAGCGTTAGGGTTAGGGTTTGGGTTTGGGTTTTGTTTAGGGTTTGGGTTAGGGTTAGGGTTTGGGTTAGGGTTAGGGTTAGGGTTCGGGTTAGGATTTGGGTAAGGGTTAGGGTTAGAGTCGGATTTGGGTTAGAGTTATGGTGAGGGTTAGGGGTTGGGTTAGGGTTAGGGTTACGGTTAGGATTAGGGTTAGGGTTAGGGATTGGATTAGGGTTAGTTTTAGGATTTGG
>JAJHUQ010000043.1:1372500-1390000 GCA_035773235.1 Eospalax fontanierii | reverse complement strand
TAGATTTAGGGTTAGTGTTTCGGTTTGGGTTATGTTTTGGGTTAGGTTTAGGGTTAGGGTTAGGGTTTGGGTTCGGGTTTGGAATAGGGTTAGGGTTTGAGTTTGAATAAGGTTTAGGGTTAGCATTAGGGATAGGCTTACTTTAGGGTTAGGGTTAGGGTTAGGACTTGGGTTAGTGTTAGGGTTAGGTTTAGGGTTAGCATTAGGGTTAGCATTAGGGTTAGGTTTAGGGTTTTGGTTAGGGTTAGGGTTAGGGTTAGGGTTTGGGTTAGGGTTAGGTTTAGGATTAGGGTTTGGCTTAGGGTTAGGGTTAGAGTTAGGATTAGGGTTAGGGTTTGTATTAAAATTAGGGTTTGGGTTTGGATTAGGTTTAGGGTTAGGGTTAGGAGTAGGGTTAGGGTTTAGGTTTTTGGTTAGGGTTAGTGTTAGGGTTATTGTTAGGATTAGGGTTTGGGTTAGGGTTTAGGTTTGGTTAGGTTTAGGGTTAGGGTTAGGGTTATGCTTAGGTTTAGCGTTAGGATTAGGTTTAGGGTTATGGTTAGAGTTTGTTTTAGGGTTAGCGTTAGGATTTGGGTTTGGGTTAGGGTTTGGGGTACTGTTAGGGTTTGGGTTAGGGTTAGGGTTTGGGTTAGGGTTAGGGTTAGTGTTAGGGATAGGATTTGGGTTAGGGTTAGGGTTAGGGATCGGATTTGGGTTAGAGTTATGGTGAGGGTTAGGGGTTTGGTTAGGGTTAGGTTTACGATTAGGATTAGGGTTAGGGTTAGGGTTAGGAGTAGGGTTAGGGTTTAGGTTTTCGGTTAGGGTTAGTGTTAGTGTTGGGATTAGGGTTTGTTTTAGGGTTAAGGTTAGGGTTTGGGTTAGGGTTAGGGTTAGGGTTAGGGTTTGGGTTAGGGTTATGGTTAGGGTTCGGGTTTGGGTTAGGGTTATTGTTAGGGTTAGTGTTAGGATTAGTGTTAGGGTTTGGGTTAGGGTTAGGCTTTGGTTTGAATTTGGGTTAGTGTTAGGGCTAGGGTTAGTGTAAAGTTTAGGGTTTGGATTTGGGTTAGGGTTAGTGTTTGAGTTACGATTAGCGTAAAGTTTAGGGTTTAGGTTTGGGTTAGGTTTATGTTTAGGGTTAGGGTTATTTTTAGGTTTAGGGTTAGGTTTAGGGTTAGGGTTTGGGTTAAGTTTAGGGTTAGGGTTAGGGTTTGGTTTTGGGTTAGGGTTTGGATTAGGGTTAGGGTTTTGGTTAGGGTTAAGGTTAGTGTTAGGGTTAGGATTTGGGTTGGGTTAGGGTTAGGTTTCGGGTTTATAGTTAGGGTGAAAGTTATGGTTTGGGTTAGGGTTAGGGTTACGGTTAGGATTAGAGTTATGGTTAGGGTTCGGATTACGGTTAGTTTTAGGGTTTGGGTTTGGGTAAGGGTAAGGGTTAGGGTTCGGGTTAGGATAAGGATGAGGGTTAGGGTTAGGGTTAGGATTAGGGTTAGTATTTGGGTTATGGTTTAGGTTTGCGTTAGGGTTAAGTTTTGGGTTAGTGTTAGAGATAGGTTTTGAGTTAGGGTTAGGTTTACTGTTCGGTTACGGTTTGGGTTAGAATTAGGGTTAGGGGTAGGGTTTGGGTTTTGTTTAGAGTTAGTTTTAGGTTAGGGTTTGGGTTAGAGTAAGGGTTAGGGTGAGGTGTTGGATTAGGGTTATGGTTAGGTTTAGGGTTGGGATTAGGGTTAGGGTTAGGGTTAGGGTTAGGTTTTGGGTTAGGTTTAGGGTTAGGGTTAGAATTAGGGTTAATATTAGGGTTAGGGTTAGGGTTAGGGTTAGCGTTAGGGTTAGGATAAGGATGAGGGTTAGGGTTAGGTTTAGAATTAGGGTTATTATTTGGGATATGGTTTGGGTTAGGGTTAGAGTTAGGGTTTGGGTTAGTGTTAGAGTTAGGGTTTGAGTTAGGTTTAGGTTTACTGTTAGGTGAGGGTTTGGGATAGAATTAGGGTTAGGGTTTGGGTTTGGGTTTGGTTTAGAGTTAGTTTTAGGTTAGGGTTTGGGTTAGAGTTAGGGTTAGGGTGAGGTGTTGGATTAGGGTTATGGTTAGGGTTAGGGTTGGGATTAGGGTTAGGGTTAGGGTTCCGATTAGAGTTAGGTTTAGAGTTTGGGTTTGGGTAAGGGTTAAGGTTAGGGTTAGGGATAGGGTTAGGGTTAAGTTTAGGACTAGGATTAGGGTTAGGGTTAGGGTTAGGATTAGGGTTAGGGTTTTGGATTAGGTTTGGGTTATGTTTAGGCTTAGTGTTAGGGTTATGGTTTAGGGTTAAGGTTAGATTTAGGGTTAGGGTTTCGGTTTGGGTTATGTTTTGGGTTAGGTTTAGGGTAAGGGTTAGGGTTTGGGTTCGGGTTAGGAATAGGGTTAGGGTTTGAGTTTGAATTAGGTTTAGGGTTAGCATTAGGGTTAGGGTTAGATTTAGGATTAGTGTTTCAGTTAGGGTTAGGGTTAGATTAAGGTTAGGGTTAGGGTTAGGTTTAGGGTTTGATTTAGGGTTAGGGTTAGGGTTAGGGTTAGTGTTAGGGTTTGGGTTACGGTTAGGGTTACGACTAGGGTTAGGGTTAGGTTTAGGGTTAGCATTAGTTTTAGGATTAGGGTTAGGGTTAGGGTTTGGGTTTGGGTTAGGGTTAGGGTTAGGGTTAGTGTTAGGGTTTGGGTTTGGGTTTGGCTTAGGGTTAGGGTTGGGGTTAGGTAAGGGTTAGGGTTAGGGTTAGGGTTAGGACTAGGGTTAGTGTTAGGGTTAGGTTTAGGGTTAGCATTAGGGTTAGGAATAGGGTTAGGTTTAGGGTTAGGGTTAGGGTTTGGTTTAGGATTAGGGTTAGGGTTAGGGTTTGGTTTAGGGTTAGGGTTAGGGTTAGGATTAGGGTTAGGGTTTGTGTTAAGATTAGGGTTTGGGTTTAGGTTAGGGTTAGGGTTAGGGTTAGGGTTAGGGTTAGGGTTAGGGTTAGGGTTAGGGTTAGAATTATGGTTATGGTTAAGGTTTGGGTTAGGGTTAGGGTTACGATTAGGGTTAGGGTTTGTGTTAAGATTAGGGTTAGGGTTTGTGTTTGGGTTAGGGTTAGGGTTAGGTTAGGGTTTATGTTAGAGTTAGGGTAAGGGTTAGAGGTTGGATTAGGGCTATGGTTAGGGTTAGGCTTTAGGTTTGGGTTATGGTTAGGGTTAGGGTTAGTGTTTAAGGGTAGGATTAGGGTTAGTGTTAGGGTTTGGGTTAGGGTTAGGGTTACGGTGTGGGTTTGGGTTAGGGTTAGGGTTAGGGTTAGGGTTTCGGTGTGGGTTATGTTTTGGGTTAGGTTTAGGGTTAGTGTTAGAGTTTTGGTTCGGGTTAGGATTAGTGTTAGGGTTTGAGTTTGAATTAGGTTTAGGGTTAGCATTAGGGTTAGGGTTAGGTTTAGGATTAGTGTTTCGGTTAGGGTTTGGTTTAGGGTTAGGGTTTGGGTTAGGGTTAGGGTTAGGTTTAGGGGTTAGGTTTAGGTTTAGGGTTATTATTACGGTTTTGGTTAGATTTAGTGTTAGGGTTTGGGTTTTAGTTAGAATTAGGGTTAGTGTTAGGGTTAGGGTTTGTGTTAGGGTTAGGGTCAAGCTTAGTGTTAGTGTTAGGGTTTGGGTTAGGGTTAGGGTTAGGGTTAGAATTAGGATTAGGTTTAGTCTTAGGGTTAGATTCAGGGTTTGGTTTAGGAGTAGTGTTAGGGTTAGGTTTAGGGATTGAGTTAGGTTTAGGGTCAGGGTTAGGGTTTGGGTTCGGGTTAGGGTTAGGTTTAGGGGTAGGGTTTGAGTTAGGGTTAGGGTTAGGGTTAGGCTTAGGTTTAGTGTTAGAGTTTGGGTTAGGGTTAGGTTTAGGATTACGGTTTGAGTTTGAGTTAGGTTTGGGGTTAGCATTAGGGTTAGGATTAGGTTAGGGTTTGGGTTTGTGTTAGGGTTAGGGTTAGGGTTTGGCTTAGGGTTAGGGTTAGGGTTAGGGTTTCGGTATGGGTTAGGATAAGGGTTAGGTTTAGGGTTTGGCTTAGGGTTAGGTTTAGGGTTAGTTTTTGGGTTAGGGTTAGGGTTAGGTTTAGGGTTAGGTTTAGGTTTTGGGTTAGGGTTAGGGTTAACGTTTGGGTTAGGGTTAGGGTTAGGGTTAGGGTTAGGGTTAGGGTTTGGTTTAGGATTACAGTTAGGTTTAGGTTTTCGGTTAACTTTCAGGTTAGGGTTAGGGTTTGCGTTCGGGTTGGGTTAGTGTTAGGGTTTTAGTTAGGGTTAGGGTTAGGGTTAGGTTTAGGTTTAGGGTTTGGGTTAGGGTTAGTCTTAGGGTTAGAGTTTGAGTTTGAGTTAGGTTTAGGGTTAGCATTAGGGTTAAGATTAGGGTTAGGGTTAGGGTCTGGGTTAGGGTTAGGGTTAGGGTTTGGGTTAGGGTTAGGTTTGAATCTGGGTGAGTGTTAGGGTTAGGGTTAGAATTAGGGTTAGGTTTAGGGTTAGGGTTAGGGTTAGGATAAGCATGAGGGGTAGGGTTAGGATTAGGATTAGGGTAATTATTTGGGATATGGTTTGGTTTAGGGTTAGAGTTAGGGTTTGGGTTAGTGTTAGAGTTAGGGTTTGAGTTAAGGTTAGGTTTAGAGTTAGTTTTAGGTTAGGGTTTGGGTTAGAGTTAGGGTTAGGGTGAGGTGTTGGATTAGGGTTATGGTTAGGGTTAGGGTTAGGATTAGGGTTACGGTTAGGGTTCCGATTAGAGTTAGGTTTAGAGTTTGGGTTTGGGTAAGGGTTAAGGTTAGGGTTAGGGTTAGGGTTAGGGTTAGGGTTAGGGTTAGGACTAGGATTAGGGTTAGGTTTATGGTTAGGATTAGGGTTAGGGTGTGAGTTTAGGTTTAGATTATGTTTAGGGTTAGTGTTAGTATTATGGTTTAGAGTTAAGGTTAGATTTAGGGTTAGGGTTTCGGTTTGGGTTATGTTTTGGGTTAAGTTTAAGGTTAGGGTTAGGGTTTGGAATCGGATTAGGAATAGGGTTAGGGTTTGAGTTTGAATTAGGTTTAGGGTTAGCATTAGGGTTAGGGTTAGGTTTAGGATTAGTGTTTCAGTTAGGGGTAGGGTTAGGGTTAGGGATTGGGATCAGGTTAGGGTTAGGGTTAGGGTTAGGGTTTGATTTAGGGTTAGGGATAGGGTTAGGGTTAGTGTTAGGGGTTGGGTTAGGGTTAGGTTTAGCACTAGGGTTAGTGTTAGGGTTAGGTTTAGGGTTAGCATTAGGGTTAGGATTAGGGTTAGGTTTAGGGTTTGGGTTAGGGTTAGGGTTAGTGTTTGGGTTAGGGTTAGAGTTAGGGTTAGGGTTTGGGTTAGGGTTAGTGTTAGAGTTAGGATTAGGGTTAGGGTTTGTGTTAAGATTAGGGTTTGGGTTTGGTTTAGGGTTAGGGTTAGGCTTAGGATAAGGATGAGGGTTAGGGTTAGGGTTAGGATTAGTGTTATTATTTGGGTTATGGTTTGGGTTAGTGTTAGGGTTAGGGTTTGTGTTAGTGTTATAGTTAGGGTTTGAGTTAGGGTTAGGTTTAGGATTATGTTAGGGTTTGGGTTAGAGTTAGGGTTAGGGTTAGGGTTTGGGTTTGGTTTAGAGTTAGGGTTAGGTTAGGGTTTGGGTTAGAGTTACGGTTAGGTTTAGGGTTAGCGTTTGGGTTAGGATTACGGTTAGGGTTAGGATTAGGGTTAGGGTTTGTGTTAAGATTAGGGTTTGGGTTTGGTTTAGGGTTAGGGTTAGGGTTTGGCTTAAGTTTACGTTTAGGGTTAGGGTTAGTGTTAGGGTTAGGGTTTGGGTTAGGATTAGGGTTAGGGTTAGTGTTTCGGTTTGGGTTATGTTTTCGGTTAGGTTTAGGGTTAGGGTTAGGGTTTGGTTTCGGGTTATGATTAGGGTTAGGGTTTGAGTTTGAATTAGGTTTAGGGTTAGCATTAGGGTTAGGGTTAGGTTTAGGATAAGTATTTCAGTTAGGGTTAGGGTTAGGGTTAGGGTTTGGGTTCGGGTTAGGGTTAGGGTTAGGGTTTGGATTAGGATTAGGGTTAGGACTAGGGTTAGTGTTAGGGTTAGGTTTAGGGTTAGCATTTGGGTTAGGTTTAGAGTTAGGGTTAGAGTTTGGGTTCGGGTTAGGGTTAGGGTTAGGGATAGGGTTTGAGTTAGGGTTAGGGTTAGGGTTAGGGTTAGGATTAGGGTTAGGGTTAGGGTTTGGGTTTGGTTTAGAGTTAGTTTTAGGTTAGGGTTTGGGTTAGAGTTGGGGTTAGGGTGAGGTGTTGGATTAGGGTTATGGTTAGATTTAGGGTTGGGATTAGGGTTAGGGTTAGGGTTCCGATTAGAGTTAGGTTTAGAGTTTGGGTTTGGGTAAGGGTTAAGGTTAGGGTTAGGGATAGGGTTAGGGTTAAGTTTAGGACTAGGATTAGGGTTAGGGTTAGGGTTAGGATTAGGGTTAGGGTTTTGGATTAGGTTTGGGTTATGTTTAGGGTTAGTGTTAGGGTTATGGTTTAGGGTTAAGGTTAGATTTAGTGTTAGGGTTTCGGTTTGGGCTATGTTTTGGGTTAGGTTTAGGGTTAGGGTTAGGGTTTGGGTTCGGGTTAGGAATAGGGTTAGGGTTTGAGTTTGAATTAGGTTTAGGGTTAGCATTAGGGTTAGGGTTAGGTTTAGGATTAGTGTTTCAGTTAGGGGTAGGGTTAGGGTTAGGGTTTGGGATCAGGTTAGGGTTAGGGTTTGGGTTAGGGTTTGATTTAGGGTTAGGGTTAGGGTTAGGGTTAGTGTTAGGGTTTGGGTTAGGGTTAGGGTTAGGACTAGGGTTAGTGTTAGGGTTAGGTTTAGGGTCAGCATTAGGGTTAGGAGTAGTGTTAGGTTTAGGGTTTGGGTTAGGGTTAGGGTTAGGGTTTGGGTTAGGGTTAGGGTTAGGGTTAGGGTTTGGGTTAGGGTTAGTGTTAGAGTTAGGATTAGGGTTAGGGTTTGTGTTAAGTTTAGGTTTTGGGTTTGGGTTAGGGTTAGGGTTAGGGTTAGGGTTAGGATAAGGATGAGGGTTAGGGTTAGGGTTAGGATTAGGGTTATTATTTGGGTTATGGTTTGAGTTAGTGTTAGGGTTAGGGTTTGGGTTAGTGTTAGAGTTAGGGTTTGAGTTAGGGTTAGGTTTAGGGTTATGGTAGGGTGTGGGTTAGAGTTAGGGTGAGGGTTAGGGTTTGGTTTGGTTTAGAGTTAGGGTTAGGTTTGGGTTTGGGTTAGAGTTAGGGTTAGGGTGAGGTGTTGGATGAGGGTTATAGTTCGGGTTAGGGTTTGGATTAGGGTTAGGGTTAGGGTTAGGGTTAGGGTTATTACTAAGATTAGGGTTAGGGTTAGGGTTAGGATTAGGGTTAGGGTTTGGGTTTAGGTTTGGGGTATGGTTAGGGTTAGTGTTAGGGTTAGGGTTTAGGGTTAGGGTTAGGGTTAGGGTTAGCGTTTCGGTTTGGGTTATGTTTTGGGTTAGGTTTAGGATTAGGGTTAGGGTTTGGTTTCGGGTTATGATTAGGGTTAGGGTTTGAGTTTGAATTAGGTTTAGGGTTAGCATTAGGGTTAGGGTTAGGTTTAGGATAAGCATTTCAGTTAGGGTTAGGGTTAGGGTTAGGGTTTGGGTTCGGGTTAGGGTTAGGGTTAGGGTTTGGGTTAGGATTAGGGTTAGGACTAGGGTTAGTGTTAGGGTTAGGTTTAGGGTTAGCATTAGGGTTAGGATTAGGGTTAGGGTTAGGGTTTGGGTTAGGGTTAGGGTTAGGGTTAGGGTTTGGGTTAGGGTTAGGGTTTGGGGTAGGGTTAGGGTTAGGGTTAGGGTTTGGGTTAGGGTTAGGGTTAGGGTTAGTATTAGGGTTAGTGTTAGGGTTAGAATTAGGGTTAGGGTTAGGGTTAGGGTTAGGATAAGGATGAGGGTTATGGTTAGGAATAGGGTTAGGGTTTCGGTTTGGGTTACGTTTTGGGTTAGGTTTAGGGTTAGAGTTAGGGTTTGGGTTTGGGGTAGGATTACGGTTAGGGTTTGAGTTTGAATTAGGATTAGGGTTAGCATTAGGGTAAGGGTTAGGTATAGGATTAGTGTGACGGTAAGGCTTAGGGTTTGAGTTAGGGTTACGGTTAGGGTTAGGGTTAGCGTTTGGGTTAGGGTTACGGTTAGGGTTAGGATTAGGGTTAGGGTTTGTGTTAAGATTAGGGTTTGGGTTTGTGTTAGGGTTAGGGTTAGGGTTTGGGTTAAATTTACGTTTAGGTTGAGGGTTATGGTTAGGGTTAGCGTTAGGGTTAGTGTTAGGGTTTGGGTTTGGTTTTGGCTTAGGGTTAGGGTTTGGGTTAGGTAAGGGTTAGGGTTAGGGTTAGGGTTAGGACTAGGGTTAGTGTTAGGGTTAGGTTTAGGGTTAGCATTAGGGTTAGGAATAGGGTTAGTTTTAGGGTTAGGGTTAGGGTTTGGTTTAGGATTAGGGTTAGGGTTAGGGTTTGGGTTAGGATTAGGGTTAGGACTAGGGTTAGTGTTAGGGTTAGGTTAAGGGTTAGCATTTGGGTTAGGTTTAGAGTTAGGGTTAGGGTTTGGGTTCGGGTTAGGGTTAGGGTTAGGGATAGGGTTTGAGTTAGGGTTAGGGTTAAGGTTAGGGTTAGGATTAGGGTTAGGGTTAGGTTTTGGGTTTGGTTTAGAGTTAGTTTTAGGTTAGGGTTTGGGTTAGAGTTGGGGTTAGGGTGAGGTGTTGGATTAGGGTTATGGTTAGATTTAGGGTTGGGATTAGGGTTAGGGTTAGGGTTCCGATTAGAGTTAGGTTTAGAGTTTGGGTTTGGATAAGGGTTAAGGTTAGGGTAAGGGATAGGGTTAGGGTTAAGTTTAGGACTAGGATTAGGGTTAGGGTTAGGGTTAGGATTAGGGTTAGGGTTTTGGATTAGGTTTGGGTTATGTTTAGGGTTAGTGTTAGGGTTATGGTTTAGGGTTAAGGTAAGATTTAGGGTTAGGGTTTCGGTTTGGGTTATGTTTTGGGTTAGGTTTAGGGTTAGGGTTAGGGTTTGGGTTCGGGTTAGGAATAGGGTTAGGGTTTGAGTTTGAATTAGGTTTAGGGTTAGCATTAGGCTGAGGGTTAGGTTTAGGATTAGTGTTTCAGTTAGGGGTAGGGTTAGGGGTAGGGTCTGGGCTCAGGTTAGGGTTAGGGTTAGGGTTAGGGTTAGTGTTAGGGTTTGGGTTAGGGTTAGGTTTAGGACTAGGGTTAGTGTTAGGGTTAGGTTTAGGGTCAGCATTAGGGTTAGGATTAGTGTTAGGTTTAGGGTTTGGGTTAGGGTTAGGGTTAGGGTTATGTTAGGGTTTGGGTTAGAGTTAGGGTTAGGGTTAGGGTTTGATTTGGTTTAGAGTTAGGGTTAGGTTAGGGTTTGGGTTAGAGTTAGGGTTAGGGTGAGGTGTTGGATGAGGGTTATAGTTAGGGTTAGGGTTTGGATTAGGGTTAGGGTTAGGGTTAGGGTTAGGGTTATTACTAAGATTAGGGTTAGGGTTAGGGTTAGGATTAGGGTTAGGGTTTGGGTTTAGGTTTGGGGTATGGTTAGGGTTAGTGTTAGGGTTAGGGTTTAGGGTTAGGGTTAGGGTTAGGGTTAGCGTTTCGGTTTGGGTTATGTTTGGGTTAGGTTTAGGATTAGGGTTAGGGTTTGGTTTCGGGTTATGATTAGGGTTAGGGTTTGAGTTTGAATTAGGTTTAGGGTTAGCATTAGGGTTAGGGTTAGGTTTAGGATAAGTATTTCAGTTAGGGTTAGGGTTAGGGTTAGGGTTTGGGTTCGGGTTAGGGTTAGGGTTAGGGTTTGGGTTAGGATTAGGGTTAGGACTAGGGTTAGTGTTAGGGTTAGGTTTAGGGTTAGCATTAGGGTTAGGATTAGGGTTAGGGTTAGGGTTTGGGTTAGGGTTAGGGTTAGGGTTAGGGTTTGGGTTAGGGTTAGGGTTTGGGGTAGGGTTAGGGTTAGGGTTAGGGTTTGGGTTAGGGTTAGGGTTAGGGTTAGGATTAGGGTTAGTGTTAGGGTTAGAATTAGGGTTAGGGTTAGGGTTAGGGTTAGGATAAGGATGAGGGTTATGGTTAGGAATAGGGTTAGGGTTTCGGTTTGGGTTACGTTTTGGGTTAGGTTTAGGGTTAGAGTTAGGGTTTGGGTTTGGGTTAGGATTAGGGTTAGGGTTTGAGTTTGAATTAGGTTTAGGGTTAGCATTAGGGTTAGGGTTAGGTTTAGGATTAGTGTTACGGTTAGGGTTAGGGTTTGAGTTAGGGTTACGGTTAGGGTTAGGGTTAGCGTTTGGGATAAGGTTACGGTTAGGGTTAGGATTAGGGTTAGGGTTTGTGTTAAGATTAGGGTTTGGGTTTGTGTTAGGGTTAGGGTTAAGGTTTGGGTTAAATTTACGTTTAGGTTGAGGGTTATGGTTAGGGTTAGCGTTAGGGTTAGTGTTAGGGTTTGGGTTTGGGTTTGGCTTAGGGTTAGGGTTTGGGTTAGGTAAGGGTTAGGGTTAGGGTTAGGGTTAGGACTAGGGTTAGTGTTAGGGTTAGGTTTAGGGTTAGCATTAGGGTTAGGAATAGGGTTAGGTTTAGGGTTAGGGTTAGGGTTTGGTTTAGGATTAGGGTTAGGGTTAGGGTTTGGGTTAGGATTAGGGTTAGGACTAGGGTTAGTGTTAGGGTTAGGTTAAGGGTTAGCATTTGGGTTAGGTTTAGAGTTAGGGTTAGGGTTTGGGTTCGGGTTAGGGTTAGGGTTAGGGATAGGGTTTGAGTTAGGGTTAGGGTTAGGGTTAGGGTTAGGATTAGGGTTAGGGTTAGGGTTTGGGTTTGGTTTAGAGTTAGTTTTAGGTTAGGGTTTGGGTTAGAGTTGGGGTTAGGGTGAGGTGTTGGATTCGGGTTATGGTTAGATTTAGGGTTGGGATTAGGGTTAGGGTTAGGGTTCCGATTAGAGTCAGGTTTAGAGTTTGGGTTTGGGTAAGGGTTAAGGTTAGGGTTAGGGATAGGGTTAGGGTTAAGTTTAGGACTAGGATTAGGGTTAGGGTTAGGGTTAGGATTAGGGTTAGGGTTTTGGATTAGGTTTGGGTTATGTTTAGGGTTAGTGTTAGGGTTATGGTTTAGGGTTAAGGTTAGATTTAGGGTTAGGGTTTCGGTTTGGGTTATGTTTTGGGTTAGGTTTAGGGTTAGGGTTAGGGTTTGGGTTCGGGTTAGGAATAGGGTTAGGGTTTGAGTTTGAATTAGGTTTAGGGTTAGCATTAGGGTTAGGGTTAGGTTTAGGATTAGTGTTTCAGTTAGGGGTAGGGTTAGGGTTAGGGTTTGGGATCAGGTTAGGGTTAGGGTTTGGGTTAGGGTTTGATTTAGGGTTAGGGTTACGGTTAGGGTTAGTGTTAGGGTTTGGGTTAGGGTTAGGGTTAGGACTAGGGTTAGTGTTAGGGTTAGGTTTAGGGTCAGCATTAGGGTTAGGATTAGTGTTAGGTTTAGGGTTTGGGTTAGGGTTAGGGTTAGGGTTTGGGTTAGGGTTAGGGTTAGGGTTAGGGTTAGGGTTTGGGTTAGGGTTAGTGTTAGAGTTAGGATTAGGGTTAGGGTTTGTGTTAAGTTTAGGGTTTGGGTTTGGGTTAGGGTTAGGGTTAGGGTTAGGGGTAGGGTAGGGATGAGGGGTAGGGTTAGGGTTAGGATTAGGGTTATTATTTGGGTTATGGTTTGGGTTAGTGTTAGGGTTAGGGTTTGGGTTAGTGTTAGAGTTAGGGTTTGAGTTAGGGTTAGGTTTAGGGTTATGTTAGGGTTTGGTTTAGAGTTAGGGTTAGGGTTAGGGTTTGGTTTTGGTTTAGAGTTAGGGTTAGGTTAGGGTTTGGGTTAGAGTTAGGGTTAGGGTGAGGTGTTGGATTAGGGTTATAGTTAGGGTTAGGGTTTGGATTAGGGTTAGGGTTAGGGTTAGGGTTAGGGTTATTACTAAGATTAGGGTTAGGGTTAGGGTTAGGATTAGGGTTAGGGTTTGGGTTTAGGTTTGGGTTATGGTTAGGGTTAGTGTTAGGGTTAGGATTTAGGGTTAGGGTTAGGGTTAGGGTTAGGGTTTCGGTTTGGGTTATGTTTTGGGTTAGGTTTAGGATTAGGGTTAGGGTTTGGTTTCGGGTTATGATTAGGGTTAGGGTTTGAGTTTGAATTAGGTTTAGGGTTAGCATTAGGGTTAGGGTTAGGTTTAGGATAAGTATTTCAGTTAGGGTTAGGGTTAGTGTTAGAGTTAGGATTAGGGTTAGGGTTTGTGTTAAGATTAGGGTTTGGGTTTGGGTTAGGGTTAGGGTTAGGCTTAGGATAAGGATGAGGGTTAGGGTTAGGGTTAGGATTAGTGTTATTATTTGGGTTATGGTTTGGGTTAGTGTTAGGGTTAGGGTTTGGGTTAGGGTTAGGGTTTGGGATAGGGTTAGGGTTAGGGTTAGGGTTTGGGTTAGGGTTAGGGTTAGGGTTAGGATTAGGGTTAGTGTTAGGGTTAGAATTAGGGTTAGGGTTAGGGTTAGGTTTAGGATAAGGATGAGGGTTATGGTTAGGATTAGGGTTAGGGTTTCGGTTTGGGTTACGTTTTGGGTTAGGTTTAGGGTTAGAGTTAGGGTTTGGGTTTGGGTTAGGATTAGGGTTAGGGTTTGAGTTTGAATTAGGTTTAGGGGTAGCATTAGGGTTAGGGTTAGGTTTAGGATTAGTGTTTGTGTTAGGGTTACGGTTAGGGTTAGGGTTAGCGTTTGGGTTAGGGTTACGGTTAGGGTTAGGATTAGGGTTAGGGTTTGTGTTAAGATTAGGGTTTGGGTTTGTGTTAGGGTTAGGGTTAGGGTTTGGGTTAAATTTACGTTTAGGTTGAGGGTTATGGTTAGGGTTAGCGTTAGGGTTAGTGTTAGGGTTTGGGTTTGGGTTTGGCTTAGGGTTAGGGTTTGGGTTAGGTAAGGGTTAGGGTTAGGGTTAGGGTTAGGACTAGGGTTAGTGTTAGGGTTAGGTTTAGGGTTAGCATTAGGGTTAGGAATAGGGTTAGGTTTAGGGTTAGGGTTAGGGTTTGGTTTAGGATTAGGGTTAGGGTTAGGGTTTGGGTTAGGGTTAGGGTTAGGGTTAGGATTAGGGTTAGGGTTTGTGTTAAGATTAGGGTTTGGGTTTGGGTTAGGGTTAGGGTTAGGGTTAGGGTTAGGGTTAGAATTATGGTTATGGTTAAGGTTTGGGTTAGGGTTAGGGTTACGATTAGGGTTAGGGTTTGTGTTAAGATTAGGGTTAGGGTTTGGGTTTGGGTTAGGGTTAGGGTTAGGTTAAGCTAAGGGTTAGAGGTTGGATTAGGGCTATGGTTAGGGTTAGGCTTTAGGTTTGGGTTATGGTTAGGGTTAGGGTTAGTGTTTAAGGGTAGGATTAGGGTTAGTGTTAGGGTTTGCGTTAGGGTTAGGGTTACGGTGTGGGTTTGGGTTAGGGTTAGGGTTAGGGTTAGGGTTTCGGTGTGGGTTATGTTTTGGGTTAGATTTAGGGTTAGGGTTAGGGTTTTGGTTCGGGTTAGGATTAGGGTTAGGGTTTGAGTTTGAATTAGGTTTAGGGTTAGCATTAGGCTTAGGGTTAGGTTTAGGATTAGTGTTTCGGTTAGGGTTTGGTTTAGGGTTAGGGTTTGGGTTAGGGTTAGGGTTAGGATTAGGGGTTAGGTTTAGGTTTAGGGTTATTATTACGGTTTTGGTTAGATTTAGTGTTAGGGTTTGGGTTTTAGTTAGAATTAGCGTTAGTGTTAGGGTTAGGGTTTGTTTTAGGGTTAGGGTCAAGCTTAGTGTTAGTGTTAGGGTTTGGGTTAGGGTTAGGGTTAGGGTTAGAGTTATGATTAGGTTTAGTCTTAGGGTTAGATTCAGGGTTTGGTTTAGGAGTAGTGTTAGGGTTAGGTTTAGGGATTGGGTTAGGTTTAGGGTTAGGGTTAGGGTTTGGGTTCGGGTTAGGGTTAGGTTTAGGGGTAGGGTTTGAGTTAGGGTTAGGGTTAGGGTTAGGCTTAGGTTTAGTGTTAGAGTTTGGGTTAGGGTTAGGTTTAGGATTACGGTTTGAGTTTGAGTTAGGTTTAGGGTTAGCATTAGGGTTAGGATTAGGGTTAGGGTTTGGGTTTGGGTTAGGGTTAGGGTTACGGTTTGGCTTAGGGTTAGGGTTAGGGTTAGGGTTTCGGTATGGGTTAGGATAAGGGTTAGGTTTAGGGTTTGGCTTAGGGTTAGGTTTAGGGTTAGTTTTTGGGTTAGGGTTAGGGTTAGGTTTAGGGTTAGGTTTAGGTTTTGGGTTAGGGTTAGGGTTAACGTTTGGGTTAGGGTTTGGGGTAGGGTTAGGGTTAGGGTTAGGGTTTGGTTTAGGATTACAGTTAGGTTTAGGTTTTCGGTTAACTTTCAGGTTAGGGTTAGGGTTTGCGTTCGGGTTGGGTTAGTGTTAGGGTTTTAGTTAGGGTTAGGGTTAGGGTTAGGTTTAGGTTTAGGGTTTGGGTTAGGGTTAGTCTTAGGGTTAGAGTTTGAGTTTGAGTTAGGTTTAGGGTTAGCATTAGGGTTAAGATTAGGGTTAGGGTTAGGGTTAGGGTCTGGGTTAGGGTTAGGGTTAGGGTTTGGGTTAGGGTTAGGTTTGAATCTGGGTGAGTGTTAGGGTTAGGGTTAGAATTAGGGTTAGGTTTAGGGTTAGGGTTAGGGTTAGCATAAGCATGAGGGCTAGGGTTAGGATTAGGATTAGGGTTATTATTTGGGATATGGTTTGGTTTAGGGTTAGAGGTAGGGATTGGGCTGGAGTTAGAGTTAGGGATTGAGTTAAGGTTAGGTTTAATGTTAGGTTAGGGTTTGGGTTAGAATTAGGGTTAGGGTTAGGGTTTGGGTTTGGTTTAGAGTTAGTTTTAGGTTAGGGTTTGGGTTAGAGTTAGGGTTAGGGTGAGGTGTTGGATTAGGGTTATGGTTAGGGTTAGGGTTAGGATTAGGGTTACGGTTAGGGTTCCGATTAGAGTTAGGTTTAGAGTTTGGGTTTGGGTAAGGGTTAAGGTTAGGGTTAGGGTTAGGGTTAGGGTTAGGGTTAGGGTTAGGACTAGGATTAGGGTTAGGTTTATGGTTAGGATTAGGGTTAGGGTGTGAGTTTAGGTTTAGATTATGTTTAGGGTTAGTGTTAGTATTATGGTTTAGAGTTAAGGTTAGATTTAGTGTTAGGGTTTCGGTTTGGGTTATGTTTTGGGTTAAGTTTAAGGTTAGGGTTAGGGTTTGGGTTCGGATTAGGAATAGGGTTAGGGTTTGTGTTTGAATTAGGTTTAGGGTTAGCATTAGGGTTAGGGTTAGGTTTAGGATTAGTGTTTCAGTTAGGGGTAGGGTTAGGGTTAGGGATTGGGATCAGGTTAGGGTTAGGGTTAGGGTTAGGGTTTGATTTAGGGTTAGGGATAGGGTTAGGGTTAGTGTTAGGGGTTGGGTTAGGGTTAGGTTTAGCACTAGGGTTAGTGTAAGGGTTAGGTTTAGGGTTAGCATTAGGGTTAGGATTAGGGTTAGGTTTAGGGTTTGGGTTAGGGTTAGGGTTAGTGTTTGGGTTAGGGTTAGAGTTAGGGTTAGGGTTTGGGTTTGGGTTAGTGTTAGAGTTAGGATTAGGGTTAGGGTTTGTGTTAAGATTAGGGTTTGGGTTTGGGTTAGGGTTAGGGTTAGGCTTAGGATAAGGATGAGGGTTAGGGTTAGGGTTAGGATTAGTGTTATTATTTGGGTTATGGTTTGGGTTAGTGTTAGGGTTAGGGTTTGTGTTAGTGTTATAGTTAGGGTTTGAGTTAGGGTTAGGTTTAGGATTATGTTAGGGTTTGGGTTAGAGTTAGGGTTAGGGTTAGGGTTTGGGTTTGGTTTAGAGTTAGGGTTAGGTTAGGGTTTGGGTTAGAGTTACGGTTAGGTTTAGGGTTAGCGTTTGGGTTAGGGTTACGGTTAGGGTTAGGATTAGGGTTAGCGTTTGTGTTAAGATTAGGGTTTGGGTTTGGTTTAGGGTTAGGGTTAGGGTTTGGCTTAAGTTTACGTTTAGGGTTAGGGTTAGTGTTAGGGTTAGGGTTTGGGTTAGGATTAGGGTTAGGGTTAGTGTTTCGGTTTGGGTTATGTTTTGGGTTAGGTTTAGGGTTAGGGTTAGGGTTTGGTTTCGGGTTATGATTAGGGTTAGGGTTGGAGTTTGAATTAGGTTTAGGGTTAGCATTAGGGTTAGGGTTAGGTTTAGGATAAGTATTTCAGTTAGGGTTAGGGTTAGGGTTAGGGTTTGGGTTCGGGTTAGGGTTAGGGTTAGGGTTTGGATTAGGATTAGGGTTAGGACTAGGGTTAGTGTTAGCGTTAGGTTTAGGGTTAGCATTTGGGTTAGGTTTAGAGTTAGGGTTAGGGTTTGGGTTCGGGTTAGGGTTAGGGGTAGGGCTAGGGCTTAAGTTAGGGTTAGGGTGAGGGTCAGGGTTAGGATTAGGGTTAGGGTTTGGGCTTGGTTTAGAGTTAGTTTTAGGTTAGGGTTTGGGTTAGAGTTGGGGTTAGGGTGAGGTGTTGGATTAGGGTTATGGTTAGATTTAGGGTTCGGATTAGGGTTAGGGTTAGGGTTCCGATTAGAGTTAGGTTTAGAGTTTGGGTTTGGGTAAGGGTTAAGGTTAGGGTTAGGGATAGGGTTAGGGTTAAGTTTAGGACTAGGATTAGGGTTAGGGTTAGGGTTAGGATTAGGGTTAGGGTTTTGGATTAGGTTTGGGTTATGTTTAGGGTTAGTGTTAGGGTTATGGTTTAGGGTTAAGGTTAGATTTAGGGTTAGGGTTTCGGTTTGGGTTATGTTTTGGGTTAGGTTTAGGGTTAGGGTTAGGGTTTGGGTTCGGGTTAGGAATTGGCTTAGCGTTTGCGTTTGAATTAGGTTTACGGTTAGCATTAGGCTTAGGGTTAGGGTTAGGATTAGTGTTTCACTTAGGGGTAGGGTTAGGGTTAGGGTTTGGGTTCAGGTTAGGGTTAGGGTTTGGGTTAGGGTTTGATTTAGGGTTAGGGTTAGGGTTAGGGTTAGTGTTAGGGTTTGGGTTAGGGTTAGGGTTAGGGTTAGGGTTTGGGTTAGGGTTAGTGTTAGAGTTAGGATTAGGGTTAGGGTTTGTGTTAAGTTTAGGGTTTGGGTTTGGGTTAGGGTTAGGGTTAGGGTTAGGGTTAGGATAAGGATGAGGGTTAGGGTTAGGGTTAGGATTAGGGTTATTATTTGGGTTATGGTTTGGGTTAGTGTTAGGGTTAGGGTTTGGGTTAGTGTTAGAGTTAGGGTTTGAGTTAGGGTTAGGCTTAGGGTTATGTTAGGGTTTGGGTTAGAGTTAGGGTTAGGGTTAGGGTTTGGTTTGGTTTAGAGTTAGGGTTAGGTTAGGGTTTGTGTTAGAGTTAGGGTTAGGGTGAGGTGTTGGATGAGGGTTATAGTTAGGGTTAGGGTTTGGATTAGGGTTAGGGTTAGGGTTAGGGTTAGGGTTATTACTAAGATTAGGGTTAGGGTTAGGGTTAGGATTAGGGTTAGGGTTTGGGTTTAGGTTTGGGGTATGGTTAGGGTTAGTGTTAGGGTTAGGGTTTAGGGTTAGGGTTAGGGTTAGGGTTAGCGTTTCGGTTTGGG
>JAJHUQ010000043.1:1355000-1360000 GCA_035773235.1 Eospalax fontanierii | reverse complement strand
AGGGATAGGGTTAGGGTTTCGGTTTGGGTTATGTTTTGGGCTAGGTTTAGGGTTAGGGTTAGGGTTTGGGTTCGGGTTAGGATTAGGGTTAGGGTTTGAGTTTGAATTAGGTTTGGGGTCAGCATTAGGGTTAGGGTTAGGTTTACGATTAGTGTTTCAGTTAGGGTTAGGGTTAGGGTTAAGGTTATTGTTAGGGTTAGGTTTAGGGTTTGATTTAGGGTTAGGGTTAGGGTTAGGGTTAGTGTTAGGGTTTGGGTTAGGTTTAGGGTTAGGACTAGGGTTGGTGTTAGGGTTAGGTTTAGGGGTAGCATTAGGGTTAGGATTAGGGTTAGGGTTAGGGTTTGGGTTAGGGTTAGGGTTAGGGTTAGTGTTAGGGTTAGGGTTTGGGTTGGGGTTAGGGTTAGGGTTAGGGTTTGGGTTAGGTTTAGGGTTGGAGTTAGGATTAGGGTTAGGGTTAGTGTTAAAATTAGGGTTTGGTTTTGTGTTAGGGTTAGGGTTAGGGTTAGGGTTAGGTTTAGGTTTAGAATTAGGGTTAGGGTTAGGGTTAGGATAAGGATGAGGGTTAAGGTTAGGGTTAGGATTAGGGTTATTATTTGGGTTATGGTTTGGGTTAGTGTTAGGTTTAGGATTTGGGTTAGTGTTAGAATTAGGGTTTGTGTTAGGGTTAGGTTTCGGGTTAGGTTAGGGTTTGGGTTAGAGTTAGGGTTAGGGTTACGGTTTGGGTTTGGTTTAGAGTTAGGGTTAGGTTAGGCTTTGGGTTAGAGTTAGGGTTAGGGTGAGGTGTTGGATTAGGGTTATGGTTAGGGTTAGGGTTAGGATTAGGGTTAGGGTTAGGTTTCCGATTAGAGTTATGTTTAGTGTTTGGTTTAGGGTAAGGGTTAAGGTTAGGTTTAGGGTTAGGATTAAGGTTAGGGTTTGAGCTTGAATTAGGTTTAGGGTTAGCATTAGGGTTAGGGTTAGGTTTAGGATAAGTATTTCAGTTAGGGTTATTGTTAGGGTTAGGGTTTGGGTTCGGGTTAGGGTTAGGGTTAGGGTTAGGGTTTGATTTAGGGTTAGGGTTAGGCTTAGGGTTAGTGTAAGGGTTTGGGTTAGGGATAGGGTTAGGACTAGGGTTAGTGTTAGGGTTAGGTTTAGGGTTAGCATTAGGCTTAGGATTAGGGTTAGGGTTAGGGTTTGGGTTATGGTTAGGGTTAGGGTTAGGGTTAGGGTTAGGGTTTGGGTTAGGGTTAGGGTTAGGGTTAGGGTTTGGGTTAGGGTTAGGGCTAGGGTTAGGATTAGGATTAGGGTTTGTGTTAAGATTAGGGTTTGGGTTTGGGTTAGGGTTAGGGTTAGGGTTAGGGTTAGAATTAGGGTTAGGGTTAGGATTAGGGTTAGGGTTAGGATAAGGGTGGGGGTTAGTGTTAGGGTTAGGATTAGGGTTATTATTTGGGTTATGGTTTGGGTTAGGGTTAGGGTTAGGGTTTGGGTTAGTGTTAGAGTGAGGGTTTGAGTTAGGGTTAGGTTTAGAGTTAGGTTTAGGTTAGGGTTTGGGTTAGAGTTAGGGTTAGGGTGAGGTGTTGGATTAGGGTTATGGTTAGGGTTAGGGTTAGGATTAGGGTTAGGGTTAGGGTTCCGATTAGAGTTAGGTTTAGAGTTTGGGTTTGTGTAAGGGTTAAGGTTAGGGTTAGGGTTACGGTTAGGGTTAGGGATAGGACTAGGATTAGGGTTAGGTTTAGGGTTAGGATTAGGTTTAGGGTTTGTGTTTAGGTTTGTGTTATGGTTAGGGTAAGTGTTAGGGTTAGGGTTTAGGGTTAGGTTTAGTGTTAGGATTAGGGTTTCGGTTTGGGTTATATTTTGGGTTAGGTTTAGGGTTAGGGTTAGGGTTTGGGTTCGGGTTAGTATTAGGGTTAGGGTTTGAGTTTGAATTAGGTTTAGGTTTAACATTAGGGTTAGGGTTAGGTTTAGGATTAGTGTTTCAGTTAGGGTTAGGGTTAGGTTAAGGTTAGGGTTAGGGTTAGGTTTAGGGTTTGATTTAGGGTTAGGGTTAGGGTTAGGGTTAGGGTTAGGGTTAGGGTTAGGGTTAGGGTTAGGTTTGAATCTGGGTGAGTGTTAGGGTTAGGGTTAGTGCTGAGATTAGGGTTAGGGTTAGGGTTAGGGTTAGGTTTTGGGTTAGGGTTAGGGTTAGGGTTAGAATTAGGGTTAGGGTTAGGGTTAGGGTTAGGGTTAGTGTTTGGGTTTGGGTTAGGGTTAGGGTTAGGGTTTGCTTTAGGGTTAGGGTTAGGGTTAGGACTAGAATTAGTGTTAGGGTTAGGTTTAGGGTTAGCATTAGGGTTAGGATTAGGGTTAGGGTTAGTGTTTGGGTTTGGGTTAGGGTTAGGGTTTGGGTTAGGTTTAGGGTTAGGGTTTGTGTTAAGATTAGGGTTTGGGTTTGGGTTAGGGTTAGGGTTAGGGTTTGGGTTAAGGTTACGTTTAGGGTTAGGGTTTGTGTTAGGGTTAGGGTTAGGGTTAGGAGTAGGGTTAGGGTTAGGGTTAGGGTTAGGGTTAGGGTTAGGATTAGGGTTAGGGTTTGGGTTAGGATTAGGGTTTGGGTTAGGGTTAGTATTAGGGTTTGGATTAGGGTTTAGTTTTGGTTAGGTTTAGGGTTAGGGTTAGGGTTATGGTTAGGTTTAGCGTTAGGGTTAGGGTTAGGGTTATGGTTAGGGTTAGGGTTAGGGTTAGGGTTAGGGTTTGAGTTTGAATTAGGTTTAGGGTTAGCATTAGGGTTAGGGTTAGGTTTAGGATTAGTGTTTCAGTTAGGTTTAGGGTTAGGGTTAAGGTTTGGTTAATGGTTAGGTTTAGGGTTAGGGTTAGTTTTTGGGTTAGGTTTTAGGTTTAGGTTTAGGCTTATTGTTAGGGTTTGGGTTAGGGTTAGTGTTAGGGTTTGGGTTTCAGTTAGAATTAGGGTTAGCGTTAGGGTTTGTGTTAGGGTTAGGGTTAGAGTTTGAATTAGGTTTAGGGTTAGGGTTAGATTTAGGATTTGGTTTACCGGTAGTGTTGGGGTTTGGTTTAGGTTTTGGGTTAGGTTTAGAGTTAGGGTTAGGGTTTTGGTTCGGGTTAGGGTTAGGGTTAGGGATAGGGTTTGAGTTAGGGTTAGGGTTAGGTTTAGTGTTAGGGTTTGGGTTAGGGTTAGGGTTAGGGTTTGTGTTAGGGTTTGGGTTAGGTTTAGGGTTAGGATTAGGGTTAGGGTTACGGTTAGGGTTAGGATTAGGGTTAGGGTTTGTGTTAAGATTATGGTTTCTGTGTGGATTAGGGTTAGGGTTAGGGTTTGGATTAAGGTTACGTTTAGGGTTAGGGTTTGTGTTAGCGTTAGGGTTAGGGTTAGGAGTAGGGTTAGGGTTTAGGTTTTCGGTTAGGGTTAGTGTTAGGGTTAGTGTTAGGATTAGGGTTTGGGTTAGGGTTTAGGTTTGGTTAGGTTTAGGGTTTGGGTTAGGGTTATGGTTAGGGTTAGCGTTAGGGTTAGGGTTAGGGTTAGGGTTAGCGTTAGGGTTAGGGTTAGGGTTTGGGTTTCGGTTTGGGTTAGGGTTTGGGTTAGGGTTAGGGTTTGGGTTAGGGTTAGGGTTAGGGTTAGGGTAAGGATTTGGGTTAGGCTTAGGTTTAGGGTTCGGGTTTGGGTTAGAGTTATGGTGAGGGTTAGGGGTTGTGTTAGGGTTAGGGTTAGGGTTAGGATTAGGGTTAGGGTTTGTGTTAAGATTAGGGTTTGGGTTTGGGTTAGGGTTAGGTTTTGGATTTTAGTTAGAATTAGGGTTAATGTTATGGTTAGGGTTAGGGATAAGGTTAGGGTTAGGGTTAGGATTTGGGTTAGGTTTAGGGTTAGGATTAGGGTTTGAGTTTGAGTTAGGTTTAGGGTTAGCATTAGGGTTAGGATTAGGGTTAGGGTTTGGGTTTGGGTTCGGGTTAGTGTTAGGGTTAGGGTTTGGGTTAGGGTTAGGGTTAGTGTTAGGGTTTGGGAATGGGTTAGGATAAGGGTTAGGGTTAGGGTTTGGCTTAGGGTTAGGTTTCGGGTTAGTTTTTGGTTTAGGGTTAGGGTTAGGTTTACGGTTGGGTTAGGGTTTTGGGTTAGGGTTAGTGTTAGGGTTTGGGTTAGGGTTAAGGTTAGGGTTACGGTTAGGGTTTGGGTTAGGGTTAGGGTTAGGGTTAGGGTTTGGGTTATGGTTAGGTTTGAATCTGGGTTAGTGTTAGGGTTAGGGTTAGGGTTAAGATTAGGGTTACGGTTAGGGTTAGGGTTAGGTTTTGGTTTAGGGTTAGGTTTAGGATTAGAATTAGGGTTAGGATTAGGGTTAGGGTTAGGGTTAGGTTTAGGATAAGGATGAGGGTTAGGGTTAGGGTTAGGATTAGGGTTATTATTTGGGTTATGGTTTGGGTTAGGGTTAGTGTTAGAGTTTGGTTAGTGTTAGAGTTAGGGTTTGAGTTAGGGTTAGGTTTAGGGTTAGGTTAGAGTTTTGGTTAGAGTAAGGGTTAGGGTTAGGTTTTGCGTTTGGTTTAGAGTTAGGGATAGGTTAGGGTTTGGGATAGAGTTAGGGTTCGCTTGAGGTGTTGGATTAGGGTTATGGTTAGGGTTAGGGTTAGGATTAGGGCTTAGAGTTAGGTTTAGAGTTTGTGTTTGGGTAAGGCTTAAGGTTAGTGTTAGTGTTAGGGTTAGGGTTAGGGTTAGGGTTAGGACTAGGATTAGGGTTAGGGTTAGGATTAGGGTTAGGGTTTGGGTTTAGGTTTGGGTTAATATTAGGGTTAGTGTTAGGGTTAGGGTTTAGGGTTAGGGTTAGTTTTAGGGTTAGGGTTTCTGTTTGGGTTATGTTTTGGGTTAGGTTTAGGGTTAGGGTTAGTGTTTGGGTTCGGGTTAGGAATAGGGTTAGGGTTTGTGTTTGAATTAGGTTTAGGGTTAGCATTAGGGTTAGGGTTAGGTTTAGGATTAGTGTTTCAGTTAGGGTTAGGGTTAGGGTTAGGGTTTGGGTTCGGGTTAGGGTTAGGGATAGGGTTAGGGTTTG
>JAJHUQ010000043.1:1342500-1350000 GCA_035773235.1 Eospalax fontanierii | reverse complement strand
TTGGGTTAGGTTTAGGGTTGGGGTTTGTGTTAAGATTAGGGTTTGGGTTTGGGTTAGGGTTAGGGTTAGGGTTTGTGTTAAGGTTACGTTTAGGGTTAGGGTTTGTGTTAGGGTTAGGGTTAGGGTTAGGAGTAGGGTTAGGGTTAGGGTTAGGGTTAGGGTTAGGGTTAGGATTAGGGTTAGGGTTTGGGTTAGGATTTGGGTTTGGTTTAGGGTTAGTATTAGGGTTTGGATTAGGGTTTAGGTTTGGTTAGGTTTAGGGTTAGGGTTAGGGTTATGGTTAAGTTTAGCGTTAGGGTTAGGGTTAGGGTTAGGGTTAGGGTTAGGGTTAGGGTTTGAGTTTGAATTAGGTTTAGGGTTAGCATTAGGGTTAGGGTTAGGTTTAGGATTAGTGTTTCAGTTAGGTTTAGGGTTAGGGTTAAGGTTTGGTTAATGGTTAGGTTTAGGGTTAGGGTTAGTTTTTGGGTTAGGGGTTAGGTTTAGTTTTAGGCTTATTGTTAGGGTTTGGGTTAGGGTTAGGGTTAGGGTTAGGGTTTGGGTTATGGTTAGGTTTGAATCTGGGTTAGTGTTAGGGTTAGGGTTAGGGTTAAGATTAGGGTTACGGTTAGGGTTAGGGTTAGGTTTTGGTTTAGGGTTAGGTTTAGGATTAGAATTAGGGTTAGGATTAGGGTTAGGGTTAGGGTTAGGGTTAGGATAAGGATGAGGGTTAGGGTTAGGGTTAGGATTAGGGTTATTATTTGGGTTATGGTTTGGGTTAGGGTTAGTGTTAGGGTTTGGTTTAGTGTTAGAGTTAGGGTTTGAGTTAGGGTTAGGTTTAGGGTTAGGTTAGAGTTTGGGTTAGAGTTAGGGTTAGGGTTAGGTTTTGCGTTTGGTTTAGAGTTAGGGTTAGGTTAGGGTTTGGGTTAGAGTTAGGGTTCGCTTGAGGTGTTGGATTAGGGTTATGGTTAGGGTTGGGTTAGGATTAGGGTTTAGAGTTAGGTTTAGAGTTTGTGTTTGGGTAAGGCTTAAGGTTAGTGTTAGTGTTAGGGTTAGGGTTAGGGTTAGGGTTAGGACTAGGATTAGGGTTAGGGTTAGGATTAGGGTTAGGGTTTGGGTTTAGGTTTGGGTTAATATTAGGGTTAGTGTTAGGGTTAGGGTTTAGGGTTAGGGTTAGATTTAGGGTTAGGGTTTCTGTTTGGGTTATGTTTTGGGTTAGGTTTAGGGTTAGGGTTAGTGTTTGGGTTCGGGTTAGGAATAGGGTTAGGGTTTGAGTTTGAATTAGGTTTAGGGTTAGCATTAGGGTTAGGGTTAGGTTTAGGATTAGTGTTTCAGTTAGGGTTAGGGTTAGGGTTAGGGTTTGGGTTCGGGTTAGGTTTAGGGATAGGGTTAGGGTTTGATTTAGGGTTAGGGTTAGGGTTAGGTTTAGTGTTAGGGTTTGGGTTAGGGTTAGGGTTAGGACTAGGGTTAGTGTTAGGGTTAGGTTCAGGGTTAGCATTAGGGTTAGGATTAGGGTTAGGGTTAGGGTTTGGGTTAGGTTTAGGGTTAGGGTTAGGGTTAGGGTTTGGGTTAGTGTTAGGGTTAGGGTTAGGGTTTGGGTTATGTTTAGGGTTGGAGTTAGGATTAGGGTTAGGGTTTGTGTTAAAATTAGGGTTTGGGTTTGTGTTAGGGTTAGGGTTAGGGTTAGGGTTAGGTTTAGAATTAGGGTTAGGGTTAGGGTTAGGATAAGGATGAGGGTTAAGTTTAGGGTTAGGATTAGGGTTATTATTTGGGTTATGGTTTGGGTTAGTGTTAGGGTTAGGGTTTGGGTTAGTGTTAGAGTTAGGGTTTGAGTTAGGGTTAGGTTTAGGGTTAGGTTAAGGTTTGGGTTAGAGTTAGGGTTAGGGTTACGGTTTGGGTTTGGTTTAGAGTTAGGGTTATGTTAGGCTTTGGGTTAGAGTTAGGGTTCGGGTGAGTTGTTGGATTAGGGTTATGGTTAGGGTTAGGGTTAGGGTTAGGATTAGGGTTAGGGTTAGGGTTCCGATTAGAGTTATGTTTAGAGTTTGGGTTTGGGTAAGGGTTAAGGTTAGGTTTAGGATTAGGTTTAGGGTTAGGGTTAGGGCTTCGGTTTGGGTTATATTTTGGGTTAGGATTAGGGTTAGGGTTAGGGTTTGGGTTCGGGTTAGGATTAGGGTTAGGGTTTGAGTTTGAATTAGGTTTAGGGTTACCATTAGCGTTAGGATTAGGGTTAGGGTTTGCGTTTGGGATCGGGTTAGGGTTAGGGTTAGGGTTTGGGTTAGGGTTAGGGTTAGTGTTAGGGTTTGGGAATGGGTTGGGATAAGAGTTAGGGTTAGGGTTTGGCTTAGGGTTAGGTTTCGGGTTAGTTTTTGGTTTAGGGTTAGGGTTAGGTTTACGGTTGGGTTAGGGTTTTGGGTTAGGGTTAGTGTTAGGGTTTGGGTTAGGGTTAGGGTTAGGGTTAGGGTTTGGGTTAGGGTTAGGTTTGAATCTGGGTTAGTGTTAGGGTTAGGGTTAGGGTTAAGATTAGGTTTACGGTTAGGGTTAGGGTTAGGTTTTGGGTTAGGGTTAGGTTTAGGATTAGAATTAGGGTTAGGATTAGGGTTAGGGTTAGGTTTAGGGTTAGGATAAGGATGAGGGTTAGGGTTACGGTTAGGATTAGGGTTATTATTTGGGTTATGGTTTGGGTTAGGGTTAGTGTTAGGGTTTGGTTTAGTGTTAGAGTTAGGGTTTGAGTTAGGGTTAGGTTTAGGGTTAGGTTAGAGTTTGGGTTAGAGTTAGGGTTAGGGTTAGGGTTTGCGTTTGGTTTAGAGTTAGGGTTAGGTTAGGGTTTGGGTTAGAGTTAGGGTTCGCTTGAGGTGTTGGATTAGGGTTATGGTTAGGGTTAGGGTTAGGATTAGGGTTAGAGTTAGGGTTCCGATTAGAGTTTGGTTTAGAGTTTGGGTTTGGGTAAGGGTTAAGGTTAGGGTTAGGGTTAGGGTTAGGACTAGGATTAGGGTTAGGGTTAGGGTTAGGATTAGGGTTAGGGTTTGGGTTTAGGTTTGGGTTATGGTTAGGGTCAGTGTTAGGGTTAGGGTTTAGGGTTAGGGTTAGGGTTTCGGTTTGGGTTATGTTTTCGGTTAGGTTTAGGGTTAGGGTTAGGGTTTGCGTTCGGCTTAGGATTAGGGTTAGGGTTTGAGTTTGAATTAGGTTTAGGGTTAGCATTAGGGTTCGGGTTACGTTTAGGATTAGTGTTTCAGTTAGTGTTAGGTGTAGGGTTAGGGTTTGGGTTCGGGTTAGGTTTAGGGTTAGGTTTAGCGTTTGATTTAGGGTTAGGGTTAGGGTTAGGGTTAGTGTTAGGGTTTGGGTTAGGGTTAGGGTTAGGACTAGAATTAGTGTTAGGGTTAGGTTTAGGGTTAGCATTAGGGTTAGGATTAGGGTTAGGGTTAGTGTTTGGGTTTGGGTTAGGGTTAGGGTTAGGGTTTGGTTTAGGGTTAGGGTTAGGGTTAACGTTTGAGTTAGGGTTACTGTTAGGGTTAGGATTAGGGTTAGGGTTTGTGTTAAGATTAGGGTTTGGTTTAGGGTTAGGGTTTGGGTTTAGTTTAAAGTTACGTTTAGGGTTAGGTTTTGTTTTAGAGTTAGGGTTAGGGTTAGGATTAGGGTTAGGGTTTAGGTTTTCGCTTAGGTTTAGTGTTAGGGTTAGGGTTCGGATTAGGGTTTGGGTTAGGTTTTAGGTTTGGTTAGGTTTAGGGTTAGGGTTAGGGTTATGGTTAGGTTGAGCTTTACGGTTATTGTTAGGGTTATGTTTAGGGTTATGGTTAGGTTTAGGGTTAGGGTTAGGGTTCCGAGTAGAGTTAGGTTTAGAGTTTGGGTTTGGGTAAGGGTTAAGGTTAGGGTTAGGGTTAGGGTTAGGGTTAGGGTTAGGGTTAGGGTTAGGACTAGGATTAGGGTTAGTGTTAGGGTTAGGATTAGGTTTAGGGTTTGGGTTTAGGTTTGGGTTATTTTTAGGGTAAGTGTTAGGGTTACAGTTTAGGGTTAGGGTTAGGGATAGGGTTAGGGTTTCGGTATGGGTTATGTTTTGGGCTAGGTTTAGGGTTAGGGTTAGGGTTTGGGTTCGGGTTAGGATTAGGGTTAGGGTTTGAGTTTGAATTAGGTTTAGGGTTAGCATTAGAGTTAGGGTTAGGTTTAGGATTAGTGTTTCAGTTAGGGTTAGGGTTAGGGTTAAGGTTATTGTTAGGGTTAGGTTGAGGGTTTGATTTAGGGTTAGGGTTAGGGTTAGGGTTATTGTTAGGGTTTGGGTTAGGGTTAGGGTTAGGGTTAGGACTAGGGTTAGTGTTAGGGTTAGGTTTAGGGTTAGCATTAGGGTTAGGATTAGGGTTAGGGTTAGGGTTTGCGTTAGGGTTAGGGTTAGGGTTAGTGTTAGGGTTAGGGTTTGGGTTAGGGTTAGGGTTAGGGTTAGGGTTTGGGTTAGGTTTAGGGTTGGAGTTAGGATTAGGGTTAGGGTTAGTGTTAAAATTAGGGTTTGGTTTTGTGTTAGGGTTAGGGTTAGGGTTAGGGTTAGGGTTAGGGTTAGGTTTAGGTTTAGAATTAGGGTTAGGGTTAGGGTTAGGATAAGGATGAGGGTTAAGGTTAGGGTTAGGATTAGGGTTATTATTTGGGTTATGGTTTGGGTTAGTGTTAGGGTTAGGATTTGGGTTAGTGTTAGAGTTAGGGTTTGTGTTAGGGTTAGGTTTAGGGTTAGGTTAGGGTTTGGGTTAGAGTTAGGGTTAGGGTAACGGTTTGGGTTTGGTTTAGGGTTAGGGTTAGGTTAGGCTTTGGGTTAGAGTTAGGGTTAGGGTGAGGTGTTGGATTAGGGTTATGGTTAGGGTTAGGGTTAGGATTAGGGTTAGGGTTAGGGTTCCGATTAGAGTTATGTTTAGAGTTTGGTTTTGGGTAAGGGTTAAGGTTAGGTTTAGGGTTAGGATTAGGGTTAGGGTTTGAGTTTGAATTAGGTTTAGGGTTAGCATTAGGGTTAGGGTTAGGTTTAGGATAAGTATTTCAGTTAGGGTTATTGTTAGGGTTAGGGTTTGGGTTCGGGTTAGGGTTAGGGTTAGGGTTAGGGTTTGATTTAGGGTTAGGATTAGGCTTAGGGTTAGTGTAAGGGTTTGGGTTAGGGTCAGGGTTAGGACTAGGGTTAGTGTTAGGGTTAGGTTTAGGTTTAGCATTAGGGTTAGGATTAGGTTTAGGGTTAGTGTTTGGGTTAGGATAAGGATGAGGGTTAGTGTTAGGGTTAGGATTAGGGTTATTATTTGGGTTATGGTTTGCGTTAGGGTTAGGGTTACGGTTTGGGTTAGTGTTAGAGTGAGGGTTTGAGTTAGGGTTAGGTTTAGGGTTAGGTTAGTGTTTGGGTTAGAGTTAGGGTTTGGGTTAGGGTTTGGGTTTGGTTTAGAGTTAGGTTTAGGTTAGGGTTTGGGTTAGAGTTAGGGTTAGGATGAGGTGTTGGATTAGGGTTATGGTTAGGGTTAGCGTTAGGGTTACGGTTAACGTTTGAGTTAGGGTTACGGTTAGGGTTAGGATTAGGGTTAGGGTTTGTGTTAAGATTAGCGTCTGGTTTAGGCTTAGAGTTAGGGTTTGGGTTAAAGTTACGTTTAGGGTTAGGTTTTGTTTTAGGGTTAGGGTTAGGGTTAGGATTAGGGTTAGGGTTTAAGTTTTCGGTTAGGTTTAGTGTTAGGGTTAGTGTTAGGATTAGGGTTTGGGTTAGTGTTTAGGTTTGGTTAGGTTTAGGGTTAGGGTTAGGGTTATGGTTAGGTTTAGCTTTATGGTTAGGTTTAAGGTTATGGTTAGGGTTATCGTTAGGGTTAGGTTTAGGGTTAGGGTTCCGATTAGAGTTAGGTTTATAGTTTGGGTTTGGGTAAGGGTTAAGGTTAGGGTTAGGGTTAGTGTTAGGGTTTGGGTTAGGGTTAGGGTTACGACTAGTGTTAGGGTTAGGTTTAGGGTTAGCATTAGTTTTAGGATTAGGTTTAGGGTTAGGGTTTGGGTTTGGGTTAGGGTTAGGGTTAGGGTTAGGATTTGGGTTAGGGTTAGGGTTAGGGTTATCGTTTGAGTTAGGGTTACGGTTAGGGTTAGGATTAGGGTTAGGGTTTGTGTTAAGATTAGGGTTTGGTTTAGGGTTAGGGTTAGGGTTTGGGTTAAAGTTACGTTTAGGGTTAGGTTTTGTTTTAGGGTTAGGGTTAGGGTTAGGATTAGGGTTAGGGTTTAGGTTTTCGGTTAGGTTTAGTGTTAGGGTTAGGGTTATGTTTAGGTTTAGCTTTAAGGTTATTGTTAGGGTTATGGTTAGTGTTAGCGTTAGGGTTAGGGTTAGGGTTAGGGTTCCGAGTAGAGTTAGGTTTAGAGTTTGGGTTTGGGTAAGGGTTAAGGTTAGGGTTAGGTTTAGGGTTAGGGTTTGGGTTCGGGTTAGGGTTAGGGTTAGGGTTAGGGTTTGATTTAGTGTTAGGGTTAGGCTTAGGGTTAGTGTAAGGGTTTGGGTTAGGGATAGGGTTAGGACTAGGGTTAGTGTTAGGGTTAGGTTTAGGGTTAGCATTAGGCTTAGGATTAGGGTTAGGGTTAGGGTTTGGGTTATGGTTAGGGTTAGGGTTAGGGTTAGGGTTAGGGTTTGGGTTAGGGTTAGGGTTAGGGTTAGGGTTTGGGTTAGGGTTAGGGCTAGGGTTAGGATTAGGATTAGGGTTTGTGTTAAGATTAGGGTTTGGGTTTGGGTTAGGTTTAGGGTTAGGGTTAGGGTTAGGGTTAGAATTAGGGTTAGGGTTAGAATTAGGGTTAGGGTTAGGATAAGGATGATTGTTAGTGTTAGGGTTAGGATTAGGGTTATTATTTGGGTTATGGTTTGGGTTAGGGTTAGGGTTAGGGTTTGGGTTAGTGTTAGAGTGAGGTTTTGAGTTAGGGTTAGGTTTAGAGTTAGGTTTAGGTTAGTGTTTGGGTTAGAGTTAGGGTTAGGGTGAGGTGTTGGATTAGGGTTATGGTTAGGGTTAGGGTTAGGATTAGGGTTAGGGTTAGGGTTCCGATTAGAGTTAGCTTTAGAGTTTGGGTTTGTATAAGGGTTAAGGTTAGGGTTAGGGTTACGGTTAGGGTTAGGGATAGGACTAGGATTAGGGTTAGGTTTAGGGTTAGGATTAGGTTTAGGGTTTGTGTTTAGGTTTGTGTTATGGTTAGGGTAAGTGTTAGGGTTAGGGTTTAGGGTTAGGTTTAGTGTTAGGATTAGGGTTTCGGTTTGGGTTATATTTTGGGTTAGGTTTAGGGTTAGGGTTAGGGTTTGGGTTCGGGTTAGTATTAGGGTTAGGGTTTGAGATTGAATTAGGTTTAGGTTTAACATTAGTGTTAGGGTTAGGTTTAGGATTAGTGTTTCAGTTAGGGTTAGGGTTAGGTTAAGGTTAGGGTTAGGGTTAGGTTTAGGGTTTGATTTAGGGTTAGGGTTAGGGTTAGGGTTAGGGTTAGAGTTAGGGTTTGGGTTAGGGTTAGGGTTACGACTAGGGTTAGGGTTAGGTTTAGGGTTAGCATTAGTTTTAGGATTAGGCTTAG
>JAJHUQ010000043.1:1330000-1340000 GCA_035773235.1 Eospalax fontanierii | reverse complement strand
TAGGGTTAGGGTTTGGGTTAGGTTTAGGGTTAGGGTTTGTGTTAAGATTAGGGTTTGGGTTTGGGTTAGGGTTAGGGTTAGGATTTGGGTTAAGGTTACGGTTAGGGTTAGGGTTTGTGTTAGGGTTAGGGTTAGTGTGAGGAGTAGGGGGAGGGTTAGGGTTAGGGTTAGGGTTACGGTTAGGATTAGGGTTAGGGTTTGGGTTAGGATTAGGGTTTGGGTTAGGGTTAGTATTAGGGTTTGGATTAGGGTTTAGGTTTGGTTAGGTTTAGGGTTAGGGTTAGGGTTATGGTTAGGTTTAGCGTTAGGGTTAGGGTTAGGGTTATGGTTAGGGTTAGGGTTAGGGTTTGAGTTTGAATTAGGTTTAGGGTTAGCATTAGGGTTAGGGTTAGGTTTAGGATTAGTGTTTCAGTTAGGTTTAGGGTTAGGGTTAAGGTTTTGTTAATGGTTAGGTTTAGGGTTAGGGTTAGTTTTTGGGTTAGGGGTTAGGTTTAGGTTTAGGCTTATTGTTAGGGTTTGGGTTAGGGTTAGTGTTAGGGTTTGGGTTTCAGTTAGAATTAGGGTTAGCGTTAGGGTTTGTGTTAGGGTTAGGGTTAGAGTTTGAATTAGGTTTAGGGTTAGGGTTAGATTTAGGATTTGGTTTACCGGTAGTGTTGGGGTTTGGTTTAGGTTTTGGGTTAGGTTTAGAGTTAGGGTTAGGGTTTGGGTTCGGGTTAGGGTTAGGGTTAGGGATAGGGTTTGAGTTAGGGTTAGGGTTAGTTTTAGTATTAGGGTTTGGGTTAGGGTTAGGGTTAGGGTTTGTGTTAGGGTTTGGGTTAGGTTTAGGGTTAGGATTATGGTTAGGGTTACGGTTAGGGTTAGGATTAGGGTTAGGGTTTGTGTTAAGATTATGGTTTCTGTGTGGATTAGGGTTAGGGTTAGGGTTTGGATTAAGGTTACGTTTAGGGTTAGGGTTTGTGTTAGGGTTAGGGTTAGGGTTAGGAGTAGGGTTAGGGTTTAGGTTTTCGGTTAGGGTTAGTGTTAGGGTTAGTGTTAGGATTAGGGTTTGGGTTAGGGTTTAGGTTTGGTTAGGTTTAGGGTTAGGGTTAGGGTTATGGTTAGGGTTAGCGTTAGGGTTAGGGTTATGGTTAGGGTTAGCGTTAGGGTTAGGGTTAGGGTTAGGGTTAGGGTTAGCGTTAGGGTTAGGTTTAGGGTTTGGGTTTCCGTTTGGGTTAGGGTTTGGGTTAGGGTTAGGGTTTGGGTTAGGGTTAGGGTTAGGGTTAGTGTAAGGATTTGGGTTAGGCTTAGGTTTAGGGTTCGGGTTTGGGTTAGAGTTATGGTGAGGGTTAGGGGTTGTGTTAGGGTTAGGTTTAGGGTTAGGATTAGGGTTAGGGTTTGTGTTAAGATTAGGGTTTGGGTTTGGGTTAGGGTTAGGGTTTGGGTTTTAGTTAGAATTAGGGTTAGTGTTATGGTTAGGGTTAGGGATAAGGTTAGGGTTAGGGTTAGGATTTGGGTTAGGGTTAGGGTTAGGATTAGGGTTTGAGTTTGAGTTAGGTTTAGGGTTAGCATTAGGATTAGGATTAGGGTTAGGGTTTGGGTTTGGGTTCGGGTTAAGGTTAGGGTTAGGGTTTGGTTTAGGGTTAGGGTTAGTGTTAGGGTTTGGGAATGGGTTAGGATAAGGGTTAGGGTTAGGGTTTGGCTTAGGGTTAGGTTTCGGGTTAGTTTTTGGTTTAGGGTTAGGGTTAGGTTTACGGTTGGGTTAGGGTTTTGGGTTAGGGTTAGTGTTAGGGTTTGGGTTAGGGTTAAGGTTAGGGTTACGGTTAGGGTTTGGGTTAGGGTTAGGGTTAGGGTTAGGGTTTGGGTTAGTGTTAGGTTTGAATCTGGGTTAGTGTTAGGGTTAGGGTTAGGGTTAAGATTAGGGTTACGGTTAGGGTTAGGGTTAGGTTTTGGGTTAGGGTTAGGTTTAGGATTAGAATTAGGGTTAGGATTAGGGTTAGGGTTAGGGTTAGGGTTTGGGTTCGGGTTAGGTTTAGGGATAGGGTTAGGGTTTGATTTAGTGTTAGGGTTAGGGTTAGGTTTAGTGTTAGGGTTTGGGTTAGGGTTAGGGTTAGGACTAGGGTTAGTGTTAGGGTTAGGTTCAGGGTTTGCATTAGGGTTAGGATTAGGGTTAGGGTTAGGGTTTGGGTTAGGTTTAGGGTTAGGGTTAGGGTTAGGGTTTGGGTTAGTGTTAGGGTTAGGGTTAGGGTTTGGGTTATGTTTAGGGTTGGAGTTAGGATTAGGGTTAGGGTTTGTGTTAAAATTAGGGTTTGGGTTTGTGTTAGGGTTAGGGTTAGGGTTAGGGTTAGGTTTAGAATTAGGGTTAGGGTTAGGGTTAGGATAAGGATGAGGGTTAAGTTTAGGGTTAGGATTAGGGTTATTATTTGGGTTATGGTTTGGGTTAGTGTTAGGGTTAGGGTTTGGGTTAGTGTTAGAGTTAGGGTTTGAGTTAGGGTTAGGTTTAGGGTTAGGTTAAGGTTTGGGTTAGAGTTAGGGTTAGGGTTACGGTTTGGGTTTGGTTTAGAGTTAGGGTTATGTTAGGCTTTGGGTTAGAGTTAGGGTTCGGGTGAGTTGTTGGATTAGGGTTATGGTTAGGGTTAGGGTTAGGGTTAGGATTAGGGTTAGGGTTAGGGTTCCGATTAGAGTTATGTTTAGAGTTTGGGTTTGGGTAAGGGTTAAGGTTAGGTTTAGGATTAGGTTTAGGGTTAGGGTTAGGGCTTCGGTTTGGGTTATATTTTGGGTTAGGATTAGGGTTAGGGTTAGGGTTTGGGTTCGGGTTAGGATTAGGGTTAGGGTTTGAGTTTGAATTAGGTTTAGGGTTACCATTAGCGTTAGGATTAGGGTTAGGGTTTGCGTTTGGGTTCGGGTTAGGGTTAGGGTTAGGGTTTGGGTTAGGGTTAGGGTTAGTGTTAGGGTTTGGGAATGGGTTGGGATAAGAGTTAGGGTTAGGGTTTGGCTTAGGGTTAGGTTTCGGGTTAGTTTTTGGTTTAGGGTTAGGGTTAGGTTTACGGTTGGGTTAGGGTTTTGGGTTAGGGTTAGTGTTAGGGTTTGGGTTAGGGTTAGGGTTAGGGTTAGGGTTTGGGTTAGGGTTAGGTTTGAATCTGGGTTAGTGTTAGGGTTAGGGTTAGGGTTAAGATTAGGTTTACGGTTAGGGTTAGGGTTAGGTTTTGGGTTAGGGTTAGGTTTAGGATTAGAATTAGGGTTAGGATTAGGGTTAGGGTTAGGGTTAGGGTTAGGATAAGGATGAGGGTTAGGGTTAGGGTTAGGATTAGGGTTATTATTTGGGTTATGGTTTGGGTTAGGGTTAGTGTTAGGGTTTGGTTTAGTGTTAGAGTTAGGGTTTGAGTTAGGGTTAGGTTTAGGGTTAGGTTAGAGTTTGGGTTAGAGTTAGGCTTAGGGTTAGGGTTTGCGTTTGGTTTAGAGTTAGGGTTAGGTTAGGGTTTGGGTTAGAGTTAGGGTTCGCTTGAGGTGTTGGATTAGGGTTATGGTTAGGGTTAGGGTTGGATTAGGGTTAGGGTTAGGGTTCCGTTTAGAGTTAGGTTTAGAGTTTGTGTTTGGGTAATGCTTAAGGTTAGTGTTAGTGTTAGGGTTAGGGTTAGGGTTAGGGTTAGGACTAGGATTAGGGTTAGGGTTAGGGTTAGGATTAGGGTTAGGGTTTGGGTTTAGGTTTGGGTTAATATTAGGGTTAGTGTTAGGGTTAGGGTTTAGGGTTAGGGTTAGATTTAGGGTTAGGGTTTCTGTTTGGGTTATATTTTGGGTTAGGTTTAGGCTTAGGGTTAGTGTTTGGGTTCGGGTTAGGAATAGGGTTAGGGTTTGAGTTTGAATTAGGTTTAGGGTTAGCATTAGGGTTAGGGTTAGGTTTAGGATTAGTGTTTCAGTTAGGGTTAGGGTTAGGGTTAGGGTTAGGGTTTGGGTTCGGGTTAGGGTTAGGGATAGGGTTAGGGTTTGATTTAGGGTTAGGGTTAGGGTTAGGTTTAGTGTTAGGGTTTGGGTTAGGGTTAGGGTTAGGACTAGGGTTAGTGTTAGGGTTACGTTCAGGGTTAGCATTAGGGTTAGGATTAGGGTTAGGGTTAGGGTTTGGGTTAGGTTTAGGGTTAGGGTTAGGGTTAGGGTTTGGGTTAGGGTTAGGGTTAGGGTTTGGGTTATGTTTAGGGTTGGAGTTAGGATTAGGGTTAGGGTTTGTGTTAAAATTAGGGTTTGGGTTTGTGTTAGGGTTAGGGTTAGGGTTAGGGTTAGGTTTAGAATTAGGGTTAGGGTTAGGGTTAGACTAAGGATGAGGGTTAAGGTTAGGGTTAGGATTAGGGTTATTATTTGGGTTATGGTTTGGGTTAGTGTTAGGGTTAGGGTTTGGGTTACTGTTAGAGTTAGGGTTTGAGTTAGGGTTAGGTTTAGGGTTAGGTTAGGGTTTGGGTTAGAGTTAGGGTTAGGGTTACGGTTTGGGTTTGGTTAAGAGTGAGGGTTAGGTGAGGGTTGGGGTTAGAGTAAGGGTTAGGGTGAGTTAGTGGATTAGGGTTATGGTTAGGGTTAGGGTTAGGATTAGGGTTAGGGTTAGGGTTCCGATTAGAGTTATGTTTAGAGTTTGGGTTTGGGTAAGGGTTAAGGTTAGGTTTAGGGTTAGGATTAGGGTTAGGGTTTGAGTTTGAATTAGGTTTAGGGTTAGCATTAGGGTTAGGGTTAGGTTTAGGATAAGTATTTCAGTTAGGGTTAGGGTTAGGGTTAGGGTTAGGGTTTGATTTAGGGTTAGGGTTAGGCTTAGGGTTACTGTAAGGGTTTGGGTTACGGTTAGGGTTAGGACTAGGCTTAGTGTTAGGGTTAGGTTTAGGGTTAGCATTAGGGTTAGGATTAGGGTTAGGGTTAGGATTTGGGTTAGGGTTAGGGTTAGGGTTAAGGTTTGGGTTAGGGTTAGGGTTAGGGTTTGGGTTAGTGTTAGAGTGAGGGTTTGAGTTAGGGTTAGGTTTAGGGTTAGGTTAGGGTTTGCGTTAGAGTTAGGGTTAGGGTTAGGGTTTGGGTTTGGTTTAGAGTTAGGTTTAGGTTAGGGTTTGGGTTAGAGTTAGGGTTAGGGTGAGGTGTTGGATTACGGTTATGGTTAGGGTTAGGGTTAGGGTTACGGTTAGGGTTAGGGATAGGACTAGGATTAGGGTTAGGTTTAGGGTTAGGATTAGGGTTAGGGTTTGTGTTAAGTTTGGGTTATGGTTAGGGTAAGTGTTAGGGTTAGGGTTTAGGGTTAGGTTTAGGGTTAGGGTTAGGGTTTCGGTTTGGGTTATATTTTGGGTTAGGATTAGGGTTAGGGTTAGGTTTTGGGTTCGGGTTAGGATTAGGGTTAGGGTTTGAGTTTGAATTAGGTTTAGGGTTAGCATTAGGGTTAGGGTTAGGTTTAGGATTAGTGTTTCAGTTACGGTTAGGGTTAGGTTAAGGTTAAGGTTAGGGTTAGGTTTAGGGTTTGATTTAGGGTTAGGGTTAGGGTTAGGGTTAGTGTTAGGGTTTGGGTTAGGGTTAGGGTTACGACTAGGGTTAGGGTTAGGTTTAGGGTTAGCATTAGTTTTAGGATTAGGGTTAGGGTTAGGGTTTGGGTTTGGGTTAGGGTTAGGGTTAGGGTTAACGTTTGAGTTAGGCTTATGGTTAGGGATAGGATTAGGGTTAGGGTTTGTGTTAAGATTAGGGAGCGGGTTAGGGTTTGGGTTAAAGTTCCGTTTAGGGTAAAGTTTTGTTTTAGGTATGGGGTTAGGGTTAGGATTAGGTTTAGGGTTTAGGTTTTCGGTTAGGTTTAGTGTTAGGGTTAGGGTTAGGATTAGCATTTGGGTTAGGGTTTAGGTTTGGTTAGGTTTAGGGTTAGGGTTAGGTTCATGGTTAGGTTTAGCTTTACGGTTAGTGTTAGGGTTACGGTTAGGGTTAGCGTTAGGGTTAGGGTTAGGGTTAGGGTTCCGATTAGAGTTAGGTTTAGAGTTTGGGTTTGGGTAAGGGTTAAGTTTAGGGTTAGGGTTACGGTTAGGGTTAGGGTTAGGACTAGGATTAGGGTTAGAGTTAGGATTAGGGTTAGGGTTTGCGTTTAGGTTTGGGTTATGGTTAGGGTAAGTGTTAGGGTTACAGTTTAGTGTTAGGGTTAGGGTTAGTGTTTCGGTTTCGGTTATGTTTTGGGCTAGATTTAGGTTTAGGGTTAGGGTTTGGGTTCGGATTAGGATTAGGGTTAGGGTTTGGGTTAGGGTTAGGATTAGGGTTAGGGTTAGGGTTAGGGTTAGGGTAAGGATTTAGGTTAGGCTTAGGTTTAGGGTTCGGGTTTGGGTTAGAGTTATGGTGAAGGTTAGGGGTTGTGTTAGGGTTAGGGTTAGGGTTAGGATGAGGGTTAGGGTTTGTGTTAAGATTAGGGTTTGTGTTTGGGTTAGGGTTAGGGTTTGGATTAGGATTAGGGTTAGGGTTTGGGTTAGGGTTAGGATTAGGGTTAGGGTTAGGGTTAGGGTTAGGGTAAGGATTTAGGTTAGGCTTAGGTTTAGGGTTCGGGTTTGGGTTAGAGTTATGGTGAAGGTTAGGGGTTGTGTTAGGGTTAGGGTTAGGGTTAGGATGAGGGTTAGGGTTTGTGTTAAGATTAGGGTTTGTGTTTGGGTTAGGGTTAGGGTTTGGATTTTAGTTAGAATTAGGGTTAGTGTTAAGGTTAGGGTTAGGGATAAGGTTAGGTTAGGGTTAGGATTTGGGTTAGGGTTAGGGTTAGGATTAGGGTTTGAGTTTGAGTTAGGTTTAGGGTTAGCATTAGGGTTAGGATTAGGGTTAGGCTTTGGGTTTGGGTTCGGGTTAGGGTTAGGGTTAGGGTTTGGGTTAGGGTTAGGGTTAGTGTTAGGGTTTGGGAATGGGTTAGGATAAGGGTTAGGGTTAGGGTTTGGCTTAGGTTTAGGTTTCGGGTTAGTTTTTGGTTTAGGGTTAGAGTTAGGTTGACGGTTGGGTTTAGGTTTTGGGTTAGGGTTAGTGTTAGGGTTTGGGTTAGGGTTAAGGTTAGGGTTACGGTTAGGGTTTGGGTTAGGGTTAGGGTTAGGGTTAGGGTTTGGGTTAGGGTTAGGTTTAGGATTAGAATTCGGGTTAGGGTTAGGGTTAGGGTTAGGGTTAGGGTTAGGATAAGAATGAGGGTTAGGGTTAGGGTTAGGATTAGGGTTATTATTTGGGTTATGGTTTGGGTTAGGGTTAGTGTTAGGGTTTGGTTTAGTGTTAGAGTTAGGGTTTGAGTTAGGGTTAGGATTAGGGTTAGGTTAGAGTTTGGGTTAGAGTTAGGGTTAGGGTTAGGGTTTGCGTTTGGTTTAGAGTTAGGGTTAGGTTAGTTTTTGGGTTAGAGTTAGGGTTCGCTTGAGGTGTTGGATTAGGGTTATGGTTAGGGTTAGGGTTAGGATTAGGGTTAGGGTTAGGGTTCCGTTTAGAGTTAGGTTTAGAGTTTGTGTTTGGGTAAGGCTTAAGGTTAGTGTTAGTGTTAGGGTTAGGGTTAGGGTTAGGGTTAGGACTAGGATTAGGGTTAGGGTTAGGGTTAGGATTAGGGTTAGGGTTTGGGTTTAGGTTTGGGTTAATATTAGGGTTAGTGTTAGGGTTAGGGTTTAGGGTTAGGGTTAGATTTAGGGTTAGGGTTTCTGTTTGGGTTATGTTTTGGGTTAGGTTTAGGGTTAGGGTTAGTGTTTGGGTTCGGGTTAGGAATAGGGTTAGGGTTTGAGTTTGAATTAGGTTTAGGGTTAGCATTAGGGTTAGGGTTAGGTTTAGGATTAGTGTTTCAGTTACGGTTAGGGTTAGGGTTAGGGTTTGGGTTCGGGTTAGGGTTAGGGATAGGGTTAGGGTTTGATTTAGGGTTAGGGTTAGGGTTAGGTTTAGTGTTAGGGTTTGGGTTAGGGTTAGGGTTAGGACTAGGGTTAGTGTTAGGGTTAGGTTCAGGGTTAGCATTAGGGTTAGGATTAGGGTTTGGGTTAGGTTTGGGTTAGGTTTAGGGTTAGGGTTAGGGTTAGGGTTTGGGTTAGGGTTAGGGTTAGGGTTAGGGTTTGGGTTATGTTTAGGTTTGGAGTTAGGATTAGGGTTAGGGTTTGTGTTAAAATTAGGGTTTGGGTTTGTGTAAGGGTTAGGGTTAGGGTTAGGGTTAGGTTTAGAATTAGGGTTAGGGTTAGGGTTAGGATAAGGATGAGGGTTAAGGTTAGGGTTAGGATTAGGGTTATTATTTGGGTTATGGTTTGGGTTAGTGTTAGGGTTAGGGTTTGGGTTAGTGTTAGAGTTAGGGTTTGAGTTAGGGTTAGGTTTAGGGTTAGGTTAGGGTTTGGGTTAGAGTTAGGGTTAGTGTTACGGTTTGGGTTTGGTTTAGAGTTAGGGTTATGTTAGGCTTTGGGTTAGAGTTAGGGTTAGGGTGAGTTGTTGGATTAGGGTTATGGTTAGGGTTAGGGTTAGGATTAGGGTTAGGGTTAGGGTTCCGGTTAGAGTTATGATTAGAGGTTGGGTTTGGGTAAGGGAAAAGGATAGGTTTAGGGTTAGGAATAGGCTTAGGGTTTGAGTTTGAATTAGGTTTAGGGTTAGCATTAGGGTTAGGGTTAGGTTTAGGATAAGTATTTCAGTTAGGGTTAGGGTTAGGGTTAGGGTTAGGGTTTGATTTAGGGTTAGGGTTAGGCTTAGGGTTAGTGTAAGGGTTTGGGTTACGGTTAGGGTTAGGACTAGGGTTAGTGTTAGGGTTAGGTTTAGGGTTAGCATTAGGGTTAGGATTAGGGTTAGGGTTAGGATTTGGGTTAGGGTTAGGGTTAGGGTTAAGGTTTGGGTTAGGGTTAGGGTTAGGGTTAGGGTTTATGTTAGTGTTAGAGTGAGGGTTTGAGTTAGGGTTAGGTTTAGGGTTAGGTTAGGGTTTGGGTTAGAGTTAGGGTTAGGGTTAGGGTTTGGGTTTGGTTTAGAGTTAGGTTTAGGTTAGGGTTTGGGTTAGAGTTAGGGTTAGGGTGAGGTGTTGGATTACGGTTATGGTTAGGGTTAGGGTTAGGGTTACGGTTAGGGTTAGGGATAGGACTAGGATTAGGGTTAGGTTTAGGGTTAGCATTAGGGTTAGGGTTTGAGTTTGAATTAGGTTTAGGGTTAGCATTAGGGTTAGGGTTAGGTTTAGGATAAGTATTTCAGTTAGGGTTAGGGTTAGGGTTAGGGTTAGGGTTTGATTTAGGGTTAGGGTTAGGCTTAGGGTTAGTGTAAGGGTTTGGGTTACGGTTAGGGTTAGGACTTTGGTTAGTGTTAGGGTTAGGTTTAGGGTTAGCATTAGGGTTAGGATTAGGGTTAGGGTTAGGATTTGGGTTAGGGTTAGGGTTAGGGTTAAGGTTTGGGTTAGGGTTAGGGTTAGGGTTTATGTTAGTGTTAGAGTGAGGGTTTGAGTTAGGGCTAGGTTTAGGGTTAGGTTAGGGTTTGGGTTAGAGTTAGGGTTAGGGTTAGGGTTTGGGTTTGGTTTAGAGTTAGGTTTATGTTAGGGTTTGGGTTAGAGTTAGGGTTAGGGTGAGGTGTTGGATTACGGTTATGGTTAGGGATAGGGTTAGGGTTACGGTTAGGGTTAGGGATAGGACTAGGATTAGGGTTAGGTTTAGGGTTAGGATTAGGGTTAGGGTTTGTGTTAAGTTTGGGTTATGGTTAGGGTAAGAGTTAGGGTTAGGTTTTAGGGTTAGGTTTAGGGTTAGGGTTAGGGTTTCGGTTTGGGTTATATTTTGGGTTAGGATTAGGGTTAGGGTTAGGGTTTGGGTTCGGGTTAGGATTAGGGTTAGGGTTTGAGTTTGAATTAGGTTTAGGGTTAGCATTAGGGTTAGGGATAGGTTTAGGATTAGTGTTTCAGTTACGGTTAGGGTTAGGTTAAGGTTAGGGTTAGGGTTAGGTTTAGGGTTTGATTTAGGGTTAGGGTTAGGGTTAGGGTTAGTGTTAGGGTTTGGGTTAGGGTTAGGGTTACGACTAGGGTTAGGGTTAGGTTTAGGGTTAGCATTAGTTTTAGGATTAGGGTTAGGGTTAGGGTTTGGGTTTGGGT
>JAJHUQ010000043.1:1287500-1325000 GCA_035773235.1 Eospalax fontanierii | reverse complement strand
GTTTGGGTAAGGGTTAAGGTTAGGGTTAGGGTTAGGGTTAGGGTTAGGACTAGGATTAGGGTTAGTTTTAGGGTTAGGATTAGGGTTAGGGTTTGGGTTTAGGTTTGGGTTATTTTTAGGGTAAGTGTTAGGGTTACAGTTTAGGGTTAGGTTTAGGGATAGGGTTAGGGTTTCGGTTTGGGTTATGTTTTGGGCCAGGTTTAGGGTTAGGGTTAGGGTTTGGGTTCGCGTTAGGATTAGGGTTAGGGTTTGAGTTTGAATTAGGTTTAGGTTTAGCATTAGGGTTAGGGTTAGGTTTAGGATTAGTGTTTCAGTTAGGGTTAGGGTTAGGGTTAAGGTTATTGTTAGGGTTAGGTTTAGGGTTTGATTTAGGGTTAGGGTTAGGGTTAGGGTTAGTGTTAGGGTTTGGGTTAGGGTTAGGGTTAGGACTAGGGTTAGTGTTAGGGTTAGGTTTAGGGTTAGCATTAGGGTTAGGATTAGGGTTAGGGTTAGGGTTTGGGTTAGGGTTAGGGTTAGGGTTAGGGTTAGTGTTAGGGTTAGGGTTTGGGTTAGGGTTAGGGTTAGGGTTAGGGTTTGGGTTAGGTTTAGGTTTGGAGTTAGGATTAGGGTTAGGGTTAGTGTTAAAATTAGGTTTTGGTTTTGTGTTAGTGTTAGGGTTAGGGTTAGGGTTAGGTTTAGGTTTAGAATTAGGGTTAGGGTTAGGGTTAGGATAAGGATGAGGGTTAAGGTTAGGGTTAGGATTAGGGTTATTTTTTGGGTTATGGTTTGGGTTAGTGTTAGGGTTAGGATTTGGGTTAGTGTTAGAGTTAGTGTTTGTGTTAGGGTTAGGTTTAGGGTTAGGTTAGGGTTTGGGTTAGAGTTAGGGTTAGGGTTACGGTTTGGGTTTGGTTTAGAGTTAGGGTTAGTTTAGGCTTTGGGTTAGAGTTAGGGTTAGGGTGAGGTGTTGGATTAGGGTTATGGTTAGGGTTAGGGTTAGGATTAGGGTTAGGGTTAGGGTTCCGATTAGAGTTATGTTTAGAGTTTGGTTTAGGGTAAGGGTTAAGGTTAGGTTTAGGGTTAGGATTAGGGTTAGGGTTTGAGTTTGAATTAGGTTTAGGGTTAGCATTAGGGTTAGGGTTAGGTTTAGGATAAGTATTTCAGTTAGGGTTATTGTTAGGGTTAGGGTTTGGGTTCGGGTTAGGGTTAGGGTTAGGGTTAGGGTTTGATTTAGGGTTAGGATTAGGCTTAGGGTTAGTTTAAGGGTTTGGGTTAGGGTCAGGGTTAGGACTAGGGTTAGTGTTAGGGTTAGGTTTAGGGTTAGCATTAGGGTTAGGATTAGGATTAGGGTTAGTGTTTGGGTTAGGGTTAGGGTTAGGGTTAGGGTTAGGGTTTGGGTTAGGGTTAGGGTTAGGTTTAGGGTTTGGGTTAGGATAAGGATGAGGGTTAGTGTTAGGGTTAGGATTAGGGTTATTATTTGGGTTATGGTTTGGGTTAGGGTTAGGGTTACGGTTTGGGTTAGTGTTAGAGTGAGGGTTTGAGTTAGGGTTAGGTTTAGGGTTAGGTTAGGGTTTGGGTTAGAGTTAGGGTTTGGGTTAGGGTTTGGGTTTGGTTTAGAGTTAGGTTTAGGTTAGGGTTTGGGTTAGAGTTAGGGTTAGGGTGAGGTGTTGGATTAGGGTTATGGTTAGGGTTAGCGTTAGGGTTACGGTTAACGTTTGAGTTAGGGTTACGGTTAGGGTTAGGATTAGGGTTAGGGTTTGTGTTAAGATTAGGGTCTGGTTTAGGGTTAGAGTTAGGGTTTGGGTTAAAGTTACGTTTAGGGTTAGGTTTTGTTTTAGGGTTAGGGTTAGGGTTAGGATTAGGGTTAGGGTTTAGGTTTTCGGTTAGGTTTAGTGTTAGGGTTAGTGTTAGGATTAGGGTTTGGGTTAGGGTTTAGGTTTGGTTAGGTTTAGGGTTAGGGTTAGGGTTATGGTTAGGTTTAGCTTTACGGTTAGGTTTAAGGTTATGGTTAGGGTTATCGTTAGGGTTAGGTTTAGGGTTAGGGTTCCGATTAGAATTAGGTTTAGAGTTTGGGTTTGGGTAAGGGTTAAGGTTAGGGTTAGGGTTAGAGTTAGGGTTTGGGTTAGGGGTAGGGTTAGGAGTAGTGTTAGGGTTAGGTTTAGGGTTAGCATTAGTTTTAGGATTAGGTTTAGGGTTAGGGTTTGGGTTTGGGTTAGGGTTAGGGTTAGGGTTAGGGTTTGGGTTAGGGTTAGGGTTAGGGTTATCGTTTGAGGTAGGGTTACGGTTAGGGTTAGGATTAGGGTTAGGGTTTGTGTTAAGATTAGGGTTTGGTTTAGGGTTAGGGTTAGGGTTTGGGTTAAAGTTACGTTTAGGGTTAGGTTTTGTTTTAGGGTTAGGGTTAGGGTTAGGATTAGGGTTAGGGTTTAGGTTTTCGGTTAGGTTTAGTGTTAGGGTTAGGATTAGGGTTTGGGTTAGGGTTTAGGTTTGGTTAGGTTTAGGGTTAGGGTTAGGGTTATGTTTAGGTTTAGCTTTAAGGTTATTGTTAGGGTTATGCTTAGTGTTAGCGTTAGGGTTAGGGTTAGGGTTAGGGTTCCGAGTAGAGTTAGGTTTAGAGTTTGGGTTTGGGTAAGGGTTAAGGTTAGGGTTAGGTTTAGGGTTAGGGTTTGGGTTCGGGTTAGGGTTAGGGTTAGGGTTAGGGTTTGATTTAGGGTTAGGGTTAGGCTTAGGGTTAGTGTAATGTTTGGGTTAGGGATAGGGTTAGGACTAGGGTTAGTGTTAGGGTTAGGTTTAGGGTTAGCATTAGGCTTAGGATTAGGGTTAGGGTTAGGGTTTGGGTTATGGTTAGGGTTAGGGTTAGGGTTAGGGTTAGGGTTTTGGTTAGGGTTAGGGTTGGGGTTAGGGTTTGGGTTAGGCTTAGGGCTAGGGTTAGGATTAGGATTAGGGTTTGTGTTAAGATTAGGGTTTGGGTTTGGGTTAGGGTTAGGGTTAGGGTTAGGGTTAGGGTTAGGGTTAGAATTAGGGTTAGGGTTAGAATTAGGGTTAGGGTTAGGATAAGGATGAGGGTTAGTGTTAGGGTTAGGATTAGGGTTATTATTTGGGTTATGGTTTGGGTTAGGGTTAGGGTTAGGGTTTGGGTTAGTGTTAGAGTGAGGGTTTGAGTTAGGGTTAGGTTTAGAGTTAGGTTTAGGTTAGGGTTTGGGTTAGAGTTAGGGTTAGGGTGAGGTGTTGGATTAGGGTTATGGTTAGGGTTAGGGTTAGGATTAGGGTTAGGGTTAGGGTTCCGATTAGAGTTAGGTTTAGAGTTTGGGTTTGTGTAAGGGTTAAGGTTAGGGTTAGGGTTACGGTTAGGGTTAGGGATAGGACTAGGATTAGGGTTAGGTTTAAGGTTAGGATTAGGTTTAGGGTTTGTGTTTAGGTTTGTGTTATGGTTAGGGTAAGTGTTAGGCTTAGGGTTAGGATTAGGGTTATTATTTGGGTTATGGTTAGGTTTAGCGTTACGGTTAGGGTTAGGGTTATGGTTAGGGTTAGTGTTAGGGTTAGTGTTAGGGTTTGGGTTTGGGTTAGGGTTTGGGTTAGGGTTAGGATTAGGGTTAGGGTTAGGAGTAGGGTTAGTGTTAGGGTTAGGTTTAGGGTTAGGATTAGGGTTAGGGTTAGGGTTAGGGTTAGGGTTCGAGTTAGGATTAGGGTTAGGGTTAGGGTTTGGGTTAGGGTTAGGGTTAGGGTTAGGGTTAGGATTAGTATTAGGGTTTGTGTTAAGATTAGGGTTTGGGTTTGGGTTTGGGTTAGGGTTAGGGTTAGGGTTAGGGTTAGGGTTAGAATTATGGTTAGATTTAAGGTTAGGGTTAGGGTTAGGGTTAGGGTTATTATTTGGGTTAATGTTTGGTTTAGGGTTAGGGTTAGGGTTTGGGTTAGTGTTAGAGTTAGCTTTTGAGTTAGGGATAGGTTTAGGGATAAGTTAGGGTTTGGGTTAGAGTTAGGGTTAGTGTTAGGGTTTGGGTTTGGTTTAGAGTTAGGGTTAGGTTAGGGTTTGGGTTAGAGTTAGGGTTAGCGTGAGGTGTTGGATTAGGGTTATGTTTAGGGTTAGGGTTAGGATTAGGGTTAGAGTTAGGGTTCCGATTAGAGTTTGGTTTAGAGTTTGGGTTTGGGTAAGGGTTAAGGTTAGGGTTAGGGTTAGGGTTAGGACTAGCTTTAGGGTTAGGGTTAGGGTTAGGATTAGGGTTAGGGTTTGGGTTTAGGTTTGGGTTTTGGTTAGGGTCAGTGTTAGGGTTAGGGTTTAGGGTTAGGGTTAGGGTTTCGGTTTGGGTTATGTTTTCGTTAGGTTTAGGGTTAGGGTTAGGGTTTGGGTTCGGCTTAGGATTAGGGTTAGGGTTTGAGTTTGAATTAGGTTTAGGGTTAGAATTAGGGTTCGGGTTACGTTTAGGATTAGTGTTTCAGTTAGTGTTAGGGGTAGGGTTAGGTTTTGGGTTCGGGTTAGGTTTAGGGTTAGGTTTAGCGTTTGATTTAGGGTTAGGGTTAGGGTTAGGGTTAGTGTTAGGGTTTGGGTTAGGGTTAGGGTTAGGACTAGAATTAGTGATAGGGTTAGGTTTAGGGTTAGCATTAGGGTTAGGATTAGGGTTAGGGTTATGGTTTGGGTTTGCGTTAGGGTTAGGGTTAGGGTTTGGTTTAGAGTTAGGGTTAGGGTTAACGTTTGAGTTAGGGTTACGATTAGGGTTAGGATTAGGGTTAGGGTTTGTGTTAAGATTAGGGTTTGGTTTAGGGTTAGGGTTTGGGTTTAGTTTAAAGTTACGTTTAGGGTTAGGTTTTGTTTTAGAGTTAGGGTTAGGGTTAGGATTAGGGTTAGGGTTTAGGTTTTCGCTTAGGTTTAGTGTTAGGCTTAGGGTTAGGATTAGGGTTTGGGTTAGGTTTTAGGTTTGGTTAGGTTTAGAGTTAGGGTTAGGGTTATGGTTAGGTTGAGCTTTACGGTTATTGTTAGGGTTATGGTTAGGGTTATGGTTAGGGTTAGGGTTAGGGTTAGGGTTACGCGTAGAGTTAGGATTAGAGTTTGGGTTTGGGTAAGGGTTAAGGTTAGGGTTAGGGTTAGGGTTAGGGTTAGGACTAGGATTAGGGTTAGTTTTAGGGTTAGGATTAGGGTTAGGGTTTGGGTTTAGGTTTGGGTTATTTTTAGGGTAAGTGTTAGGGTTACAGTTTAGGGTTAGGTTTAGGGATAGGGTTAGGATTTCGGTTTGGGTTATGTTTTGGGCCAGGTTTAGGGTTAGGGTTAGGGTTTGGGTTCGGGTTAGGATTAGGGTTAGGGTTTGAGTTTGAATTAGGTTTAGGTTTAGCATTAGGGTTAGGGTTAGGTTTAGGATTAGTGTTTCAGTTAGGGTTAGGGTTAGGGTTAAGGTTATTGTTAGGGTTAGGTTTAGGGTTTGATTTAGGGTTAGGGTTAGGGTTAGGGTTAGTGTTAGGGTTTGGGTTAGGGTTAGGGTTAGGACTAGGGTTAGTGTTAGGGTTAGGTTTAGGGTTAGCATTAGGGTTAGGATTAGGGTTAGGGTTAGGGTTTGGGTTAGGGTTAGGGTTAGGGTTAGGGTTAGTGTTAGGGTTAGGGTTTGGGTTAGGGTTAGGGTTAGGGTTAGGGTTTGGGTTAGGTTTAGGTTTGGAGTTAGGATTAGGGTTAGGGTTAGTGTTAAAATTAGGTTTTGGTTTTGTGTTAGTGTTAGGGTTAGGGTTAGGGTTAGGTTTAGGTTTAGAATTAGGGTTAGGGTTAGGGTTAGGATAAGGATGAGGGTTAAGGTTAGGGTTAGGATTAGGGTTATTTTTTGGGTTATGGTTTGGGTTAGTGTTAGGGTTAGGATTTGGGTTAGTGTTAGAGTTAGTGTTTGTGTTAGGGTTAGGTTTAGGGTTAGGTTAGGGTTTGGGTTAGAGTTAGGGTTAGGGTTACGGTTTGGGTTTGGTTTAGAGTTAGGGTTAGTTTAGGCTTTGGGTTAGAGTTAGGGTTAGGGTGAGGTGTTGGATTAGGGTTATGGTTAGGGTTAGGGTTAGGATTAGGGTTAGGGTTAGGGTTCCGATTAGAGTTATGTTTAGAGTTTGGTTTAGGGTAAGGGTTAAGGTTAGGTTTAGGGTTAGGTTTAGGGTTAGGGTTTGAGTTTGAATTAGGTTTAGGGTTAGCATTAGGGTTAGGCTTAGGTTTAGGATAAGTATTTCAGTTAGGGTTATTGTTAGGGTTAGGGTTTGGGTTCGGGTTAGGGTTAGGGTTAGGGTTAGGGTTTGATTTAGGGTTAGGATTAGGCTTAGGGTTAGTTTAAGGGTTTGGGTTAGGGTCAGGGTTAGGACTAGGGTTAGTGTTAGGGTTAGGTTTAGGGTTAGCATTAGGGTTAGGATTAGGATTAGGGTTAGTGTTTGGGTTAGGGTTAGGGTTAGGGTTAGGGTTAGGGTTTGGGTTAGGGTTAGGGTTAGGTTTAGGGTTTGGGTTAGGATAAGGATGAGGGTTAGTGTTAGGGTTAGGATTAGGGTTATTATTTGGGTTATGGTTTGGGTTAGGGTTAGGGTTACGGTTTGGGTTAGTGTTAGAGTGAGGGTTTGAGTTAGGGTTAGGTTTAGGGTTAGGTTAGGGTTTGGGTTAGAGTTAGGGTTTGGGTTAGGGTTTGGGTTTGGTTTAGAGTTAGGTTTAGGTTAGGGTTTGGGTTAGAGTTAGGGTTAGGGTGAGGTGTTGGATTAGGGTTATGGTTAGGGTTAGCGTTAGGGTTACGGTTAACGTTTGAGTTAGGGTTACGGTTAGGGTTAGGATTAGGTTTAGGGTTTGTGTTAAGATTAGGGTCTGGTTTAGGGTTAGAGTTAGGGTTTGGGTTAAAGTTACGTTTAGGGTTAGGTTTTGTTTTAGGGTTAGGGTTAGGGTTAGGATTAGGGTTAGGGTTTAGGTTTTCGGTTAGGTTTAGTGTTAGGGTTAGTGTTAGGATTAGGGTTTGGGTTAGGGTTTAGGTTTGGTTAGGTTTAGGGTTAGGGTTAGGGTTATGGTTAGGTTTAGCTTTACGGTTAGGTTTAAGATTATGGTTAGGGTTATCGTTAGGGTTAGGTTTAGGGTTAGGGTTCCGATTAGAATTAGGTTTAGAGTTTGGGTTTGGGTAAGGGTTAAGGTTAGGGTTAGGGTTAGAGTTAGGGTTTGGGTTAGGGTTAGGGTTACGACTAGTGTTAGGGTTAGGTTTAGGGTTAGCATTAGTTTTAGGATTAGGTTTAGGGTTAGGGTTTGGGTTTGGGTTAGGGTTAGGGTTAGGGTTAGGGTTTGGGTTAGGGTTAGGGTTAGGGTTATCGTTTGAGGTAGGGTTACGGTTAGGGTTAGGATTAGGGTTAGGGTTTGTGTTAAGATTAGGGTTTGGTTTAGGGTTAGGGTTAGGGTTTGGGTTAAAGTTACGTTTAGGGTTAGGTTTTGTTTTAGGGTTAGGGTTAGGGTTAGGATTAGGGTTAGGGTTTAGGTTTTCGGTTAGGTTTAGTGTTAGGGTTAGGATTAGGGTTTGGGTTAGGGTTTAGGTTTGGTTAGGTTTAGGGTTAGGGTTAGGGTTATGTTTAGGTTTAGCTTTAAGGTTATTGTTAGGGTTATGGTTAGTGTTAGCGTTAGGGTTAGGGTTAGGGTTAGGGTTCCGAGTAGAGTTAGGTTTAGAGTTTGGGTTTGGGTAAGGGTTAAGGTTAGGGTTAGGTTTAGGGTTAGGGTTTGGGTTCGGGTTAGGGTTAGGGTTAGGGTTAGGGTTTGATTTAGGGTTAGGGTTAGGCTTAGGGTTAGTGTAATGTTTGGGTTAGGGATAGGGTTAGGACTAGGGTTAGTGTTAGGGTTAGGTTTAGGGTTAGCATTAGGCTTAGGATTAGGGTTAGGGTTAGGGTTTGGGTTATGGTTAGGGTTAGGGTTAGGGTTAGGGTTAGGGTTTGGGTTAGGGTTAGGGTTAGGGTTAGGGTTTGGGTTAGGCTTAGGGCTAGGGTTAGGATTAGGATTAGGGTTTGTGTTAAGATTAGGGTTTGGGTTTGGGTTAGGGTTAGGGTTAGGGTTAGGGTTAGGGTTAGGGTTAGAATTAGGGTTAGGGTTAGAATTAGGGTTAGGGTTAGGATAAGGATGAGGGTTAGTGTTAGGGTTAGGATTAGGGTTATTATTTGGGTTATGGTTTGGGTTAGGGTTAGGGTTAGGGTTTGGGTTAGTGTTAGAGTGAGGGTTTGAGTTAGGGTTAGGTTTAGAGTTAGGTTTAGGTTAGGGTTTGGGTTAGAGTTAGGGTTAGGGTGAGGTGTTGGATTAGGGTTATGGTTAGGGTTAGGGTTAGGATTAGGGTTAGGGTTAGGGTTCCGATTAGAGTTAGGTTTAGAGTTTGGGTTTGTGTAAGGGTTAAGGTTAGGGTTAGGGTTACGGTTAGGGTTAGGGATAGGACTAGGATTAGGGTTAGGTTTAAGGTTAGGATTAGGTTTAGGGTTTGTGTTTAGGTTTGTGTTATGGTTAGGGTAAGTGTTAGGCTTAGGGTTAGGATTAGGGTTATTATTTGGGTTATGGTTAGGTTTAGCGTTACGGTTAGGGTTAGGGTTATGGTTAGGGTTAGTGTTAGGGTTAGTGTTAGGGTTTGGGTTTGGGTTAGGGTTTGGGTTAGGGTTAGGATTAGGGTTAGGGTTAGGAGTAGGGTTAGTGTTAGGGTTAGGTTTAGGGTTAGGATTAGGGTTAGGGTTAGGGTTAGGGTTAGGGTTCGAGTTAGGATTAGGGTTAGGGTTAGGGTTTGGGTTAGGGTTAGGGTTAGGGTTAGGATTAGGATTAGGGTTTGTGTTAAGATTAGGGTTTGGGTTTGGGTTTGGGTTAGGGTTAGGTTTAGGGTTAGGGTTAGGGTTAAGGTTAGAATTATGGTTAGGTTTAAGTTTAGGGTTAGGGTTACGGTTAGGGTTATTATTTGGGTTATGGTTTGGTTTAGGGTTAGGGTTAGGGTTTGGGTTAGTGTTAGAGTTAGCTTTTGAGTTAGGGATAGGTTTAGGGATAGGTTAGGGTTTGGGTTAGAGTTAGGGTTAGTGTTAGGGTTTGGGTTTGGTTTAGAGTTAGGGTTAGGTTAGGGTTTGGGTTAGAGTTAGGGTTAGCGTGAGGTGTTGGATTAGGGTTATGGTTAGGGTTAGGGTTAGGATTAGGGTTAGAGTTAGGGTTCTGATTAGAGTTTGGTTTAGAGTTTGGGTTTTGGTAAGGGTTAAGGTTAGGGTTAGGGTTAGGGTTAGGACTAGGATTAGGGTTAGGGTTAGGGTTAGGATTAGGGTTAGGGTTTGGGTTTAGGTTTGGGTTATGGTTAGGGTCAGTGTTAGGGTTAGGGTTTAGGGTTAGGGTTAGGGTTTCGGTTTGGGTTATGTTTTCGTTAGGTTTAGGGTTAGGGTTAGGGTTTGGGTTCGGCTTAGGATTAGGGTTAGGGTTTGAGTTTGAATTAGGTTTAGGGTTAGAATTAGGGTTCAGGTTACGTTTAGGATTAGTGTTTCAGTTAGTGTTAGGGGTAGGGTTAGGGTTTGGGTTCGGGTTAGGTTTAGGGTTAGGTTTAGCGTTTGATTTAGGGTTAGGGTTAGGGTTAGTGTTAGGGTTTGGGTTAGGGTTAGGGTTAGGACTAGAATTAGTGTTAGGGTTAGGTTTAGGGTTAGCATTAGGGTTAGGATTAGGGTTAGCGTTAGGGTTTGGGTTAGGCTTAGTGTTAGTGTTAGGGTTAGGGTTTGGGTTAGGGTTAGGGTTAACGTTTGAGTTAGGGTTACGGTTAGGGTTAGGTTAGGGTTAGGGTTTGTGTTAAGATTAGGGTTTGGTTTAGGGTTAGGATTTGGGTTTAGTTTAAAGTTACGTTTAGGGTTAGGTTTTGTTTTAGAGTTAGGGTTAGGGTTAGGATTAGGGTTAGGGTTTAGGTTTTCGCTTAGGTTTAGTGTTAGGCTTAGGGTTAGGATTAGGGTTTGGGTTAGGTTTTAGGTTTGGTTAGGTTTAGGGTTAGGGTTAGGGTTATGGTTAGGTTGAGCTTTACGGTTATTGTTAGGGTTATGGTTAGGGTTAAGGTTAGGGTTAGGGTTAGGGTTAGGGTTCCGAGTAGAGTTAGGTTTAGAGTTTGGGTTTGGGTAAGGGTTAAGGTTAGGGTTAGGGTTAGGGTTAGGGTTAGGACTAGGATTAGTGTTAGTGTTAGGGTTAGGATTAGGGTTAGGGTTTGGGTTTAGGTTTGGGTTATTTTTAGGGTAAGTGTTAGGGTTACAGTTTAGGGTTAGGATAGGGATAGGGTTAGGGTTTCGGTTTGGGTTATGTTTTGGGCCAGGTTTAGGGTTAGGGTTAGGGTTTGGGTTCGGGTTAGGATTAGGGTTAGGGTTTGAGTTTGAATTAGGTTTAGGTTTAGCATTAGGGTTAGGGTTAGGTTTAGGATTAGTGTTTCAGTTAGGGTTAGGGTTAGGGTTAAGGTTATTGTTAGGGTTAGGTTTAGGGTTTGATTTAGGGTTAGGGTTAGGGTTAGGGTTAGTGTTAGGGTTTGGGTTAGGGTTAGGGTTAGGACTAGGGTTAGTGTTAGGGTAAGGTTTAGGGTTAGCATTAGGGTTAGGATTAGGGTTAGGGTGAGGGTTTGGGTTAGGGTTAGGGTTAGGGTTAGGGTTAGTGTTAGGGTTAGGGTTTGGGTTAGGGTTAGGGTTAGAGTTAGGGTTTGGGTTTGGTTTAGGGTTGGAGTTAGGATTAGGGTTAGGGTTAGTGTTAAAATTAGGGTTTGGTTTTGTGTTAGGGTTAGGGTTAGGGTTAGGGTTAGGGTTAGGTTTAGGTTTAGAATTAGGGTTAGGGTTAGGGTTAGGATAAGGATGAGGGTTAAGGTTAGGGTTAGGATTAGGGTTATTATTTGGGTTATGGTTTGGGTTAGTGTTAGGGTTAGGATTTGGGTTAGTGTTAGAGTTAGGGTTTGTGTTAGGGTTAGGTTTAGGGTTAGGTTAGGGTTTGGGTTAGAGTTAGGGTTAGGGTTACGGTTTGGTTTTGGTTTAAAGTTAGGGTTAGGGTAGGCTTTGGGTTAGAGTTAGGGTTAGGGTGAGGTGTTGGATTAGGGTTATGCTTAGGGTTAGGGTTAGGATTAGGGTTAGGGTTAGGGTACCGATTAGAGTTATGTTTAGAGTTTGGTTTAGGGTAAGGGTTAAGGTTAGGTTTAGGGTTAGGATTAGGGTTAGGGTTTGAGTTTGAATTAGGTTTAGGATTAGCATTAGGGTTAGGGTTAGGTTTAGGATAAGTATTTCAGTTAGGGTTATTGTTAGGGTTAGGGTTTGGGTTCGGGTTAGGGTTAGGGTTAGGGTTAGGGTTTGATTTAGGGTAAGGATTAGGCTTAGGGTTAGATTAAGGGTTTGGGTTAGGGCCAGGGTTAGGACTAGGGTTAGTGTTAGGGTTAGGTTTAGGGTTAGCATTAGGGTTAGGATTAGGGTTAGGGTTAGTGTTTGGGTTAGGGTTAGGGTTAGGGTTAGGGTTAGGGTTTGGGTTAGGGTTAGGGTTAGGTTTAGGGTTTGGGTTAGGATAAGGATGAGGGTTAGTGTTAGTGTTAGGATTAGGGTTATTATTTGGGTTATGGTTTGGGTTAGGGTTAGGGTTACGGTTTGGATTAGTGTTAGAGTGAGGGTTTGAGTTAGGGTTAGGTTTAGGGTTAGGTTAGGGTTTGGGTTAGAGTTAGGGTTTGGGTTAGGGTTTGGGTTTGGTTTAGAGTTAGGTTTAGGTTAGGGTTTGGGTTAGAGTTAGGGTTAGGGTGAGGTGTTGGATTAGGTTTATGGTTAGGGTTAGCGTTAGGGTTACGGTTAACGTTTGAGTTAGGGTTACGGTTAGGGTTAGGATTAGGGTTAGGGTTTGTATTAAGATTAGGGTCTGGTTTAGGGTTAGAGTTAGGGTTTGGGTTAAAGTTACGTTTAGGGTTAGGTTTTGTTTTAGGGTTAGGGTTAGGGTTAGGATTAGGGTTAGGGTTTAGGTTTTCGGTTAGGTTTAGTGTTAGGGTTAGTGTTAGGATTAGGGTTTGGGTTAGGGTTTAGGTTTGGTTAGGTTTAGGGTTAGGGTTAGGGTTATGGTTAGGTTTAGCTTTACGGTTAGGTTTAAGGTTATGGTTAGGGTTATCGTTAAGGTTAGGTTTAGGGTTAGGGTTCCGATTAGAGTTAGGATTAGAGTTTGGGTTTGGGTAAGGGTTAAGGTTAGGGTTAGGGTTAGAGTTAGGGTTTGGGTTAGGGTTAGGGTTACGACTAGTGTTAGGGTTAGGTTTAGATTTAGCATTAGTTTTAGGATTAGGTTTAGGGTTAGGGTTTGGGTTTGGGTTAGGTTAGGGTTAGGGTTAGGGTTTGGGTTAGGGTTAGGGTTAGGGTTATCGTTTGAGTTAGGGTTACGGTTAGGGTTAGGATTAGGGTTAGGGTTTGTGTTAAGATTAGGGTTTGGTTTAGGGTTAGGGTTAGGGTTTGGGTTAAAGTTACGTTTAGGGTTAGGTTTTGTTTTAGGGTTAGGGTTAGGGTTAGGATTAGGGTTAGGGTTTAGGTTTTCGGTTAGGTTTAGTGTTAGGGTTAGGGTTAGGATTAGGGTTTGGGTTAGGGTTTAGGTTTGGTTAGGTTTAGGGTTAGGGTTAGGGTTATGTTTAGGTTTAGCTTTAAGGTTATTGTTAGGGTTATGGTTAGTGTTAGCGTTAGGGTTAGGGTTAGGGTAAGGGGTCCGAGTAGAGTTAGGTTTAGAGTTTGGGTTTGGGTAAGGGTTAAAGTTAGGTTTAGGTTTATGGTTAGGGTTTGGGTTCGGGTTAGGGTTAGGGTAAGGGTTAGGGTTTGATTTAGGGTTAGGGTTAGGCTTAGGGTTAGTGTAATGTTTGGGTTAGGAATAGGGTTAGGACTAGGGTTAGTGTTAGGGTTAGGTTTAGGGTTAGCATTAGGCTTAGGATTAGGGTTAGGGTTAGGGTTTTGGTTATGATTAGGGTTAGGGTTAGGGTTTGGGGTACGAATAAGTGTAGGGTTAAGGGTAGGGTTAGGGTTTGGGTTAGGGTTAGGGCTAGGGTTAGGATTAGGATTAGGGTTTGTGTTAAGATTAGGGTTTGGGTTTGGGTTAGGGTTAGGGTTAGGGTTAGGGTTAGGGTTAGGGTTAGAATTAGGGTTAGGGTTAGAATTAGGGTTAGGGTTAGGATAAGGATGAGGGTTACTGTTAGGGTTAGGATTAGGGTTATTATTTGGGTAATGGTTTGGGTAAGGGTTAGGGATAGGTTTTGGGTTAGTGTTAGAGTGAGGGTTTGAGTAAGGGTTAGGTTTAGAGTTAGGTTTAGGCTAGGGTTTGGGTTAGAGTTAGGGTTAGCGTGAGGTGTTGGATTAAGCTTAAGGTTAGGGTTAGGGTTAGGTTTAGGGTTAGGGTTAGGGTTCCGATTAGAGTTAGGTTTAGAGTTTGGGTTTGTGTAAGGGTTAAGGTTAGGGTTAGGGTTACGGTCAGGGTTAGGGATAGGACTAGGATTTGGGTTAGGTTTAGGGTTAGGATTAGGTTTAGGGTTTGTGTTTAGGTTTGTGTTATGGTTAGGGTAAGTGTTAGGCTTAGGGTTTAGGGTTAGGTTTAGTGTTAGGATTAGGGTTTCGGTTTGGGTTATATTTTGGTTTAGGTTTAGGGTTAGGGTTAGGGTTTGGGTTCGGGTTAGTATTAGGGTTAGGGTTTGAGTTTGAATTAGGTTTAGGTTTAACATTAGGGTTAGGGTTAGGTTTAGGATTAGTGTTTTAGTTAGGGTTAGGGTTAGGTTAAGGTTAGGGTTAGGGTTAGGTTTAGGGTTTGATTTAGGGTTAGGGTTAGGGCTAGGGTTAGGGTTAGAGTTAGGGTTTGGGTTAGGGTTAGGGTTACGACTAGGTTTAGGGTTAAGTTTAGGGTTAGCATTAGTTTTAGGATTAGGCTTAGGGTTAGGATTTGGGTTTGGGTTAGGGTTAGGGTTAGGGTTAGGGTTTGGGTTAGGGTTAGGGTTAGGGTTTGGTTTAGGATTACAGTTAGGTTTAGGTTTTCGGTTATGTTTCGGTTTAGGGTTAGGTTTTGCGTTCGGGTTGGGTTAGTGTTAGGGTTTTAGTTAGGGTTAGGGTTAGGGTTAGTGTTAGCGTTTGGGTTAGGGTTAGGCTTAGGGTTAGAGTTTGAGTTTTAGTTAGGTTTAGGGTTAGCATTAGGGTTAGGATTAGGGTTAGGGTTAGGGTCTGTGATAGGGTTAGGGTTAGGGTTTGGGTTAGGGTTAGGTTTGAATCTGGGTGAGTGTTAGGGTTAGGGTTAGTGCTAAGATTAGGGTTAGGGTTAGGGTTAGGGTTAGGTTTTGGGTTAGGGTTAGGGTTAGGGTTAGAATTAGGGTTAGGGGTAGGGTTAGGGTTAGGATAAGCATGAGGGTTAGGGTTAGGGTTAGGATTAGGGATATTATTTGGGATATGGTTTGGGTTAGGGTTAGAGTTAGGGTTTGGGTTAGTGTTAGAGTTAGGGTTTGAGTTAGGGTTAGATTTACTGTTAGGTTAGGGTTTGGGTTAGAATTAGGGGTAGGGTTCGGGTTTGGGTTTTGGTTAGAGTTAGGGTTGGGTTAGGGTTGGGTTAGAGTTAGGGTTAGGGTGAGGTGTTGGATTAGGGTAATGGTTAGGGTTAGGGTTGGGGTTTGGCTTAGGGTTTGGGTTCTGATTAGAGTTGGGTTTAGAGTTTGGGTTTGGGTAAGGGTTAAGGTTAGGTTTAGGGTTAGGGTTAGGGTTAGGGTTAGGACTAGGATTAGGGTTAGGGTTAGGGTTAGGTTTAGTGTTAGGGTTTGGGTTAGGGTCAGGGTTAGGACTAGGGTTAGTGTTAGGGTTACGTTTAGGGTTAGCATTAGGGTTAGGATTAGAGTTAGGGTTAGGGTTTGGGTTAGGTTTAGGGTTAGGGTTAGGGTTAGGGTTAGGTTTAGCGTTTGGGTTAGGGTTACGGTTAGGTTTAGGGTTAGCATTTGGGTTAGGGTTACGGTTAGGGTTAGGATTAGTGTTAGGGTTTGTGTTAAGATTAGGGTTTGGGTTTGGGTTAGGGTTAGGGTTAGGGTTTGGGTTAACTTTACGTTTAGGGTTAGGGTTTGTGTTAGGGTTAGGTTTAGGGTTAGGAGTAGGGTTAGGGTTTAGGTTTTCGGTTAGGGTTAGTGTTAGGGTTAGGGTTAGGATTAGGGTTTGGGTTAGGATTTAGGTTTGGTTAGGTTTAGGGTTAGGGTTAGGGTTATGGTTAGGTTTAGCGTTACGGTTAGGGTTAGGGTTATGGTTAGGGTTAGTGTTAGGGTTAGTGTTAGGGTTTGGGTTTGGGTTAGGGTTTGGGTTAGGGTTAGGATTAGGGTTAGGGTTAGGAGTAGGGTTAGTGTTAGGGTTAGGTTTAGGGTTAGGATTAGGGTTAGGGTTAGGGTTAGGGTTAGGGTTCAGGTTAGGATTAGGGTTAGGGTTAGGGTTTGGGTTAGGGTTAGGGTTAGGGTTAGGATTAGGATTAGGGTTTGTGTTAAGATTAGGGTTTGGGTTTGGGTTTGGGTTAGGGTTAGGGTTAGGGTTAGGGTTAGGGTTAGGGTTAAGGTTAGAATTATGGTTAGGTTTAAGGTTAGGGTTAGGGTTAGGGTTAGGGTTATTATTTGGGTTATGGTTTGGTTTAGGGTTAGGGTTAGGGTTTGGGTTAGTGTTAGAGTTAGCTTTTGAGTTAGGGATAGGTTTAGCGATAGGTTAGGGTTTGGGTTAGAGTTAGGGTTAGTGTTAGGGTTTGGGTTTGGTTTAGAGTTAGGGTTAGGTTAGGGTTTGGGTTAGAGTTAGGGTTAGCGTGAGGTGTTGGATTAGGGTTATGGTTAGGGTTAGGGTTAGGATTAGGGTTAGAGTTAGGGTTCCGATTAGAGTTTGGTTTAGAGTTTGGGTTTGGGTAAGGGTTAAGGTTAGGGTTAGGGTTAGGGTTAGGACTAGGATTAGGGTTAGGGTTAGGGTTAGGATTAGGGTTAGGGTTTGGGTTTAGGTTTGGGTTATGGTTAGGGTCAGTGTTAGGGTTAGGGTTTAGGGTTAGGGTTAGGGTTTCGGTTTGGGTTATGTTTTCGTTAGGTTTAGGGTTAGGGTTAGGGTTTGGGTTCGGCTTAGGATTAGGGTTAGGGTTTGAGTTTGAATTAGGTTTAGGGTTAGAATTAGGGTTCGGGTTACGTTTAGGATTAGTGTTTCAGTTAGTGTTAGGGGTAGGGTTAGGTTTTGGGTTCGGGTTAGGTTTAGGGTTAGGTTTAGCGTTTGATTTAGGGTTAGGGTTAGGTTTAGGGTTAGTGTTAGGGTTTGGGTTAGGGTTAGGGTTAGGACTAGAATTAGTGTTAGGGTTAGGTTTAGGGTTAGCATTAGGGTTAGGATTAGGGTTAGCGTTAGGGTTTGGGTTAGGGTTAGTGTTAGTGTTAGGGTTAGGGTTTGGGTTAGGGTTAGGGTTAACGTTTGAGTTAGGGTTACGGTTAGGGTTAGGTTAGGGTTAGGGTTTGTGTTAAGATTAGGGTTTGGTTTAGGGTTAGGATTTGGGTTTAGTTTAAAGTTACGTTTAGGGTTAGGTTTTGTTTTAGAGTTAGGGTTAGGTTTAGGATTAGGGTTAGGGTTTAGGTTTTCGCTTAGGTTTAGTGTTAGGCTTAGGGTTAGGATTAGGGTTTGGGTTAGGTTTTAGGTTTGGTTAGGTTTAGGGTTAGGGTTAGGGTTATGGTTAGGTTGAGCTTTACGGTTATTGTTAGGGTTATGGTTAGGGTTAAGGTTAGGGTTAGGGTTAGGGTTAGGGTTCCGAGTAGAGTTAGGTTTAGAGTTTGGGTTTGGGTAAGGGTTAAGGTTAGGGTTAGGGTTAGGGTTAGGGTTAGGACTAGGATTAGGGTTAGTGTTAGGGTTAGGATTAGGGTTAGGGTTTGGGTTTAGGTTTGGGTTATTTTTAGGGTAAGTGTTAGGGTTACAGTTTAGGGTTAGGATAGGGATAGGGTTAGGGTTTCGGTTTGGGTTATGTTTTGGGCCAGGTTTAGGGTTAGGGTTAGGGTTTGGGTTCGGGTTAGGATTAGGGTTAGGGTTTGAGTTTGAATTAGGTTTAGGTTTAGCATTAGGGTTAGGGTTAGGTTTAGGATTAGTGTTTCAGTTAGGGTTAGGTTTAGGGTTAAGGTTATTGTTAGGGTTAGGTTTAGGGTTTGATTTAGGGTTAGGGTTAGGGTTAGGGTTAGTGTTAGGGTTTGGGTTAGGGTTAGGGTTAGGACTAGGGTTAGTGTTAGGGTAAGGTTTAGGGTTAGCATTAGGGTTAGGATTAGGGTTAGGGTGAGGGTTTGGGTTAGGGTTAGGGTTAGGGTTAGGGTTAGGGTTAGTGTTAGGGTTAGGGTTTGGGTTAGGGTTAGGGTTAGGGTTAGGGTTTGGGTTAGGTTTAGGGTTGGAGTTAGGATTAGGGTTAGGGTTAGTGTTAAAATTAGGGTTTGGTTTTGTGTTAGGGTTAGGGTTAGGGTTAGGGTTAGGGTTAGGTTTAGGTTTAGAATTAGGGTTAGGGTTAGGGTTAGGATAAGGATGAGGGTTAAGGTTAGGGTTAGGATTAGGGTTATTATTTGGGTTATGGTTTGGGTTAGTGTTAGGGTTAGGATTTGGGTTAGTGTTAGAGTTAGGGTTTGTGTTAGGGTTAGGTTTAGGGTTAGGTTAGGGTTTGGGTTAGAGTTAGGGTTAGGGTTACGGTTTGGGTTTGGTTTAGAGTTAGGGTTAGGTTAGGCTTTGGGTTAGAGTTAGGGTTAGGGTGAGGTGTTGGATTAGGGTTATGGTTAGGGTTAGGGTTAGGATTAGGGTTAGGGTTCCGATTAGAGTTATGTTTAGAGTTTGGTTTAGGGTAAGGGTTAAGGTTAGGTTTAGGGTTAGGATTAGGGTTAGGGTTTGAGTTTGAATTAGGTTTAGGATTAGCATTAGGGTTAGGGTTAGGTTTAGGATAAGTATTTCAGTTAGGGTTATTGTTAGGGTTAGGGTTTGGGTTCGGGTTAGGGTTAGGGTTAGGGTTAGGGTTTGATTTAGGGTTAGGATTAGGCTTAGGGTTAGTTTAAGGGTTTGGGTTAGGGTCAGGGTTAGGACTAGGGTTAGTGTTAGGGTTAGGTTTAGGGTTAGCATTAGGGTTAGGATTAGGGTTAGGGTTAGTGTTTGGGTTAGGGTTAGGGTTAGGGTTAGGGTTAGGGTTTGGGTTAGGGTTAGGGTTAGGGTTAGGTTTAGGGTTTTTATTTGGGTTATGGTTTGGGTTAGGGTTAGGGTTACGGTTTGGGTTAGTGTTAGAGTGAGGGTTTGAGTTAAGGTTAGGTTTAGGGTTAGGTTAGGATTTGGGTTAGAGTTAGGGTTTGGGTTAGGGTTTGGGTTTGGTTTAGAGTTAGGTTTAGGTTAGGGTTTGGGTTAGAGTTAGGGTTAGGGTGAGGTGTTGGATTAGGTTTATGGTTAGGGTTAGCGTTAGGGTTACGGTTAACGTTTGAGTTAGGGTTACGGTTAGGGTTAGGATTAGGGTTAGGGTTTGTATTAAGATTAGGGTCTGGTTTAGGGTTAGAGTTAGGGTTTGGGTTAAAGTTACGTTTAGGGTTAGGTTTTGTTTTAGGGTTAGGGTTAGGGTTAGGATTAGGGTTAGGGTTTAGGTTTTCGGTTAGGTTTAGTGTTAGGGTTAGTGTTAGGATTAGGGTTTGGGTTAGGGTTTAGGTTTGGTTAGGTTTAGGGTTAGGGTTAGGGTTATGGTTAGGTTTAGCTTTACGGTTAGGTTTAAGGTTATAGTTAGGGTTATCGTTAGGGTTAGGTTTAGGGTTAGGGTTCCGATTAGAGTTAGGATTAGAGTTTGGGTTTGGGTAAGGGTTAAGGTTAGGGTTAGGGTTAGAGTTAGGGTTTGGGTTAGGGTCAGGGTTAGCACTAGGGTTAGTGTTAGGGTTAGGTTTAGGGTTAGCATTAGGGTTAGGATTAGGGTTAGGGTTTGTGTTAAGATTAGGGTTTGGTTTAGGGTTAGGGTTAGGGTTTGGGTTAAAGTTACGTTTAGGGTTAGGTTTTGCTTTAGGGTTAGGGTAAGGGTTAGGATTAGGGTTAGGGATTAGGTTTTCGGTTAGGTTTAGTGTTAGGGTTAGGGTTAGGATTAGGGTTTGGGTTAGGGTTTAGGTTTGGTTAGGTTTAGGGTTAGGGTTAGGGTTATGTTTAGGTTTAGCTTTAAGGTTATTGTTAGGGTTATGGTTAGTGTTAGCGTTAGGGTTAGGGTTAGGGTAAGGGGTCCGAGTAGAGTTAGGTTTAGAGTTTGGGTTTGGGTAAGGGTTAAGGTTAGGGTTAGGTTTAGGGTTAGGGTTTGGGTTCGGGTTAGGGTTAGGGTTAGGGTTAGGGTTTGATTTAGGGTTAGGGTTAGGCTTAGGGTTAGTGTAATGTTTGGGTTAGGGATAGGGTTAGGACTAGGGTTAGTGTTAGGGTTAGGTTTAGGGTTAGCATTAGGCTTAGGATTAGGGTTAGGGTTAGGGTTTGGGTTATGGTTAGGGTTAGGGTTAGGGTTTGGGTTAGGGTTAGGGTTAGGGTTAGGGTTTGGGTTAGGGTTAGGGCTAGGGTTAGGATTAGGATTAGGGTTTGTGTTAAGATTAGGGTTTGGGTTTGGGTTAGGGTTAGGGTTAGGGTTAGGGTTAGGGTTAGGGTTAGAATTAGGGTTAGGGTTAGAATTAGGGTAAGGGTTAGGATAAGGATGAGGGTTACTGTTATGGTTAGGATTAGGGTTATTATTTGGGTTATGGTTTGGGTTAGGGTTAGGGTTAGGTTTTGGGTTAGTGTTAGAGTGAGGGTTTGAGTTAGGGTTAGGTTTAGAGTTAGGTTTAGGTTAGGGTTTGGGTTAGAGTTAGGGTTAGGGTGAGGTGTTGGATTAGGGTTATGGTTAGGGTTAGGGTTAGGATTAGGGTTAGGGTTAGGGTTCCGATTAGAGTTAGGTTTAGAGTTTGGGTTTGTGTAAGGGTTAAGGTTAGGGTTAGGGTTACGGTTAGGGTTAGGGATAGGACTAGGATTTGGGTTAGGTTTAGGGTTAGGATTAGGTTTAGGGTTTGTGTTTAGGTTTGTGTTATGGTTAGGGTAAGTGTTAGGCTTAGGGTTTAGGGTTAGGTTTAGTGTTAGGATTAGGGTTTCGGTTTGGGTTATATTTTGGTTTAGGTTTAGGGTTAGGGTTAGGGTTTGGGTTCGGGTTAGTATTAGGGTTAGGGTTTGAGTTTGAATTAGGTTTAGGTTTAACATTAGGGTTAGGGTTAGGTTTAGGATTAGTGTTTTAGTTAGGGTTAGGGTTAGGTTAAGGTTAGGGTTAGGGTTAGGTTTAGGGTTTGATTTAGGGTTAGGGTTAGGGTTAGGGTTAGGGTTAGAGTTAGGGTTTGGGTTAGGGTTAGGGTTACGACTAGGGTTAGGGTTAGGTTTAGGGTTAGCATTAGTTTTAGGATTAGGCTTAGGGTTAGGATTTGGGTTTGGGTTAGGGTTAGGGTTAGGGTTAGGGTTTGGGTTAGGGTTAGGGTTAGGGTTTGGTTTAGGATTACAGTTAGGTTTAGGTTTTCGGTTATGTTTCGGTTTAGGGTTAGGTTTTGCGTTCGGGTTGGGTTAGTGTTAGGGTTTTAGTTAGGGTTAGGGTTAGGGTTAGTGTTAGCGTTTGGGTTAGGGTTAGGCTTAGGGTTAGAGTTTGAGTTTTAGTTAGGTTTAGGGTTAGCATTAGGGTTAGGATTAGGGTTAGGGTTAGGGTCTGTGATAGGGTTAGGGTTAGGGTTTGGGTTAGGGTTAGGTTTGAATCTGGGTGAGTGTTAGGGTTAGGGTTAGTGCTAAGATTAGGGTTAGGGTTAGGGTTAGGGTTAGGTTTTGGGTTAGGGTTAGGGTTAGGGTAGGAATTAGGGTTAGGGTTAGGATAAGTATGAGGGTTAGGGTTAGGGTTAGGATTAGGGATATTATTTGGGATATGGTTTGGGTTAGGGTTAGAGTTAGGGTTTGGGTTAGTGTTAGAGTTAGGGTTTGAGTTAGGGTTAGGTTTACTGTTAGGTTAGGGTTTGGGTTAGAATTAGGGTTAGGGTTAGGGTTTGGGTTTTGGTTAGAGTTAGGGTTAGGTTAGGGTTTGGGTTAGAGTTAGGGTTAGGGTGAGGTGTTGGATTAGGGTTATGGTTAGGGTTAGGGTTAGGATTAGGGTTAGGGTTAGGGTTCCGATTAGAGTTAGGTTTAGAGTTTGGGTTTGGGTAAGGGTTAAGGTTAGGTTTAGGGTTAGGGTTAGGGTTAGGGTTAGGACTAGGATTAGGGTTAGGGTTAGGGTTAGGTTTAGTGTTAGGGTTTGGGTTAGGGTCAGGGTTAGGACTAGGGTTAGTGTTAGGGTTACGTTTAGGGTTAGCATTAGGGTTAGGATTAGGGTTAGGGTTAGGGTTTGGGTTAGGTTTAGGGTTAGGGTTAGGGTTAGGGTTAGGTTTAGCGTTTGGGTTAGGGTTACGGTTAGGTTTAGGGTTAGCATTTGGGTTAGGGTTACGGTTAGGGTTAGGATTAGTGTTAGGGTTTGTGTTAAGATTAGGGTTTGGGTTTGGGTTAGGGTTAGGGTTAGGGTTTGGGTTAACTTTACGTTTAGGGTTAGGGTTTGTGTTAGGGTTAGGTTTAGGGTTAGGAGTAGGGTTAGGGTTTAGGTTTTCGGTTAGGGTTAGTGTTAGGGTTAGGGTTAGGATTAGGGTTTGGGTTAGGATTTAGGTTTGGTTAGGTTTAGGGTTAGGGTTAGGCTTATGGTTAGGTTTAGCGTTACGGTTAGGGTTAGGGTTATGGTTAGGGTTAGTGTTAGGGTTAGTGTTAGGGTTTGGGTTTGGGTTAGGGTTTGGGTTAGGGTTAGGATTAGGGTTAGGGTTAGGAGTAGGGTTAGTGTTAGGGTTAGGTTTAGGGTTAGGATTAGGGTTAGGGTTAGGGTTAGGGTTAGGGTTAGGGTTCGGGTTAGGATTAGGGTTAGGGTTAGGGTTTGGGTTAGGGTTAGGGTTAGGGTTAGGATTAGGATTAGGGTTTGTGTTAAGATTAGGGTTTGGGTTTGGGTTTGGGTTAGGGTTAGGGTTAGGGTTAGGGTTAGGGTTAGGGTTAGGGTTAGAATTATGGTTAGGTTTAAGGTTAGGGTTAGGGTTAGGGTTAGGGTTATTATTTGGGTTATGGTTTGGTTTAGGGTTAGGGTTAGGGTTTGGGTTAGTGTTAGAGTTAGCTTTTGAGTTAGGGATAAGTTTAGGGATAGGTTAGGGTTTGGGTTAGAGTTAGGGTTAGTGTAAGGGTTTGGGTTTGGTTTAGAGTTAGGGTTAGGTTAGGGTTTGGGTTAGAGTTAGGGTTAGTGTGAGGTGTTGGATTAGGGTTATGGTTAGGGTTAGGGTTAGGATTAGGGTTAGAGTTAGGGTTCCGATTAGAGTTTGGTTTAGAGTTTGGGTTTGGGTAAGGGTTAAGGTTAGGGTTAGGGTTAGGGTTAGGACTAGGATTAGGGTTAGGGTTAGGGTTAGTATTAGGGTTAGGGTTTGGGTTTAGGTTTGGGTTATGGTTAGGGTCAGTGTTAGGGTTAGGGTTTAGGGTTAGGGTTAGGGTTTCGGTTTGGGTTATGTTTTCGGTTAGGTTTAGGGTTAGGGTTAGGGTTTGGGTTCGGCTTAGGATTAGGGTTAGGGTTTGAGTTTGAATTAGGTGTAGGATTAGAATTAGGGTTCGGGTTACGTTTAGGATTAGTGTTTCAGTTAGTGTTAGGGGTAGGGTTAGGGTTTGGGTTCGGGTTAGGTTTAGGGTTAGGTTTAGCGTTTGATTTAGGGTTAGGGTTAGGGTTAGGGTTAGTGTTAGGGTTTGGGTTAGGGTTAGGGTTAGGACTAGAATTAGTGTTAGGGTTAGGTTTAGGGTTAGCATTAGGGTTAGGATTAGGGTTAGCGTTAGGGTTTGGGTTAGGGTTAGTGTTAGTGTTAGGGTTAGGGTTTGGGTTAGGTTTACGGTTAGGGTTTGTGTTAAGATTAGGGTTTGGGTTTGGGTTAGGGTTAGGGTTAGGGTTTGGGTTAAGGTTACGTTTAGGGTTAGGGTTTGTGTTATGGTTAGGGTTAGGGTTAGGAGTAGGGTTAGGGTTAGGGTTAGGGTTAGGGTTAGGATTAGGGTTAGGGTTTGGGTTAGGATTAGGGTTTGGGTTAGGGTTAGTATTAGGGTTTGGATTAGGGTTTAGGTTTGGTTAGGTTTAGGGTTAGGGTTAGGGTTATGGTTAGGTTTAGCGTTAGGGTTAGGGTTAGGGTTATGGTTAGGGTTAGGGTTAGGGTTAGGGTTTGAGTTTGAATTAGGTTTAGGGTTAGCATTAGGGTTAGGGTTAGGTTTAGGATTAGTGTTTCAGTAAGGTTTAGGGTTAGGGTTAAGGTTTGGTTAATGGTTAGGTTAAGGGTTAGGGTTAGTTTTTGGGTTAGGGGTTAGGTTTAGGTTTAGGCTTATTGTTAGGGTTTGGGTTAGGGTTAGTGTTAGGGTTTGGGTTTCAGTTAAAATTAGGGTTAGCGTTAGGGTTTGTGTTAGGGTTAGGGTTAGAGTTTGAATTAGGTTTAGGGTTAGGGTTAGATTTAGGATTTGGTTTAGCGGTAGTGTTGGGGATTGGTTTAGGTTTTGGGTTAGGTTTAGAGTTAGGGTTAGGGTTTGGGTTCGGGTTAGGTTTAGGTTTAGGGTAGGGGTTGAGTTAGGGGTAGGGTTAGGGTGAGTGTTAGGGTTTTGGTTAGGGTTAGGGTTAGGGTTTGTGTTAGGGTTTGGGTTAGGTTTAGGGTTAGGATTAGGGTTAGGGTTACGGTTAGGGTTAGGATTAGGGTTAGGGTTTGTGTTAAGATTATGGTTTCTGTGTGGATTAGGGTTAGGGTTAGGGTTTGAATTAAGGTTACGTTTAGGGTTAGGGTTTGTGTTAGGTTTAGGGTTAGGGTTAGGAGTGGGGTTAGGGTTTAGGTTTTCCGTTAGGGTTAGTGTTAGGGTTAGTGTTAGGATTAGGGTTTGGGTTAGGGTTTAGGTTTGGTTAGGTTTAGGGTTAGGGTTAGGGTTATGGTTAGGGTTAGCGTTAGGGTTAGGGTTAGGGTTAGGATTAGCGTTAGGGTTAGGGTTACGGTTTGGGTTTCGGTTTGGGTTAGGGTTTGGGTTAGGGTTAGGTTTTGGGTTAGGGTTAGGGTTAGGGTTAGGGTAAGGATTTGGGTTAGGCTTAGGTTTAGGGTTCGGGTTTGGGTTAGAGTTATGGTGAGGGTTAGGGGTTGTGTTAGGGTTAGGGTTAGGGTTAGGATTAGGGTTAGGGTTTGTGTTAAGATTAGGGTTTGGGATTGGGTTAGGGTTAGGGTTTGGGTTTTAGTTAGAATTAGGGTTAGTGTTATGGTTAGGGTTAGGGATAAGGTTAGGGTTAGGGTTAGGATTTGGGTTAGGGTTAGGGTTAGGATTAGGGTTTGAGTTTGAGTTAGGTTTAGGGTTAGCATTAGGGTTAGGATTAGGGTTAGGGTTTGGGTTTGGGTTCGGGTTAGGGTTAGGGTTAGGGTTTGGGTTAGGGTTAGGGTTAGTGTTAGGGTTTGGGAATGCGTTAGGATAAGGGTTAGGGTTAGGGTTTGGCTTAGGGTTAGGTTTCGGGTTAGTTTTTGGTTTAGGGTTAGGGTTAGGTTTACGGTTGGGTTAGGGTTTTGGGTTAGGGTTAGTGTTAGCGTTTGGGTTAGGGTTAAGGTTAGGGTTACGGTTAGGGTTTGGGTTAGGGTTAGGGTTAGGGTTAGGGTTTGGATTAGGGTTAGGTTTGAATCTGGGTTAGTGTTAGGGTTAGGGTTACGGTTAAGATTAGGGTTACGGTTAGGATTAGGGTTAGGTTTTGGGTTAGGGTTAGGTTTAGGATTAGAATTAGGGTTAGGATTAGGGTTAGGGTTAGGGTTAGGTTTAGGATAAGGATGAGGGTTAGGGTTAGGGTTAGGATTAGGGTTATTATTTGGGTTATGGTTTGGGTTAGGGTTCGTGTTAGGGTTTGGTTTAGTGTTAGAGTTAGGGTTTGAGTTAGCGTTAGCTTTAGGGTTAGGTTAGAGTTTGGGTTAGAGTTAGGGTTAGGGTTAGGGTTTGCGTTTGGTTTAGAGTTAGGGTTAGGTTAGGGTTTGGGTTAGAGTTAGGGTTCGCTTGAGGTGTTGGATTAGGGTTATGGTTAGGGTTAGGGTTAGGATTAGGGTTTAGAGTTAGGTTTAGAGTTTGTGTTTGGGTAAGGCTTAAGGTTAGTGTTAGTGTTAGGGTTAGGGTTAGGGTTAGGGTTAGGACTAGGATTAGGGTTAGGGTTAGGATTAGGGTTAGGGTTTGGGTTTAGGTTTGGGTTAATATTAGGGTTAGTGTTAGGGTTAGGGTTTAGGGTTAGGGTTAGATTTAGGGTTAGGTTTTCTGTTTGGGTTATGTTTTTTGTTAGGATTAGGGTTAGGGTTAGGGTTTGGGTTCGGGTTAGGATTAGGGTTAGGGTTTGAGTTTGAATTAGGTTTAGGGTTACCATTAGGGTTAGGATTAGGGTTAGGGTTTGGGTTTGGGTTCGGTTAGGGTTAGGGTTTGGGTTAGGGTTAGGGTTAGTGTTAGGGTTTGTGAATGGGTTTTGATAAGGGTTAGGGTTAGGGTTTGGCTTAGGGTTAGGTTTCGGGTTAGTTTTTGGTTTAGGGCTAGGGTTAGGTTTACGGTTGGGTTAGGGTTTTGGGTTAGGGTTAGTGTTAGGGTTTGGGTTAGGGTTAGGGTTAGGGTTAGGGTTTGGGTTAGGGTTAGGGTTAGGTTTGAATCTGGGTTAGTGTTAGGGTTAGGGTTAGGGTTAAGATTAGGGTTACGGTTAGGGTTAGGGTTACGTTTTGGGTTAGGGTTAGGTTTAGGATTAGAATTAGGGTTAGGATTAGGGTTAGGGTTAGGGTTAGGGTTAGGATAAGGATGAGGGTTAGGTTTAGGGTTAGGATTAGGGTTATTATTTGGGTTATGGTTTGGGTTAGGGTTAGTGTTAGGGTTTGGTTTAGTGTTAGAGTTAGGGTTTGAGTTAGGGTTAGGTTTAGGGTTAGGTTAGAGTTTGGGTTAGAGTTAGGGTTAGGGTTAGGGTTTGCGTTTGGTTTAGAGTTAGGGTTAGGTTAGGGTTTGGGTTAGAGTTAGGGTTCGCTTGAGGTGTTGGATTAGGGTTATGGTTAGGGTTAGGGTTAGGATTAGGGTTAGGGTTAGGGTTCTGTTTAGAGTTAGGTTTAGAGTTTGTGTTTGGGTAAGGCTTAAGGTTAGTGTTAGTGTTAGGGTTAGGGTTAGGGTTAGGGTTAGGACTAGGATTAGGGTTAGGGTTAGGGTTAGGATTAGGGTTAGGGTTTGGGTTTAGGTTTGGGTTAATATTAGGGTTAGTGTTAGGGTTAGGGTTTAGGGTTAGGGTTAGATTAAGGGTTAGGGTTTCTGTTTGGGTTATGTTTTGGGTTAGGTTTAGGGTTAGGGTTAGTGTTTGGGTTCGGGTTAGGAATAGGGTTAGGGTTTGAGTTTGAATTAGGTTTAGGGTTAGCATTAGGGTTAGGGTTAGGTTTAGGATTAGTGTTTCAGTTAGGGTTAGGGTTAGGGTTTGGGTTCGGGTTAGGGTTAGGGATAGGGTTAGGGTTTGATTTAGGGTTAGGGTTAGGGTTAGGTTTAGTGTTAGGGTTTGGGTTAGGGTTAGGGTTAGGACTAGGGTTAGTGTTAGGGTTAGGTTCAGGGTTAGCATTAGGGTTAGGATTAGGGTTAGGGTTAGGGTTTGGGTTAGGTTTAGGGTTAGGGTTAGGGTTAGGGTTTGGGTTAGGGTTAGGGTTAGGGTTAGGGTTTGGGTTATGTTTAGGGTTGGAGTTATTATTAGGGTTAGGGTTTGTGTTAAAATTAGGGTTTGGGTTTGAGTTAGGGTTAGGGTTAGGGTTAGGGTTAGGGTTAGGTTTAGAATTAGGGTTAGGGTTAGGGTTAGGATAATAATGAGGGTTAAGGTTAGGGTTAGGATTAGGGTTATTATTTGGGTTATAGTTTGGGTTAGTGTTAGGGTTAGGGTTTGGGTTAGTGTTAGAGTTAGGGTTTGAGTTAGGGTTAGGTTTAGGGTTAGGTTAGGGTTTGGGTTAGAGTTAGGGTTAGGGTTACGGTTTGGGTTTGGTTTAGAGTTAGGGTTATGTTAGGCTTTGGGTTAGAGTTAGGGTTAGGGTGAGTTGTTGGATTAGGGTTATGGTTAGGGTTAGGGTTAGGATTAGGGTTAGGGTTAGGGTTCCGATTAGAGTTATGTTTAGAGTTTGGGTTTGGGTAAGGGTTAAGGTTAGGTTTAGGTTTAGGATTAGGGTTAGGGTTTGAGTTTGAATTAGGTTTAGGGTTAGCATTAGGGTTAGGGTTAGGTTTAGGATAAGTATTTCAGTTAGGGTTATGGTTAGGGTTAGGGTTAGGGTTTGATTTAGGGTTAGGGTTAGGCTTAGGGTTAGTGTAAGGTTTTGGGTTACGGTTAGGGTTAGGACTAGGGTTAGTGTTAGGGTTAGGTTTAGGGTTAGCATTAGGGTTAGGATTAGGGTTAGGGTTAGGATTTGGGTTAGGGTTAGGGTTAGGGTTACGGTTTGGGTTAGGGTTAGGGTTAGGGTTTGGGTTAGTGTTAGAGTGAGGGTTTGAGTTAGGGTTAGGTTTACTGTTAGGTTAGGGTTTCGGTTTGGGTTATATTTTGGGTTAGGATTAGGGTTAGGGTTAGGGTTTGGGTTCGGGTTAGGATTAGGGTTAGGGTTTGAGTTTGAATTAGGTTTAGGGTTAGCATTAGGGTTAGGGTTAGGTTTAGGATTAGTGTTTCAGTTACGGTTAGGGTTAGGTTAAGGTTAGGGTTAGGGTTAGGTTTAGGGTTTGATTTAGGGTTAGGGTTAGGTTTAGGGTTAGTGTTAGGGTTTGGGTTAGGGTTAGGGTTACGACTAGGGTTAGGGTTAGGTTTAGGGTTAGCATTAGTTTTAGGATTAGGGTTAGGGTTAGGGTTTAGGTTTGGGTTAGGGTTTAGGCTAGGGTTAGGGTTTGGGGTAGCGTTAGGGTTAGGGCTAACCTTTGAGTTAGGCTTATGGTTAGGGTTAGGATTAGGGTTATGGTTTGTGTTAAGATTAGGGTTCGGGTTAGGGTTTGGGTTAAAGTTACGTTTAGGGTTAGGTTTTGTTTTAGGGTTGGGGTTAGGGTTAGGATTAGGTTTAGGGTTTAGGTTTTCGCTGAGGTTGAGTGGTAGGGTTAGGGTTAGTATGAGCGTTTGGGTTAGGGTTTAGGTTTGGTTAGGTGTAGGGGTAGGGGTAGGTTCATGGGTAGGTTTAGCTTTACGGTTAGGGTTAGGCTTAGGGTTAGGGTTAGCGTTAGGGTTAGGGTTAGGTTTAGGGTTCCGATTAGAGTTAGGTTTAGAGTTTGGGTTTGGGTAAGGGATAAGGTTAGGGTTAGGGTTAGGTTTAGGGTTAGGGTTAGGACTAGGATTAGGGTTAGGGTTAGGATTAGGGTTAGGGTTTGGGTTTAGGTTTGGGTTATGGTTATGGTAAGTGTTAGGGTTACAGTTTAGTGTTAGGGTTAGGGTTAGGGTTTCGGTTTCGGTTATGTTTTGGGCTAGATTTAGGTTTAGGGTTAGGGTTTGGGTTCGGATTAGGATTAGGTTTAGGGTTTGGGTTAGGGTGAGGATTAGGGTTAGGGTTAGGTTTAGGGTTAGGGTAAGGATTTGGGTTAGGCTTAGGTTTAGGGTTCGGGTTTGGGTTAGAGTTATGGTGAGGGTTAGGGGTTGTGTTAGGGTTAGGGTTAGGGTTAGGATTAGGGTTAGGGTTTGTGTTAAGATTAGGGTTTGTGTTTGGGTTAGGGTTAGGGTTTGGGTTTTAGTTAGAATTAGGGTTAGTGTTATGGTTAGGGTTAGGGATAAGGTTAGGGTTAGGGTTAGGATTTGGGTTAGGGTTAGGGTTAGGATTAGGGTTTGAGTTTGAGTTAGGTTTAGGGTTAGCATTAGGGTTAGGATTAGCGTTAGGGTTTGGGTTTGGGTTCGGGTTAGGGTTAGGGTTAGGGTTTGGGTTAGGGTTGGGGTTAGGGTTAGTGTTAGGGTTTGGGAATGGGTTAGGATAAGGGTTAGGGTTAGGGTTTGGCTTAGGGTTAGGTTTCGGGTTAGTTTTTGGTTTAGGGTTAGGGTTAGGTTTACGGTTGGGTTTAGGTTTTGGGTTAAGGTTAGTGTTAGGGTTTGGGTTAGGGTTAAGGTTAGGGTTACGGTTAGGGTTTGGGTTAGGGTTAGGGTTAGGGTTAGGGTTAGGGTTTGGGTTAGGGTTAGGTTTGAATCTGGGTTAGTGTTAGGGTTAGGGTTAGGGTTAAGATTAGGGTTACGGTTAGGGTTAGGGTTAGGTTTTGGGTTAGGGTTAGGTTTAGGATTAGAATTAGGGTTAGGATTAGGGTTAGGGTTAGGGTTAGGGTTAGGATAAGGATGAGGGTTAGGGTTAGGGTTAGGATTAGGGTTATTATTTGGGTTATGATTTGGGTTAGGGTTAGTGTTAGGGTTTGGTTTAGTGTTAGAGTTAGGGTTTGAGTTAGGGTTAGTTTTAGGGTTAGGTTAGAGTTTGGGTTAGAGTTAGGGTTAGGGTTAGGGTTTGGGTTTGGTTTAGAGTTAGGTTTAGGTTAGGGTTTGGGTTAGAGTTAGGGTTAGGGTGAGGTGTTGGATTAGGGTTATGGTTAGGGTTAGGGTTAGGATTAGTGTTAGGGTTAGGGTTCCGTTTAGAGTTAGGTTTAGAGTTTGTGTTTGGGTAAGGCTTAAGGTTAGTGTTAGTGTTAGGGTTAGGGTTAGGGTTAGGGTTAGGACTAGGATTAGGGTTAGGGTTAGGGTTAGGATTAGGGTTAGGGTTTGGGTTTAGGTTTGGGTTAATATTAGGGTTAGTGTTAGGGTTAGGGTTTAGGGTTAGTGTTAGATTTAGGGTTAGGGTTTCTGTTTGGGTTATGTTTTGGGTTAGGTTTAGGGTTAGGGTTAGTGTTTGGGTTCGGGTTAGGAATAGGGTTAGGGTTTGAGTTTGAATTAGGTTTAGGGTTAGCATTAGGGTTAGGGTTAGGTTTAGGATTAGTGTTTCAGTTAGGGTTAGGGTTAGGGTTAGGGTTTGGGTTCGGGTTCGGGTTAGGGATAGGGTTAGGGTTTGATTTAGGGTTAGGGTTAGGGTTAGGTTTAGTGTTAGGGTTTGGGTTAGGGTTAGGGTTAGGACTAGGGTTAGTGTTAGCGTTAGGTTCAGGGTTAGCATTAGGGTTAGGATTAGGGTTTGGGTTAGGTTTGGGTTAGGTTTAGGGTTAGGGTTAGGGTTAGGGTTTGGGTTAGGGTTAGGGTTAGGGTTAGGGTTTGGGTTATGTTTAGGTTTGGAGTTAGGATTAGGGTTAGGGTTTGTGTTAAAATTAGGGTTTGGGTTTGTGTTAGGGTTAGGGTTAGGGTTAGGGTTAGGTTTAGAATTAGGGTTAGGGTTAGGGTTAGGATAAGGATGAGGGTTAAGGTTAGGGTTAGGATTAGGGTTATTATTTGGGTTATGGTTTGGGTTAGTGTTAGGGTTAGGGTTTGGGTTAGTGTTAGAGTTAGGGTTTGAGTTAGGGTTAGGTTTAGGGTTAGGTTAGGGTTTGGGTTAGAGTTAGGGTTAGGGTTACGGTTTGGGTTTGGTTTAGAGTTAGGGTTATGTTAGGCTTTGGGTTAGAGTTAGGGTTAGGGTGAGTTGTTGGATTAGGGTTATGGTTAGGGTTAGGGTTAGGATTAGGGTTAGGGTTAGGGTTCCGATTAGAGTTATGTTTAGAGTTTGGGTTTGGGTAAGGGTTAAGGTTAGGTTTAGGGTTAGGATTAGGGTTAGGGTTTGAGTTTGAATTAGGTTTAGGGTTAGCATTAGGGTTAGGGTTAGGTTTAGGATAAGTATTTCAGTTAGGGTTAGGGTTAGGGTTAGGGTTAGGGTTAGTGTAAGGGTTTGGGTTACGGTTAGGGTTAGGACTAGGGTTAGTGTTAGGGTTAGGTTTAGGGTTAGCATTAGGGTTAGGATTAGGGTTAGGGTTAGGATTTGGGTTAGGGTTAGGGTTAAGGTTTGGGTTAGGGTTAGGGTTAGGGTTTGCTTTAGTGTTAGAGTGAGGGTTTGAGTTAGGGTTAGTTTTAGGGTTAGGTTAGGGTTTGGGTTAGAGTTAAGGTTAGGGTTAGGGTTTGGGTTTGGTTTAGAGTTAGGTTTAGTTTAGGGTTTGGGTTAGAGTTAGGGTTAGGGTGAGGTGTTGGATTACGGTTATGGTTAGGGTTAGGGTTAGGGTTACGGTTAGGGTTAGGGATAGGACTAGGATTAGGGTTAGGTTTAGGGTTAGGATTAGGGTTAGGGTTTGTGTTAAGTTTGGGTTATGGTTAGGGTAAGTGTTAGGGTTAGGGTTTAGGGTTAGGTTTAGGGTTAGTGTTAGGGTTTCGGTTTGGGTTATATTTTGGGTTAGGATTAGGGTTAGTGTTAGGGTTTGGGTTCGGGTTAGGATTAGGGTTAGGGTTTGAGTTTGAATTAGGTTTAGTGTTAGCATTAGGGTTAGGGATAGGTTTAGGATTAGTGTTTCAGTTACGGTTAGGGTTAGGTTAAGGTTAGGGTTACGGTTAGGTTTAGGGTTTGATTTAGGGTTAGGGTTAGGGTTAGGGTTAGTGTTAGGGTTTGGGTTAGGGTTAGGGTTACGACTAGGGTTAGGGTTAGGTTTAGGGTTAGCATTAGTTTTAGGATTAGGGATAGGGTTAGGGTTTGGGTTTGGGTTAGGGTTAGGGTTAGGGTTAGGGTTTGGGTTAGGGTTAGGGTTAGGGTTAGGATTAGGGTTAGGGTTTGTGTTAAGATTAGGGTTCGGGTTAGGGTTTGGGTTAAAGTTAGGGTTAGGGTTAGGTTCATGGTTAGGTTTAGCTTTACGGTTAGGGTTAGGGTTATGGTTAGGGTTAGGGTTAGCGTTAGGGTTAGGGTTAGGGTTAGGGTTCCGATTAGAGTTAGGTTTAGAGTTTGGGTTTGGGTAAGGGTTAAGGTTAGGGTTAGGGTTAGGGTTAGGGTTAGGGTTAGGACTAGGATTAGGGTTAGGGTTAGGATTCGGGTTAGGGTTTGGGTTTAGGTTTGGGTTATGGTTATGGTAAGTGTTAGGGTTACAGTTTAGTGTTAGGGTTAGGGTTAGGGTTTCGGTTATGTTTTGGGCTAGATTTAGGTTTAGGGTTAGGGTTTGGGATCGGATTAGGATTAGGGTGAGGGTTTGGGTTAGGGTTAGGTTTAGGATTAGGGTTAGGGTTAGGGTTAGGGTAAGGTTTTGGGTTAGGCTTAGGTTTAGGGTTCGGGTTTGGGTTAGAGTTATGGTGAGGGTTAGGGGTTGTGTTAGGGTTAGGGTTAGGGTTAGGATTAGGGTTAGGGTTTGTGTTAAGATTAGGGTTTGTGTTTGGGTTGGGGTTAGGGTTTGGGTTTTAGTTAGAATTAGGGTTAGTGTTATGGTTAGGGTTAGGGATAAGGTTAGGGTTAGGGTTAGGATTTGGGTTAGGGTTAGGGTTAGGATTAGGGTTTGAGTTTGTGTTAGGTTTAGGGTTAGCATTAGGGTTAGGATTAGGGTTAGGGTTTGGGTTTGGGTTCGGGTTAGGTTTAGGGTTAGGGTTTGGGTTAGGGTTAGGTTTAGTGTTAGGGTTCGGGAATGGGTTAGGGTAAGGGTTAGGGTTAGGATTTGGCTTAGGGTTAGGTTTCGGGTTAGAATTAGGGTTAGGATTATTGTTAGGGTTAGGGTTAGGGTTAAGGTTAGGGTTACGGTTAGGGTTTGGGTTAGGGTTAGGGTTAGGGTTAGGGTTTGAGTTAGGGTTAGGTTTGAATCTGGGTTAGTGTTAGGGTTAGGGTTAGGGTTAAGATTAGGGTTACGGTTAGGGTTAGGGTTAGGTTTTGGGTTAGGGTTAGGTTTAGGATTAGAATTAGGGTTAGGATTATTGTTAGGGTTAGGGTTAGGGTTAGGATAAGGATGAGGGTTAGGGTTAGGTTTAGGATTAGGGTTATTATTTGGGTTATGGTTTGGGTTAGGGTTAGTGTTAGGGTTTGGTTTAGTGTTAGAGTTAGGGTTTGAGTTAGGGTTAGGATTAGGGTTAGGTTAGAGTTTGGGTTAGAGTTAGGTTTAGGGTTAGGTTTTGCGTTTGGTTTAGAGTTAGGGTTAGGTTAGTTTTTGGGTTAGAGTTAGGGTTCGCTTGAGGTGTTGGATTAGGGTTATGGTTAGGGTTAGGGTTAGGATTAGGGTTAGGGTTAGGGTTCCGTTTAGAGTTAGGTTTAGAGTTTGTGTTTGGGTAAGTCTTAAGGTTAGTGTTAGGGTTAGGGTTAGGGTTAGGGTTAGGACTAGGATTAGGGTTAGGGTTAGGTTTAGGATTAGGGTTAGGGTTTGGGTTTAGGTTTGGGTTAATATTAGGGTTAGTGTTAGGGTTAGGGTTTAGGGTTAGGGTTAGATTTAGGGTTAGGGTTTCTGTTTGGGTTATGTTTTGGGTTAGGTTTAGGGTTAGGGTTAGTGTTTGGGTTCGGGTTAGGAATAGGGTTAGGGTTTGAGTTTTGAATTAGGTTTAGGGTTAGCATTAGGGTTAGGGTTAGGTTTAGGATTAGTGTTTCAGTTAGGGTTAGGGTTAGGGTTAGGGTTTGGGTTCGGGTTAGGGTTAGGGATAGGGTTAGGGTTTGATTTAGGGTTAGGGTTAGGGTTAGGTTTAGTGTTAGGGTTTGGGTTAGAGTTAGGGTTAGGACTAGGGTTAGTGTTAGGGTTAGGTTCAGGGTTAGCATTAGGGTTATAATTAGGGTTTGGGTTAGGTTTGGGTTAGGTTTAGGGTTAGGGTTAGGGTTAGGGTTTGGCTTAGGGTTAGGGTTAGGGTTAGGGCTTGGGTTATGTTTAGGTTTGGAGTTAGGATTAGGGTTAGGGTTTGTGTTAAAATTAGGGTTTGTGTTTGTGTTAGGGTTAGGGTTAGGGTTAGGGTTAGATTTAGAATTAGGGTTAGGATAAGGATGAGGGTTAAGGTTAGGGTTAGATTAGGGTTATTATTTGGGTTATGGTTTGGGTTAGTGTTAGGGTTACGGTTTGGGTTAGTGTTAGAGTTAGGTTTTGAGTTAGGGTTAGGTTTAGGGTTAGGTTAGTGTTTTGGTTAGAGTTAGGGTTAGGGTTACGGTTTGGGTTTGGTTTAGAGTTAGGGTTATGTTAGGCTTTGGGTTAGAGTTAGGGTTAGGGTGAGTTGTTGGATTAGGGTTATGGTTAGGGTTAGGGTTAGGATTAGGGTTAGGGTTAGGGTTCCGATTAGAGTTATGTTTAGAGTTTGGGTTTGGGTAAGGGTTAAGGTTAGGTTTAGGGTTAGGATTAGGGTTAGGCTTTGAGTTTGAATTAGGTTTAGGGTTAGCATTAGGGTTAGGGTTAGGTTTAGGATAAGTATTTCAGTTAGGGTTAGGGTTAGGGTTAGGGTTAGGGTTTGATTTAGGGTTAGGGTTAGGCTTAGGGTTAGTGTAAGGGATTGGGTTACGGTTAGGGTTAGGACTAGGGTTAGTGTTAGGGTTAGGTTTAGGGTTAGCATTAGGGTTAGGATTAGGGTTAGGGTTAGGATTTGGGTTAGGGTTAGGGTTAGGGTTAAGGTTTGGGTTAGGGTTAGGGTTAGGGTTTGGGTTAGTGTTAGAGTGAGGGTTTGAGTTAGGGTTAGGTTTAGGGTTAGGTTAGGGTTTGGGTTAGAGTTAGGGTTAGGGTTAGGGTTTGGGTTTGGTTTAGAGTTAGGTTTAGGTTAGGGTTTGGGTTAGAGTTAGGGTTAGGGTGAGGTGTTGGATTACGGTTATGGTTAGGGTTAGGGTTAGGGTTACGGTTAGGGTTAGGGATAGGACTAGGATTAGGGTTAGGTTTAGGGTTAGGATTAGGGTTAGGGTTTGTGTTAAGTTTGGGTTATGGTTAGGGTAAGTGTTAGGGTTAGGGTTTAGGGTTAGGTTTAGGGTTAGGGTTAGGGTTTCGGTTTGGGTTATATTTTGGGTTAGGATTAGGGTTAGGGTTATGGTTTGGGTTCGGGTTAGGATTAGGGTTAGGGTTTGAGTTTGAATTAGGTTTAGGGTTAGCATTAGGGTTAGGGATAGGTTTAGGATTAGTGTTTCAGTTACGGTTAGGGTTAGGTTAAGGTTAGGGTTAGGGTTAGGTTTAGGGTTTGATTTAGGGTTAGGGTTAGGGTTAGGGTTAGTGTTAGGGTTTGGGTTAGGGTTAGGGTTACGACTAGGGTTAGGGTTAGGTTTAGGGTTAGCATTAGTTTTAGGATTAGGGTTAGGGTTAGGGTTTGGGTTTGGGTTAGGGTTAGGGTTAGGGTTAGGGTTTGGGTTAGGGTTAGGGTTAGGGTTAACGTTTGAGTTAGGCTTATGGTTAGGGTTAGGATTAGGGTTAGGGTTTGTGTTAAGATTAGGGTTCGGTTTAGGGTTAGGGTTAGGGTTTGGGTTAAAGTTACGTGTAGGGTTAGGTTTTGTTTTAGGGTTGGGGTTAGGGTTAGGATAAGGTTTAGGGTTTAGGTTTTCGGTTAGGTTTAGTGTTAGGGTTAGGGTTAGGATTAGCGTTTGGGTTAGGGTTTAGGTTTGGTTAGGTATAGGGTTAGGGTTAGGTTCATGGTTAGGTTTAGCTTTACGGTTAGGGTTAGGGTTATGGTTAGGGTTAGCGTTAGGGTTAGGGTTAGGGTTAGGGTTCCGATTAGAGTTAGGTTTAGAGTTTGGTTTTGGGTAAGGGTTAAGGTTAGGGTTAGGGTTAGGGTTAGGGTTAGGGTTAGGGTTAGGACTAGGATTAGGGTTAGGGTTAGGATTAGGGTTAGGGTTTGGGTTTAGGTTTGGGTTATGGTTAGTGTAAGTGTTAGGGTTGCAGTTTAGTGTTAGCGTTAGGGTTAGGGTTTCGGTTTCGGTTATGTTTTGGGCTAGATTTAGGTTTAGGGGTAGGGTTTGGGTTCGGATTAGGATTAGGGTTAGGGTTTGGGTTAGGGTTAGGGTTAGGGTTTGTGTTAGGGTTAGGGTTTGGGTTAGGATTAGGGTTAGGTTTTGTGTTAAGATTAGGGTTTGGGTTTGGGTTAGGGTTAGGGTTAGGGTTAGGGTTAGGGTTAGAATTAGGGTTAGGGTTAGGGTTAGGGTTAGGGTTAGTGTTAGGATAAGGAGGAGTGTTAGTGTTAGGGTTAGGATTAGGGTTATTATTTAGGTTATGGTTAGAGTTACGGTTAGGGTTGCGGTATGGATTAGTGTTAGAGTGAGGGTTTGAGTTAGGTTTAGTTTTAGGGTTAGGTTAGGGTTTGGGATAGAGTAAGGGTTAGGGTTAGGGTTTGGGTTTGGTTTAGAGTTAGGTTTAGGTTAGGGTTTGGGTTAGAGTGAGGGTTAGGGTTAGGTGTGGGGTTAGGGTTATGGTTAGGGTTAGGGTTAGGATTAGGCTTAGGGTTAGGCTTACTATTAGAGTTAGGATTAGAGTTTGGGTTTGGGTAAGGGTTAAGGTTAGGGTTAGGGTTACGGTTAGGGTTAGGGATAGGACTAGCTTTAGGGTTAGGTTTAGGGTTAGGATTAGGGTTAGGGTTTGTGTTTAGGTTTGGGTTATGGTTAGGGTAAGTGTTAGGGTTAGGGTTTAGGGTTAGGTTTAGGGTTAGGGTTAGGGTTTCGGTTTGGTTTATATTTTGGGTTAGGTTTAGGGTTAGGGGTAGGGTTTGAGTTCGGGTTAGGATTAGGGTTAGGGTTTGAGTTTGAATTAGGTTTAGGGTTAGCATTAGGGTTAGGGTTAGGTTTAGGATTAGTGTTTCAGTTAGGGTTAGGGTTAGGTTAATGTTAGGGTTAGGGTTAGGTTTAGGGTTTATTTTAGGTTTAGGGTTAGGGTTAGGGTTAGTGTTAGGGTTTGGGTTAGGGTTAGGGTTACGACTAGGGTTAGGGTTAGGTTTAGGGTTAGCTTTAGTTTTAGGATTAGGGTTAGGGTTAGGGTTTGGGTTTGGGTAAGGGTTAGGGTTAGGGTTAGGGTTTGGGTTAGGGTTAGGGTTAGGGTTAACGTTTGGGTTAGGGTTACGGTTAGGTTTAGGATTAGGGTTAGGGTTTGTGTTAAGATTAGGGTTTGGTTTAGGGTTAGGGTTAGGTTTTGGGTTAAAGTTACGTTTAGGGTTAGGTTTTGTTTTAGGGTTAGGGTTAGGGTTAGGATTAGGTTTAGGGTTTAGGATTTCGGTTAGGTTTAGTGTTAGGTTTAGGGTTAGGATTAGGGTTTGGGTTAGGTTTTAAGTTTGGTTAGGTTTAGGGTTAGGGTTAGGGTTATGGCTAGGTTTAACTTTACGGTTAGGGTTAGGGTTATGGTTAGGGTTAGCGTTAGGGTTAGGGTTAGGGTTAGGCTTCCGATTAGAATTAGGTTTAGAGTTTGGGTTTGGGTAAGGGTTAAGGTTAGGGTTAGGGTTAGGGTTAGGACTAGGATTACGGTTAGGGTTAGGGTTAGGATTAGGGTTAGAGTTTGGGTTTAGGTTTGGGTTATGGTTAGGGTAAGTGTTAGGGTTACAGTTTAGGGTTAGGGTTAGGGTTAGGGTTAGGGTTTCGGTTTGGGTTATGTTTTGAGCTAGGGTTAGGTTTAGGGTTAGGGTTTGGATTCGGGTTAGGATTAGGGTTAGGGTTTGAGTTTGAATTAGGTTTAGGGTTAGCATTAGGGTTAGGGTTAGGTTTAGGATTAGTGTTTCAGTTAGGGTTAGGGTTAGGGTTAAGGTTAAGGTTAGGGTTAGGTTTA
>JAJHUQ010000043.1:1280000-1282500 GCA_035773235.1 Eospalax fontanierii | reverse complement strand
TTAGTGTTAGGGTTAGGGTTAGGGTTAGGGATAGGACTAGGATTAGGGTTAGTTTTAGGGTTAGGATTAGGGTTACGGTTTGTGTTTAGGTTTGGGTTATGGTTAGGGTAAGTGTTAGGGTTAGGGTTGAGGGTTACGTTTAGGGTTAGGGTTAGGGTTTCGGTTTGGGTTATATTTTGGGTTAGGTTTAGGGTTAGGGTTAGGGTTTGGGTTCGGGTTAGGATTAGGGTTAGGGTTTGAGTTTGAATTAGGTTTAGGGTTAGCATTAGGGTTAGGGTTAGGTTTAGGATTAGTGTTTCAGTTACGGTTAGGGTTAGGTTAAGGTTAGGTTTAGGGTTAGGTTTAGGGTTTGATTTAGGGTTAGGGTTAGGGTTAGGGTTAGTGTTAGGGTTTTGGGTTAGGGTTAGGGTTACGACTAGGGTTAGGTTTAGGTTTAGAGTTAGCATTAGTTTTAGGATTAGGGTTAGGGTTATGGTTTGGGTTTGGGTTAGAGTTAGGGTTAGGGTTAGGGTTTGGTTTAGGGTTAGGGTTAACGTTTGAGTTAGGGTTACGGTTAGGGTTAGGATTAGGGTTAGGGTTTGTGTTAAGATTACGGTTTGGTTTAGGTTTAGGGTTAGGGTTTGGGTTAAAGTTACGTTTAGGGTTAGGTTTTGTTTTAGGGTTAGGGTTAGTGTTAGGATTAGGTTTAGGGTTTACGTTTTCGGTTAGGTTTAGTCTTACGGTTAGGGTTAGGATTAGGGTTTGGGTTAGGGTTTAGGTTTGGTTAGGTTTAGGGTTAGGGTTAGGGTTATGGTTAGGTTTAGCTTTACGGTTAGGGTTAGGGTTATGGTTAGGGTTAGCGTTAGGGTTAGGGTTAGGGTTCCGATTAGAGTTAGGTTTAGATTTGGGTTTGGGTAAGGGTTAAGGTTAGGGTTAGGGTTAGGGTTAGGGTTAGGGTTAGGACTAGGATTAGGGTTAGGGTTAGGGTTAGTTTTAGGATTAGGGTTAGGGTTTGGGTTTAGGTTTGGGTTATGGTGAGGGTAAGTGTTAGGGTTACAGTTTAGTGTTAGGGTTACGGTTATGGTTTCGGTTTCGGTTATGTTTTGGGTTAGATTTAGGGTTAGGGTTAGGGTTTGGGTTCGGATTAGGATTAGGGTTAGGGTTTGGGTTAGGGTTAGGGTTAGGGTTTGGGTTAGGGTTAGGGTTAGGGTTAGGATTAGCGTTAGGGTTTGTGTTAAGATTAGGGTTTGGGTTTGTGTTAGGGTTAGGGTTAGGTTTAGGGTTAGGGTTAGAATTAGGGTTAGGGTTAGGGTTGGGGTTAGGGTTAGGATAAGGAGGAGGTTTAGTGTTAGGGTTAGGATTAGGGTTATTATTTGGGTTATGGTTTGGGTTACGGTTAGGGTTAATGTTTGGGTTAGTGTTAGAGTGAGGGTTAGGGTTAGGGTTAGGTTAGGGTTTGGGTTAGAGTTAGGGTTAGGGTTAGGGTTAGGGTTAGGGTTAGTGTTAGGATTAGGGTTAGGGTTAGGGTTAGAATTAGAGTTAGGGTTAGGGTTAGGGTTAGGGTTAGGATAAGGATGAGGGTTAGTGTTATGGTTAGGATTAGGGTTATTATTTGGGTTATGGTTTGGGTTAGGGTTAGGGTTACGGTTTGGGTTAGTGTTAGAGTGAGTGTTTGAGTTAGGGATAGGTTTAGAGTTAGGTTAGGGTTTGGGTTAGAGTTAGGGTTAGGATTAGGGTTTGGGTTTGGTTTAGAGTTAGGTTTAGGTTAGGTTATGGGTTAGAGTTAGGGTTAGGGTGAGGTGTTGGATTAGGGTTATGGTTAGGGTTAGGGTTAGGATTAGGGTTAGGGTTAGGGTTCCGATTAGAGTTAGGTTTATAGTTTGGGTTTGGGTAAAAGTTAAGGTTAGTGTTAGGGTTAGGGTTAGGGTTAGGGTTAGGACTAGGATTAGGGTTAGGGTTAGGATTAGGGTTAGGGTTTGGGTTTAGGTTTGGGTTATGGTTAGGGTAAGAGTTAGGGTTACAGTTTAGTGTTAGGGTTACGGTTATGGTTTCGGTTTCGGTTATGTTTTGGGCTAGATTTAGGTTTAGGTTTAGGGTTTACGTTCGGATTAGGATTAGGGTTATGGTTTGGGTTAGGGTTAGGGTTAGGGTTTGGGTTAGGGTTAGGGTTAGGGTTAGGATTAGGGTTAGGGTTTGTGTTAAGATTAGGGTTTGGGTTAGGGTTAGGGTTAGGGTTAGGGTTAGGGTTAGAATTAGGGTTAGGGTTAGGGTTAGGATAAGGAGGAGGTTTAGTGTTAGGGTTAGGATTAGGGTTATTATTTGGGTTATGGTTTGGGTTAGGGATAGGGTTACGGTTTGGGTTAGTGTTAGAGTGAGGGTTTGAGTTAGGGTTAGGTTTAGGTTAGGTTTTGGGTTAGAGTTAGGGTTAGGGTTAGGGTTTGGGTTTGGTTTAGAGTTAGGTTTAGGTTAGGGTTTGGGTTAGAGTTAGGGTTAGGGTTAGGTGTTGGATTAGGGTTATGTT
>JAJHUQ010000043.1:1245000-1247500 GCA_035773235.1 Eospalax fontanierii | reverse complement strand
TTAATGTTTCAGTTAGGGTTAGGGTTAGGGTTAGGATAAGGATGAGGGTTAGTGTTAGGGTTAGGATTAGGGTTATTATTTGGGTTATGGTTTGGGTTAGGGTTAGGGTTAGGGTTACGGTTAGGGTTTGGGTTAGGGTTAGGGTTAGGATTAGGGTTAGGGTTAGGGTTTGTCTTAAGATTAGGGTTTGGTTTAGGGTTAGGGTTAGGGTTAGGATAAGGATGAGGGTTAGTTTTAGGGTTAGGATTAGGGTTATTATTTGGGTTATGGTTTGGGTTAGGGTTAGGGTTTCGTTTTGGGTTTGTGTTAGAGTGAGGGTTTGAGTTAGGTTTAGGTTTAGGGTTAGGTTAGGGTTTGGGTTAGAGTTAGGGTTAGGGTTAGGGTTTGGGTTTGGTTTAGAGTTAGGTTTAGGTTAGGGTTTGGGTTAGAGTTAGGGTTAGGGTGAGGTGTTGGAATAGGGTTATGGTTAGGGTTATGGTTAGGATTAGGGTTATGGTTAGGGTTCCGATTAGAGTTAGGGTTAGGGTTAGGGTTAGGGTTAGGGTTAGGGTTAGGGTTAGGGTTAGGGTTTGTGTTTGAATTAGGTTTAGGGTTAGCATTAGGGTTAGGGTTAGGTTTAGGATTAGTGTTTCAGTTAGGGTTAGGGTTAGGGTTAAGGTTAGGGTTAGGGTTAGGTTTAGGGTTTGATTTAGGGTTAGGGTTAGGGTTAGGGTTTGGGTTAGGGTTAGGGTTAGGACTAGGGTTAGTGTTAGGGTTAGGTTTACGGTTAGCTTTAGGGTTAGGATTAGGGTTAGGGTTAGGGTTTGTGTTAGGGTTAGGGTAAGGGTTAGGTTTAGGGTTAGGTTTAGGGTTAGGGTTAGGGTATGGGTTAGGGTTAGGGTTAGGGTTTGGGTTAGGTTTAGGGTTGGAGTTAGGATTAGGGTTAGGGTTTGTGTTAAAATTAGGGTTTGGGTTTGTGTTAGGGTTAGGGTTAGGGTTAGGGTTAGGGTTAGGGTTAGTGTTAGGATTAGGGTTAGAGTTTGTGTTTAGGTTTGGGTTATGGTTAGGGTAAGTGTTAGGGTTAGGGTTTAGGGTTAGGTTTAGGGTTAGGGTTAGGGTTTCGGTTTGGGTTATATTTTGGGTTAGGTTTAGGGTTAGGTTTAGGGTTTGGTTTCGGGTTAGGATTAGGGTTAGGGTTTGAGTTTGAATTAGGTTTAGGGTTAGCATTAGAGTTAGGGTTAGGTTTAGGATTAGTGTTTCAGTTAGGGTTAGGGTTAGGTTAAGGTTAGGGTTAGGGTTAGGTTTAGGGTTTGATTTAGGGTTAGGGTTAGGGTTAGTGTTTGGGTTTGGGTTAGCGTTAGGGTTACGACTAGGGTTATAGTTAGGGTTAGGGGTAGCATTAGGGTTAGGATTTGGGTGAGGGTTAGGGGTTGGGTTTGGGGTAGGGTTAGGGTTAGGGTTAGGGTTTGGGGTAGGGTTAGGGTTAACGTTTGAGTTAGGGTTACGGTTAGGGTTAGTATTTGGGTTAGGTTTTGTGTTAAGATTAGGGTTTGGTTTAGGGTTAGGGTTAGGGTTTGGGTTAGGGTTAGGGTTAGGGTTAGGGTTAGGGTTTGGGTTTGGGTTAGGGTTCCGTTTAGAGTTATGTTTAGAGTTTGGGTTTGGGTAAGGGTTAAGGTTAGGTTTAGGGTTATTATTAGGGTTAGGGTTTGAGTTTGAATTAGGTTTAGGGTTAGCATTAGGGTTAGGGTTAGATTTAGTATAAGTATTTCAGTTAGGGTTAGGGTTAGGGTTAGGGTTTGGGTTCAGGTTAGGGTTAGGGTTAGGGTTAGGGTTTGATTTAGGTTTAGGGTTAGGCTTAGGGTTAGTGTAAGAGTTTGGGTTAGGGTTAGTGTTAGGACTAGGATTAGTGTTAGGGTTAGGTTTAGGGTTAGCATTAGGGTTAGGATTAGGGTTAGGGTTAGGGTTTGGGTTAGGGTTAGGGTTAGGGTTAGGGTTAGGGTTTGGGTTAGGGTTAGGGTTAGGGTTAGGGTTAGGGTTTGGGTGAGGGTTAGGGTTAGGGTTAGGATTAGGTTTAGGGTTTGTGTTAAGATTAGGGTTTGGGTTTGGGTTAGGGTTAGGTTTAGGGTTAGCATTAGGGTTAGGGTTAGGGTTAGAATTAGGGTTAGGGTTAGGGTTAGGGTTAGGGTTAGGGTTTGGGTTTGGTTTAGAGTTAGGTTTTGGTTAGGTTATGGGTTAGAGTTAGGGTTAGGGTGAGGTGTTGGATTAGGGTTATGGTTAGGGTTAGGGTTAGGATTAGGGTTAGGGTTAGGGTTCCGATTAGAGTTAGGTATAGAGTTTGGGTTTGGGTAAAAGTTAAGGTTAGGGTTAGGGTTAGGGTTAGGGTTAGGGTTAGGGTTAGTGTTAGGACTAGGATTAGGGTTAGGGTTAGGATTAGGGTTAGGGTTTGGGTTATGGTTAGGGTAAGTGTTAGGGTTACAGTTTAGTGTTAGGGTTAGGGTTAGGGTTTCGGTTTCGGTTATGT
>JAJHUQ010000043.1:1237500-1240000 GCA_035773235.1 Eospalax fontanierii | reverse complement strand
AGTTAGGATTAGGGTTAGGGTTTGTGTTAAAATTAGGATTTGGGTTTGTGTTAGGGTTAGGGTTAGGGTTAGGGTTAGGGTTAGGTTTAGGGTTAGTGTTAGGATTAGGGTTAGAGTTTGTGTTTAGGTTTGGGTTATGGTTAGGGTAAGTGTTAGGGTTAGGGTTTAGGGTTAGGGTTAGGGTTTCGGTTTGGGTTATATTTTGGGTTAGGTTTAGGGTTAGGTTTAGGGTTTGGTTTCGGGTTAGGATTAGGGTTAGGGTTTGAGTTTGAATTAGGTTTAGGTTTAGCATTAGGGTTAGGGTTAGGTTTAGGATTAGTGTTTCAGTTAGGATTAGGGTTAGGTTAAGGTTAGGGTTAGGGTTAGGTTTAGGGTTTGATTTAGGGTTAGGGTTAGGGTTAGGGTTAGTGTTAGGGTTTGGGTTAGCGTTAGGGTTACGACTAGGGTTATCGTTAGGTTTAGGGTTAGCATTAGTTTTAGGATTAGGGTTAGGGTTAGGGTTTGGGTTTGGGTTATGGTTAGGGTTAGGGTTAGGGTTTGGGTTAGGGTTAGGGTTAACGTTTGAGTTAGGGTTACGGTTAGGGTTAGTATTTGGGTTAGGGTTTGTGTTAAGATTAGGGTTTGGTTTAGGGTTAGGGTTAGGGTTTCTCTTAGGGTTAGGGTTAGGGTTAGGGTTAGGGTTTGGGTTTGGGTTAGGGTTCCGTTTAGAGTTATGTTTAGAGTTTGGGTTTGGGTAAGGGTTAAGGTTAGGTTTAGGGTTATTATTAGGGTTAGGGTTTGAGTTTGAATTAGGTTTAGGGTTAGCATTAGGTTTAGGTTTAGATTTAGTATAAGTATTTCAGTTAGGGTTAGGGTTAGGGTTAGGGTTTGGGTTCGGGTTAGGGTTAGGGTTAGGGTTAGGGTTTGATTTAGGTTTAGGGTTACGCTTAGGGTTAGTGTTAGGGTTTGGGTTAGGGTTAGTGTTAGGACTAGGATTAGTGTTAGGGTTAGGTTTAGGGTTAGCATTAGGGTTAGGATTAGGGTTAGGGTTAGGGTTTGGGTTAGGTTTAGGGTTAGGGTTAGGGTTAGGGTTTGGGTTAGGGTTAGGGTTAGGGTTAGGGTTAGGTTTTGGGTTAGGATTAGGGTTAGGGTTAGGATTAGGTTTGGGGTTTGTGTTAAGATTAGGGTTTGGGTTTGGGTTAGGGTTAGGGTTAGGGTTAGGGTTAGGGTTAGGGTTAGGGTTAGAATTAGGGTTAGGGTTAGGGTTAGGGTTAGGGTTAGGGTTTGGGTTTGGTTTAGAGTTAGGTTTAGTTTAGGTTATGGGTTAGAGTTAGGGTTAGGGTGAGGTGTTGGATTAGGGTTATGGTTAGGGTTAGGGTTAGGATTAGGGTTAGGGTTACGGTTCCGATTAGAGTTAGGTTTAGAGTTTGGGTTTGGGTAAAAGTTAAGGTTAGGGTTAGGGTTAGGGTTAGGGTTAGTGTTAGGACTAGGATTAGGGTTAGGGTTAGGATTAGAGTTAGGGTTTGGGTTTAGGTTTGGGTTATGGTTAGGGTAAGTGTTAGGGTTACAGTTTAGTGTTACGGTTAGGGTTAGGGTTTCGGTTTCGGTTTTGTATTGGGCTAGATTTAGGTTTAGGGTTAGGGTTTGGGTTCGGATTAGGATTAGGGTTAGGGTTTGGGTTAGGGTTAGGGTTAGGGTTTGGTTAAGGGTTAGGGTTAGGGTTAGGATTAGGGTTAGGGTTTGTGTTAAGATTAGGGTTTGGGTTAGGGTTAGGGTTAGGGTTAGGATAAGGATGAGGGTTAGTGTTAGGGTTAGGATTAGGGTTATTATTTGGGTTATGGTTTGGGTTAGGGATAGGGTTAAGTTTTGGGTTTGTGTTAGAGTGAGGGTTTGAGTTAGGGTTAGGTTTAGGGTTAGGTTAGGTTTTGGGTTAGAGTTAGCGTTAGGGTTAGGGTTTGGGTTTGGTTTAGAGTTAGGTTTAGGTTAGGGTTTGGGTTAGAGTTAGGGTTAGGGTTAGGTGTTGGATTAGGCTTATGGTTAGGGTTAGGGTTAGGATTAGGGTTAGGGTTAGGGTTCCGATTAGAGTTAGGTTTAGAGTTTGGTTTTGGGTAAGGGTTAAGGTTAGGGTTAGGGTTATGGTTAGGTTTAGGGATAGGACTAGGTTTAGGGTTAGGTTTAGGGTTAGGATTAGAGTTAGGGTTTGTGTTTAGGTTTGGGTTATGGTTAGGGTAAGTGTTAGGATTAGGGTTTAGGGTTAGGTTTAGGGTTAGGGTTAGGGTTTCGGTTTGGGTTATATTTTGGGTTAGGTTTAGGGTTAGGGTTAGGGTTTGGGTTCGGGTTAGGATTAGGGATAGGGTTTGAGTTTGAATTAGGTTTAGGCTTAGCATTAGGGTTAGGGTTAGGTTTAGGATTAATGTTTCAGTTAGGGTTAGGGTTAGGGTTAGGATAAGGATGAGGGTTAGTGTTAGGGTTAGGATTAGTGTTATTATTTGGGTTATGGTTTGGGTTAGGGTTAGGGTTA
>JAJHUQ010000043.1:1222500-1227500 GCA_035773235.1 Eospalax fontanierii | reverse complement strand
GTTAGGGTTAGTTTTAGGGTTAGGTTAGGTTTTGGGTTAGAGTTAGGGTTAGGGTTAGGGTTTGGGTTTGGTTTAGAGTTAGGTTTAGGTTAGGGTTTGGGTTAGAGTTAGGGTTAGGGTGAGGTGTTGGATTAGGGTTATGGTTAGGGTTAGGGTTAGGATTAGGTTTAGGGTTAGGGTTCCGATTAGAGTTAGGTTTAGACTTTGGGTTTGGGTAAGGGTTAAGTTTAGGGTTAGGGTTACGGTTAGGGTTAGGGATAGGACTAGGATTAGGGTTAGGTTTAGGGTTAGGATTAGGGTTCGGGTTTGTGTTTAGGTTTGGGTTATGGTTAGGGTACGTGTTAGGGTTAGGGTTTAGGTTTAGGTTTAGGGTTAGGGTTAGGGTTTCTGTTTGGGTTATATTTTGGGTTAGGTTTAGGGTTAGGTTTAGGGTTTGATTTAGGGTTAGTGTTAGGGTTAGGGTTAGTGTTAGGGTTTGGGTTAGGGTTAGGGTTAGGACTAGGGTTAGTGTTAGGGTTAGGTTTAGGGTTAGCATTAGGGTTAGGATTAGGGTTAGGGTTAGGGTTTGGGTTAGGATTAGGGTTAGGGTTAGCGTTAGGGTTTGCGTTAGGGTTAGGGTTAGGGTTTGCGTTAGGTTTAGGGTTGGAGTTAGGATTAGGGTTAGGGTTTGTGTTAAAATTAGGGTTTGGGTTTGTGTTATGGTTAGGGTTAGGGTTATGGTTAGGGTTAGGGTTAGGGTTAGGTTTAGAATTAGGGTTAGGTTTAGGGTTAGGATAAGGATGAGGGTTAAGGTTAGGGTTAGGATTAGGTTTATTATTTGGGTTATGGTTTGGGTAAGTGTTACGGTTAGGGTTTGGGTTAGTGTTAGAGTTAGGGTTTGAGTTAGGGTTAGGTTTAGGGTTAGGTTAGGGTTTGGGTTATAGTTAGGGTTAGGGTTACGGATTGGGTTTGGTTTAGAGTTAGGGTTTAGGTTAGACTTTGGGTTAGAGTTATGGTTAGGGTGAGGTTTTGGATTAGGGTTATGGTTAGGGTTAGGGTTAGGATTAGGGTTAGGGTTAGGGTTCCGATTAGAGTTATGTTTAGAGTTTGGGTTTGGGAAAGGGTTAAGGTTAGGTTTAGGGTTAGGATTAGGGTTAGGGTTTGAGTTTGAATTAGGTTTAGGGTTAGCATTAGTGTTAGGGTTAGGTTTAGTATAAGTATTTCAGTTAGGGTTAGGGTTATTGTTAGGGTTTGGGTTCGGGTTATGGTTAGGGTTAGGGTTAGGGTTAGGGTTTGATTTAGGGTTAGGGTTAGTCTTAGCGTTAGTGTAAGGGTTTGGAATAGGGTTAGGGTTAGGACTAGGGTTAGTGTTAGGTTTAGGTTTAGGGTTAGCATTAGTGTTAGGATTAGGGTTACGGTTAGGGTTTGGGTTAGGGTTAGGGTTAGGGTTAGGGTTAGGGTTTGGTTTAGGGTTATGGTTGGGTGTAGGGTTTGGTTTATGGTTAGGGTTTGGTTTAGGATTTGTGTTAGGTTTTGTGTTAAGATTAGGGCTTGGGTTTGGGTTAGGGTTAGGGTTAGGGTTAGGGTTAGGGTTAGGGTTAGGGTTAGGGTTAGGTTTAGAATTAGGGTTAGGGTTAGGGTTAAGGTTAGGGTTAGGGTTAGGAAAAGGATGAGGGTTAGTGTTAGGCTTAGGATTAGGGTTATTATTTGGGTTATGGTTTGGGTTAGGGTTAGGGTTACGGTTTGGGTTAGTGTTAGAGAGAGGGTTTGAGTTAGGGTTAGGTTTAGGGTTAGGTTTAGAGTTAGGGTTAGCGTTAGGGTTTGGGTTAGGTTTAGAGTTAGGTTTAGGATAGGGTTTGGGTTAGAGTTAGGGTTAGGGTGAGGTGTTGGATTAGGGTTATGGTTAGGGTTAGGGTTAGGATTAGGGTTAGGGTAAGGGTTTGGTTTAGGGTTAGGGTTAGGACTAGGGTTAGTGTTAGGGTTTGGTTTAGGGTTAGGGTTAGGACTAGGGTTAGTGTTAGGGTTAGGTTTGGGTTAGTGTTAGAGTGAGGGTTTGAGTTAGGGTTAGGTTCATGGTTAGGTTAGGGTTTGGGTTAGAGTTAGGTTTAGGGTTAGGGTTTGGGTTTGGTTTAGAGTTAGGTTTAGGTTAGGGTTTGGGTTAGAGTTAGGGTTAGGGTGAGGTGTTGGATTAGGGTTATGGTTAGGGTTAGGGTTAGGATTAGGGTTAGGGTTAGGGTTCCGATTAGAGTTAGGTTTAGAGTTTGGATTTGGGTAAGGGTTAAGGTTAGGGTTAGGGTTACGTTTAGGGTTAGGGATAGGTCTAGGATTAGGGTTAGGTTTAGGGTTAGGATTAGGGTTAGTGTTGTGTTTAGGTTTGGGTTATGGTTAGGGTAAGTGTTAGGGTTAGGTTTAGGGTTAGGGTTAGGGTTTCGTTTTGGGTTATATTTTGGGTTAGGTTTAGGGTTAGGGTTAGGGTTTGTTTTCGGGTTAGGATTAGGGTTAGGGTTTGAGTTTGAATTAGTTTTAGGGTTAGCATTAGGGTTAGGGTTAGGTTTAGGATTAGTGTTTCAGTTAGGGTTAGGGTTAGGTTAAGGTTAGGGTTAGGGTTAGGTTTAGGGTTTGATTTAGGGTTAGGGTTAGTGTTAGGGTTTGGGTTACGGTTAGGGTTACGACTAGGGTTAGGTTTAGGTTTAGGGTTAGCATTAGTTTTAGGATTAGGGTTAGGGTTAGGGTTAGTGTTTGGGTTTGGCTTAGGTTTAGGGTTAGGGTTAGGGTTTGGGTTAGGTTTAGAATTAGGGTTAGGTTTAGGGTTAGGATAAGGATGAGGGTTAAGTTTAGGGTTAGGATTAGGTTTATTATTCGGGTTATGGTTTGGGTTAGTGTTAGGATTAGGGTTTGGGTTAGTGTTAGAGTTAGGGTTTGAGTTAGGGTTAGGTTTAGGGTTAGGTTAGGGTTTGGGTTAGAGTTAGGGTTAGGGTTACGGATTGGGATTGGTTTAGAGTTAGGGTTTAGGTTAGGCTTTGGGTTAGAGTTATGGTTAGGGTGAGGTTTTGGATTAGGGTTATGGTTAGGGTTAGGGTTAGGATTAGGGTTAGTGTTAGGGTTCCGATTAGAGTTATATTTAGAGTTTGGGTTTGGGTCAGGGTTAAGGTTAGGTTTAGGGTTAGGATTAGGTTTAGGGTTTGAGTTTGAATTATGTTTAGGGTTAGCATTAGGGTTAGTGTTAGGTTTAGTATAAGTATTTCAGTTAGGGTTAGGGTTATTGTTAGGGTTTGGGTTCGGGTTAGGGTTAGGGTTAGGGTTAGGGTTAGGGTTTGATTTACCGTTAGGGTTAGTCTTAGCGTTAGTGTAGGGGTTTGGGATGTGGTTGGGGTTAGGCCTGGGGTTAGTGTTAGGTTTAGGTTTAGGGTTAGCATTAGGGTTAGGATTAGGGTTAGGGTTAGGGTTTGGGTTAGGGTTAGGGTTAGGGTTAGGGTTTGGGTTAGGGTTATGGTTAGGGTTAGGGTTTGGGTTAGGGTTAGGGTTAGGGTTAGGATTAGGGTTAGGGTTTGTGTTAAGATTAGGGCTTGGGTTTGGGTTAGGGTTAGGGTTAGGGTTAGGGTTAGGTTTAGAATTAGGGTTAGGGTTAGGGTTAGGGTTAGGGTTAGGATAAGGATGAGGGTTAGTGTTAGGGTTAGGATTAGGGTTATTATTTGGGTTATGGTTTGGGTTAGGGTTAGGGTTACGGTTTGGGTTAGTGTTAGAGTGAGGGTTTGAGTTAGGGTTAGGTTTACGGTTAGGTTAGAGTTTGGGTTAGAGTTAGGGTTAGGGTTTGGGTTTGGTTTAGAGTTAGGTTTAGGTTAGGCTTTGGGTTAGAGTTAGGGTTAGGGTGAGGTGTAGGATTACGGTTATGGTTAAGGTTAGGGTTAGGATTAGGGTTAGGGTTAGGGTTTGGTTTAGGGTTAGGGTTAGGACTAGGGTTAGTGTTAGGGTTTGGTTTAGGGTTAGGGTTAGGACTAGGGTTAGTGTTAGGGTTAGGTTTGGGTTAGTGTTAGAGTGAGGGTTTGAGTTAGGGTTAGGTTTAGGGTTAGGTTAGGGTTAGGGTTTGGGTTAGAGTTAGGGTTAGGGTTAGGGTTTGGGTTTGGTTTAGAGTTAGGTTTAGGTTAGGGTTTGGGTTAGACTTAGGGTTAGGGTGAGGTGTTGGATTAGGGTTATTGTTAGGGTTAGGGTTAGGATTAGGGTTAGGGTTAGGGTTCCGATTAGAGTTAGGTTTAGAGTTTGGGTTTGGGTAAGGTTTAAGGTTAGGGTTAGGGTTACGTTTAGGGTTAGGGATAGGACTAGGATTAGGGTTAGGTTTAGGGTTAGGGTTAGGATTAGGGTTAGGGTTAGGGTTCCGATTAGAGTTAGGTTTAGAGTTTGGGTTTGGGTAAGGGTTAAGGTTAGGGTTAGGGTTACGTTTAGGGTTAGGGATAGGACTAGGATTATGGTTAGGTTTAGGGTGAGGATTAGGGTTAGTGTTGAGATTAGGGTTGGGATATGGTTAGGGTAAGTGTTAGTGTTAGGGTTTAGGGTTAGGTTTAGGGTTAGGGTTAGGGTTTCGGTTTGGGTTATATTTTGGGTTAGGTTTAGGGTTAGGGTTAGGGTTTGGGTTCGGGTTAGGATTAGGGTTAGGGTTTGAGTTTGAATTAGGTTTAGGGTTAGCATTAGGGTTAGGGTTAGATTTAGGATTAGTGTTTCAGTTAGGGTTAGGGTTAGGTTAAGGTTAGGGTTAGGGTTAGGTTTAGGGTTTGATTTAGGGTTAGGGTTAGGGTTAGGGTTAGTGTTAGGGGTTGGGTTACGGTTAGGGGTACGACGAGGGTTAGAGTTAGGTTTAGGTTTAGCATTAGTTTTAGGATTAGGGTTAGAGTTAGGGTTTCGGTTTGGGTTAGGGTTAGGGTTAGGGTTAGGGTTAGGGTTTGGGTTAGGGTTAGGGTTAGGGTTAACGTTTGAGTTAGGGTTACGGTTGGGTTAGGATTCGGGTTAGGGTTTGTGTTAAGATTAGT
>JAJHUQ010000043.1:1215000-1217500 GCA_035773235.1 Eospalax fontanierii | reverse complement strand
TTAGGGTTTGGGTTTGGGTTAGGGTTAGGCTTAGGGTTAGGGTTAGGGTTTGGGTTAGGGTTAGGGTTAACGTTTGAGTTAGGGTTACGGTTAGGGTTAGTATTTGGGTTAGGGTTTGTGTTAAGATTAGGGTTTGGGTTAGGGTTAGGGTTAGGGTTAGGGTTAGGGTTTGGGTTAGGGTTAGGGTTAGGGTTTGGGTTTGGGTTAGGGTTCCGTTTAGAGTTATGTTTAGAGTTTGGGTTTGGGTAAGGGTTAAGGTTAGGTTTAGGGTTATTATTAGGATTAGGGTTTGAGTTTGAATTAGGTTTAGGGTTAGCATTAGGGTTAGGGTTAGATTTAGTATAAGTATTTCAGTTAGGGTTAGGGTTAGGGTTAGGGTTTGGGTTCGGGTTAGGGTTAGGGTTAGGATTAGGGTTTGATTTAGGTTTAGGGTTAGGCTTAGGGTTAGTGTAAGGGTTTGGGTTAGGGTTAGTGTTAGGACTAGGTTTAGTGTTAGGGTTAGGTTTAGGGTTAGCATTAGGGTTAGGATTAGGGTTAGGGTTAGGGTTTGGGTTAGGGTTAGGGTTAGGGTTAGGGTTAGGGTTTGGGTTAGGGTTAGGGTTAGGGTTAGGGTTAGGGTTAGGGTTTGGGTTAGGGTTAGGGTTAGGGTTAGGATTAGGTTTAGGGTTTGTGTTAAGATTAGGGTTTCGGTTTGGTTTAGGGATAGGGTCAGGGTTAGGGTTAGGGTAAAAATTAGGGTTAGGGATAGGGTTAGAGTTAGGGTTAGGATAAGGCTTAGGGTTAGGGTTAGGGTTAGGATTAGGGTTATTATTTGGGTTATGGTTTGGGTTAGTTTGAGGGTTACGGTTTGGGTTAGTGTTAGAGTGAGGGTTTGAGTTAGGGTTAGGTTTAGGGTTAGGTTAGGGTTTGGGTTAGAGTTAGGGTTAGGGTTAGGGTTTGGGTTTGGTTTAGAGTTAGGTTTAGGTTAGGGTTTGGTTAGGTTTAGGGTTAGGGTTAGGTGTTTGATTAGGGTTATGGTTAGGGTTAGGGTTAGAATTAGGGTTAGGGTTAGGGTTCCGATTAGAGTTAGGTTTAGAGTTTGGTTTCGGGTAAGGGTTAAGGTTAGGGTTAGGGTTACGGTTAGGTTTAAGGATAGGACCAGGTTTAGGGTTAGGTTTAGGGTTAGGATTAGGGTTAGGCTTTGTGTTTAGGTTTGAGTTATGGTTAGGGTAAGTGTTAGGGTTAGGGTTTAGGGTTAGGTTTAGGGTTAGGGTTAGGGTTTCGTTTTGGGTTATATTTTGGGTTAGGTTTAGGGTTAGGGTTAGGGTTTGGGTTCGGGTTAGGATTAGGGATAGGGTTTGAGTTTGAATTAGGTTTAGGCTTAGCATTAGGGTTAGGGTTAGTTTTAGGATTAATGTTTCAGTTAGGGTTAGGGTTAGGGTTAGGATAAGGATGAGGGTTAGTGTTAGGGTTAGGATTAGGGTTATTATTTGGGTTATGGTTTGGGTTAGGGTTAGGGTTAGGGTTAGGGTTAGGGTTTGGGTTAGGGTTAGGGTTAGGATTAGGGTTAGGGTTAGGGTTTGTCTTAAGATTAGGGTTTGGTTTAGGGTTAGGGTTAGGATAAGGATGAGGGTTAGTTTTAGGGTTAGGATTAGGGTTATTATTTGGGTTATGTTTTGGGTTAGGGTTAGGGTTACGTTTTGAGTTTGTGTTAGAGTGAGGGTTTGAGTTAGGGTTAGGTTTAGGGTTAGGTTAGGGTTTGGGTTAGAGTTAGGGTTAGGGTTAGGGTTTGCGTTTGGTTTAGAGTTAGGTTTAGGTTAGGGTTTGGGTTAGAGTTAGGGTTAGGGTGAGGTGTTGGATTAGGGTTATGGTTAGGGTTAGGGTTAGGATTAGGGTTATGGTTAGGGTTCCGATTAGAGTTAGGGTTAGGGTTAGGGTTAGGGTTAGGGTTAGGGTTAGGGTTAGGGTTATGGTTTGTGTTTGAATTAGGTTTAGGGTTAGCATTAGGGTTAGGGTTAGGTTTAGGATTAGTGTTTCAGTTAGGGTTAGGGTTAGGGTTAAGGTTAGGGTTAGGGTTAGGTTTAGGGTTTGATTTAGGGTTAGGGTTAGGGTTAGGGTTAGGGTTAGGGTTTGGGTTAGGGTTAGGGTTAGGACTAGGGTTAGTGTTAGGGTTAGGTTTAGGGTTAGCTTTAGGGTTAGGATTAGGGTTAGGGTTAGGGTTTGGGTTAGGGTTAGGGTTAGGGTTAGGGTTAGTGTTAGGGTTAGGGTTAGGGTTTGGGTTAGGGTTAGGGTTAGGGTTTGAGTTAGGTTTAGAGTTGGAGTTAGGATTAGGTTTAGGGTTTGTGTTTGTGTTAGGGTTAGGGTTAGGGTTAGGGTTAGGGTTAGGGTTAGGGTTAGGGTTAGGTTTAGAATTAGGGTTAGGGTTAGGGTTAGGATAAGGATGAGGTTTAAGGTTAGGCTTAGGATTAGGGTTATTATTTGGGTTATGTTTGTGTTAGTGTTAGGGTTAGGGTTTGGGTTA
>JAJHUQ010000043.1:1202500-1207500 GCA_035773235.1 Eospalax fontanierii | reverse complement strand
ATTAGGGTTAGGATTAGGTTTAGTATAAGTATTTCAGTTAGGGTTAGGGTTAGGGTTAGGGTTTGGGTTTGGGTTAGGGTTCCGATTAGAGTTATGTTTAGAGTTTGGGTTTGGGTAATGGTTAAGGTTAGGTTTAGGGTTATTATTAGGGTTAGGGTTTGAGTTTGAATTAGGTTTAGGGTTAGCATTAGGGTTAGGGTTAGGTTTAGTATAAGTATTTCAGTTAGGGTTAGGGTTAGGGTTAGGTTTTGGGTTCGGGTTAGGGTTAGGTTTAGGGTTTGATTTAGGGTTAGGGTTAGGCTTAGGGTTAGTGTAAGGGTTTGGGTTAGGGTTAGGGTTAGGACTAGGGTTAGTGTTAGGGTTAGGTTTAGGGTTAGCATTAGGGTTATTAGGGTTAGGGTTAGGGTTTGGGTTAGGGTTAGGGTTAGGGTTAGGGTTAGGGTTTGGGTTAGGGTTAGGGTTAGGGTTAGGGTTAGGGTTATGGTTAGGGTTAGGGTTTGGGTTAGGGTTAGGGTTAGGGTTAGGATTAGGGTTAGGGTTTGTGTTAAGATTAGGGTTTGGGTTAGGGTTAGGGTTAGGGTTAGGGTCAGGATAAGGAGGAGGGTTAGTGTTAGGGTTAGGATTAGGGTTATTATTTGGGTTATCGTTTGGGTTAGGGTTAGGGTTACGGTTTGGGTTATTGTTAGAGTGAGGGTTTGAGTTAGGTTAGGTTTAGGGTTAGGTTAGGGTTTGGGTTTCGGTTTGGGTTATGTTTTGGGCTAGGTTTAGGGTTAGGGTTAGGGTTTGGGATCGGGTTAGGATTAGGGTTAGGGTTTGAGTTTGAATTAGGTTGAGGGTTAGCATTAGGGTTAGGGTTAGGTTTAGGATTAGTGTTTCAGTTAGGGTTAGGGTTAGAGTTAAGGTTAGGGTTAGGGTTAGGTTTAGGGTTTGATTTAGGGTTAGGGTTAGGTTTAGGGTTAGTGTTAGGGTTTGGGTTCGGGTTAGGGTTAGGACTAGGGTTAGTGTTAGGGTTAGGTTTAGAGTTAGGGTTAGGGTTAGGGTTAGGGTTTGGGTTAGGGTTAGGGTTTGGGTTAGGTTTAGGGTTGGAGTTAGGATTAGGGTTAGGGTTTGTGTTAAAATTAGGGTTTGGGTTTGTGTTAGGGTTAGGGTTAGGGTTAGGGTTAGGTTTAGTGTTCCGATTAGAGTTATGTTTAGAGTTTGGGTTTGGGTAAGGGTTAAGGTTAGGTTTAGGGTTAGGATTAGGGTTAGGGTTTGAGTTTGAATTAGGTTTAGTGTTAGCATTAGGTTTAGGGTTAGGTTTAGTATAAGTATTTCAGTTAGGGTTAGGGTTAGGGTTAGGGTTTGGGTTCGGGTTAGGGTTAGGGGTAGGGTTAGGGTTTGATTTAGGGTTAGGGTTAGGCTTAGGGTTAGTGTAAGGGTTTGGGTTAGAGTTAGGGTTAGGACTAGGGTTAGTGTTAGGGTTAGGTTAGGGTTAGGTTTAGGGTTTGGGTTTGGGTTAGGGTTCCGATTAGAGTTATGTTTAGAGTTTGGGTTTGGGTAAGGGTTAAGGTTAGGTTTAGGGTTATTATTAGGGTTAGGGTTTGAGTTTGAATTAGGTTTAGTGTTAGCATTAGGGTTAGGGTTAGGTTTAGTATAAGTATTTCAGGTAGGGTTAGGGTTAGGGTTAGGGTTTGGGTTCGGGTTAGGGTTAGGGTTAGGGTTAGGGTTTGATTTAGGGTTAGGGTTAGGCTTAGGGTTAGTGTAAGATTTTGGGTTAGAGTTAGGGTTAGGACTAGGGTTAGTGTTAGGGTTAGGTTTAGGGTTAGCATTAGGGTTAGGATTAGGGTTAGGGTTAGGGTTTGGGTTAGGTTTAGGGTTAGGGTTAGGGTTAGGGTTTGAGTTAGGGTTAGGGTTAGGGTTAGGGTTAGGGTTAGGGTTTGGGCTAGGGTTAGCCTTAAGGTTAGGATTAGGGTTAGTGTTTGTGTTAAGATTAGGTTTTGGGTTTGGGTTAGGGTTAGGGTTAGTGTTAGGGTTAGGTTTAGGGTTAGGGTTAGAATTAGGGTTAGGGTTAGGGTTAGGGTTAGGGTTAGGATAAGGATGAGGGTTAGTGTTAGGGTTCGGATTAGGGTTATTATTTGGGTAATGGTTTGGGTTAGGGTTAGGGTTACGGTTTGGGTTAGTGTTAGAGTGAGGGTTTGAGTTAGGGTTAGGTTTAGGGTTAGGTTAGGGTTTGGGTTAGAGTTAGGGTTAGGGTTAGGGTTTGGGTTTGGTTTAGAGTTAGATTTAGGTTAGGGTTTGGGTTAGAGTTAGGGTTAGGGTGAGGTGTTGGATTAGGGTTATGGTTATGGTTAGGGTTAGGATTAGGGATAGGGTTAGGGTTCCGATTAGAGTTAGGTTTAGAGTTTGGGTTTGGGTAAGGGTTAAGGTTAGGGTTAGGGTTACGGTTAGGTTTAGTGAAAGGACTAGGATTAGGATTAGTTTTAGGGTTAGGATTAGGGTTAGGGTTTGTGTTTAGGTTTGGGTTATGGTTAGGGTAAGTGTTAGGGTTAGGGTTTAGGGTTAGGTTTAGGGTTAGGGTTAGGGTTTCGGTTTGGGTTATATTTTGGGTTAGGTTTAGGATTAGGGTTAGGGTTTGAGTTTGAATTAGGTTTAGGGTTAGCATTAGGGTTAGGGTTAGGTTTAGGATTAGTGTTTCAGTTATGGTTAGGGTTAGGTTAAGGTTAGGGTTAGGGTTAGGTTTAGGGTTTGATTTAGGGTTAGGGTTAGGGTTAGGGTTAGTGTTAGGGTTTGGGTTAGGTTAGGGTTACGAATAGGGTTAGGGTTAGGTTTAGGCTTAGCATTAGTTTTAGGATTAGGATTAGGTTTAGGGTTTGGCTTTCGGTTAGGGGTAGGGTTAGGGTTAGGGTTTGTGTTAGGGTTAGGGTTAGGGTTAGGGTTAGCGTTTGAGTTAGGGTTACCGTTAGGGTTAGGATTAGGGTTAGGGTTTGTGTTAAGATTAGGGTTTGGTTTAGGGTAAGGGTTAGGGTTTGGGTTAAAGTTACGTTTAGGGTTATCTTTTGTTTTAGGGTTAGGGTTAGGGTTAGGATTAGGTTTAGGGTTTAGGTTTTCGGTTAGGTTTAGTGTTAGGGTTAGGGTTAGTATTAGGGTTTGGGTTAGGGTTTAGGTTTGGTTAGGTTTAGGGTTAGGGTTAGGTTTTTGGTTAGGTTTAGCTTTATGGTTAGGGTTAGGGTTATGTTTAGGGTTAGCGTTAGGGTTAGGGTTAGGGTTAGGGTTCCGATTAGAGTTAGTTTTAGAGTTTGGGGTTGGGTAAGGGTTAAGGTTAGGGTTAGGGTTAGGATTAGGGTTAGGGTTAGGGTTAGAGTTAGGACTAGGATTAGTGTTAGGGTTACAGTTTAGTGTTAGTGTTAGGGTTAGGGTTTCGGTTTTGGTTATGTTTTGGGCTAGATTTAGGTTTAGGGTTTCGGTTTGGGGTCGGATTAGGATTAGGGTTAGGGTTTGGGTTAGGGTTATGGTTAGGGTTTGGGTTAGGGTTAGGGTTAGGGTTAGGATTAGGGTTAGGGTTTGTGTTAAGATTAGGGTTTGGGTTTGGGTTAGGGTTAGGGTTAGGGTTAGGGTTAGGGTTAGGGTTAGAATTAGGGTTAGGGTTAGGGTTAGGGTTAGGGTTAGGATAAGGAGGAGGGTTAGTGTTAGGGTTAGGATTAGGGTTATTATTTGGGTTATGGTTTGGGTTAGGGTTAGGGTTACGGTTTGGGTTAGTGTTAGAGTGAGTGTTAGAGTTAGGGTTAGGTTTAGGGTTAGGTTAGTGTTTGGGTTAGAGTTAGGGTTACGGTTAGGGTTTGGGTTTGGTTTAGAGTTAGGTTTAGGTTAGGGTTTGGGTTAGAGTTAGGGTTAGGGTGAGGTGTTGGATTAGGGTTATGGTTAGGGTTAGGGTTAGGATTAGGGTTAGGGTTAGGGTTCCGAGTACAGTTAGGTTTAGAGTTGGGGGTTGGGTAAGGGTGAAGGATAGGGTTAGGGTTACGGTTAGGGTTAGGGATAGGACTAGGATTAGGGTTAGGTTTAGGGTTAGGATTACGGTTAGGGTTTGTGTTTAGGTTTGGGTTATGGTTAGGGTACGTGTTAGGGTTAGGGTTTAGGGTTAGGTTTAGGGTTAGGGTTAGGGTTTCTGTTTGGGTTATATTTTGGGTTAGGTTTAGGGTTAGGGTTAGGGTTTGGGTTCGGGTTAGGATTATGGTTAGGGTTTGAGTTTGAATTAGGTTTATTGTTAGCATTATGGTTAGGGTTAGGTTTAGGATTAGTGTTTCAGTTAGGGTTAGGGTTAGGTTAAGGTTAGGGTTAGGGTTAGGTTTAGGGTTTGATTTAGGGTTAGGGTTAGGGTTAGGGTTAGGGTTAGGGTTAGGGTTAGGATTAGGGTTAGGGTTTGTGTTAAGATTAGGGTTTGGTTTAGGGTTATGGTTAGGGTTTCGGTTAAAGTTACGTTTAGGGTTAGGTTTTGTTTTAGGGTTAGGGTTAGGGTTAGGATTAGGTTTAGGGTTTGATTTAGGGTTAGTGTTAGGTTTAGGGTTAGTGTTAGGGTTTGGGTTAGGGTTAGGGTTACGACTAGGGTTAGTGTTAGGGTTAGGTTTAGGGTTAGCATTAGGGTTAGGATTAGGGTTAGGGTTAGGGTTTGGGTTAGGATTAGGGTTAGGGTTAGGGTTAGGGTTAGGGTTAGGGTTTGCGTTAGGGTTAGGGTTAGGGTTTGGGTTAGGTTTAGGGTTGGAGTTAGGATTAGGGTTAGGGTTTGTGTTAAAATTAGGGTTTGGGTTTGTGTTATGGTTAGGGTTAGGGTTATGGTTAGGGTTAGGGTTAGGGTTAGGTTTAGAATTAGGGTTAGGTTTAGGGTTAGGATAAGGATGAGGGTTAAGGTTAGGGTTAGGATTAGGTTTATTATTTGGGTTATGGTTTGGGTAAGTGTTAGGGTTAGGGTTTGGGTTAGTGTTAGAGTTAGGGTTTGAGTTAGGGTTAGGTTTAGGGTTAGGTTAGGG
>JAJHUQ010000043.1:1192500-1195000 GCA_035773235.1 Eospalax fontanierii | reverse complement strand
AGAGTTTGGGTTTGGTTAAGGGTTAAGGTTAGGGTTAGGGTTAGGGTTAGGGTTAGGGTTAGGGTTAGGACTAGGATTAGGGTTAGGGTTAGGGTTAGGATTAGGGTTAGGGTTTGGGTTTATGTTTGGGTTAAGGCTGGGGTAAGTGTTAGGGTTACAGTTTAGGGTCAGGGTTAGGGTTAGGGTTTGGGTTAGGGTTTCGGTTTGTGTTATGTTTTAGGCTAGGTTTAGGGTTAGGGTTAGGGTTTGGGTTCGGGTTAGGATTAGGGTTAGGGTTTGTGTTTGAATTAGGTTTAGGGTTAGCATTAGGGTTAGGGTTAGGTTTAGGATTAGTGTTTCAGTTAGGGTTAGGGTTAGGGTTAAGGTTAGGGTTAGGGTTAGGTTTAGGGTTTGATTTAGGGTTAGGGTTAGGGTTAGGGTTAGTGTTAGGGTTTGGGTTAGGGTTAGGGTTAGGACTAGGGTTAGTGTTAGGGTTAGGTTTGGGTTAGCATTAGGGTTAGGATTAGGGTTAGGGTTAGAGTTTGGGTTAGTGTTAGGGTTAGGGTTAGGGTTAGGGTTAGGGATAGGGTTTGGGTTAGGTTTAGGGTTGGAGTTAGGATTAGGGTTAGGGTTTGTGTTAAAATTAGTGTTTGGGTTTGTGTTAGGGTTAGGGTTAGGGTTAGGGTTAGGGTTAGGTTTAGAATTAGGGTTAGGTTTAGGGTTAGGATAAGGATGAGGGTTAAGGTTAGGGTTAGGATTAGGTTTATTATTTGGGTTATGGTTTGGGTTAGTGTTAGAGTTAGGGTTTGAGTTAGGGTTAGGTTTAGGGTTAGGTTAGGGTTTGGGTTAGAGTTAGGGTTAGGGTTACGGATTGGGTTTGGTTTAGAGTTAGGGTTTAGGTTAGGCTTTGTGTTAGAGTTATGGTTAGGGTGAGGTTTTGGATTAGGGTTATGGTTAGGCTTAGGGTTAGGATTAGGGTTAGGGTTAGGGTTCCGATTAGAGTTATATTTAGAGTTTGGGTTTGGGTAAGGGTTAAGGTTAGGTTTAGGGTTAGGATTAGGGTTAGGGTTTGAGTTTGAATTAGGTTTAGGGTTAGCATTAGGGTTAGGGTTAGATTTAGTATAAGTATTTCAGTTAGGGTTAGGGTTATTGTTAGGGTTTGGGTTCGGGTTAGGGTTAGGGTTAGGGTTACGGTTAGGGTTTGATTTAGGGTTAGGGTTAGTCTTAGCGTTAGTGTAAGGGTTTGGGATAGGGTTAGGGTTAGGACTAGGGTTAGTGTTAGGTTTAGGTTTAGGGTTAGCATTAGGGTTAGGATTAGGGTTAGGGTTAGGGTTTGGGTTAGAGTTAGGGTTAGGGTTAGGGTTTGGGTTAGAGTTATGGTTAGGGTTAGGGTTTGGGTTAGGGTTAGGGTTAGGGTTAGGATTAGGGTTAGGGTTTGTGTTAAGATTAGGGCTTGGGTTTGGGTTAGGGTTAGGGTTAGGGTTAGGGTTAGGGTTAGGGTTAGGGTTAGGTTTAGAATTAGGGTTAGGGTTAGGGTTAGGGTTAGGGTTAGGATAAGGATGAGGGTTAGTGTTAGGGTTAGGATTAGGGTTATTATTTGGGTTATGGTTTGGGTTAGGGTTAGGGTTACGGTTTGGGTTAGTGTTAGAGTGAGTGTTTGAGTTAGGATTAGGTTTACGGTTAGGTTAGGGTTTGGGTTAGTGTTAGGGTTAGGGTTAGGGTTTGGGTTTGGTTTAGAGTTAGGTTTAGGTTAGGCTTTGGGTTAGAGTTAGGGTTAGCGAGAGGTGTTGGATTACGGTTATGGTTAAGGTTAGGGTTAGGATTAGGGTTAGGGTTAGGGTTTGGTTTAGGGTTAGGGTTAGGACTAGGGTTAGTGTTAGGGTTTGGTTTAGGGTTATGGTTAGGACTAGGGTTAGTGTTAGGGTTAGGTTTGGGTTAGTGTTAGAGTGAGAGTTTGAGTTAGGGTTAGGTTTAGGGTTAGGTTAGGGTTTGGGTTAGAGTTAGGGTTAGGGTTAGGGTTTGGGTTTGGTTTAGAGTTAGGTTTAGGTTAGGGTTTGGGTTAGAGTTAGGGTTAGGGTGAGGTGTTGGATTAGGGTTATGGTTAGGGTTAGGGTTAGGATTAGGGTTAGGGTTAGGGTTCCGATTAGAGTTAGGTTTAGAGTTTGGGTTTGGGTAAGGGTTAAGGTTAGGGTTAGGGTTACGTTTAGGGTTAGGGATAGGACTAGGATTAGGGTTAGGTTTAGGGTTAGGGTTAGGATTAGGGTTAGGGTTAGGGTTCCGATTAGAGTTAGGTTTAGAGTTTGGGTTTGGGTAAGGGTTAAGGTTAGGGTTAGGGTTACGTTTAGGGTTAGGGATAGGACTAGGATTAGGGTTAGTTTTAGGGTTAGGATTAGGGTTAGTGTTGTGTTTAGGTTTGTGTTATGGTTAGGGTAAGTGTTTGGGTTAGGGTTTAGGGTTAGGTTTAGGGTTAGGGTTAGGGTTTCGGTTTGGGCTATATTTTGGTTTAGGTTTAGGGTTAGGC
>JAJHUQ010000043.1:1180000-1187500 GCA_035773235.1 Eospalax fontanierii | reverse complement strand
GGATAGGAATAGGATTAGGGTTAGATTTAGGGTTAGGATTAGGGTTAGGTTTTGTGTTTAGGTTTGGGTTATGGTTAGGGTAAGGGTTAGGGTTAGGGTTTAGGGTTAGGTTTAGGGTTGGGGTTAGGGTTTCGGTTTGGGTTATATTTTGGGTTAGGTTTAGGGTTAGGGTTAGGGTTTGGGTTCGGGTTAGGATTAGGGTTAGGGTTTGAGTTTGAATTAGGTTTAGGGTTAGCATTAGGGTTAGGGTTAGGTTTAGGATTAGTGTTTCAGTTAGGGTTAGGGTTAGGTTAAGTTTAGGGTTAGGGTTAGGTTTAGGGTTTGATTTAGGCTTAGGGTTAGGGTTAGGGTTAGTGTTAGGGTTTGGGTTACAGTTAGGGTTACGACTAGGGTTAGGATTAGGTTTAGGGTTAGCATTAGTTTTAGGATTAGGTTTAGGGTTAGGGTTTGTGTTTGGGTTAGGGTTAGGGTTAGGGTTACGGTTTGTGTTAGGGTTAGGGTTAGGGTTAACGTTTGAGTTAGGGTTACGGTTAGGGTTAGGATTCGGGTTAGGGTTTGTGTTAAGATTAGGGTTTGGTTTAGGTTTAAGGTTAGGGTTTGGGTTAAAGTTACGTTTAGGGTTAGGTTTTGTTTTAGGGTTAGGGTTAGTGTTCGGATTAGGGTTAGGTTTTAGGTTTGGTTAGGTTTAGGGTTAGGGTTAGGGTTATGGTTAGGTTTAGCTTTACGGTTAGGGTTAGGGTTATGGTTAGGGTTAGCGTTAGGGTTAGGGTTAGGGTTAGGGTTCCGATTAGAGTTAGGTTTAGAGTTTGGGTTTGGGTAAGGGTTAAGGTTAGGGTTAGGGTTAGGGTTAGGGTTAGGGTTAGGACTAGGATTAGTGTTAGGGTTAGGGTTAGGATTAGGGTTAGGGTTTGGGTTTAGGTTTGGGTTATGGTTAGGGTAAGTGTTAGGGTTACAGTTTAGGGTTAGGGTTAGTGTTAGTGTTTCGGTTTGGGTTATGTTTTGGGCTAGGTTTAGGGTTAGGGTTAGGGTTAGGGTTTGGGTTCGGGTTAGCATTAGGGTTAGGGTTTGAGTTTGAATTAGGTTTAGGGTTAGCATTAGGGTTAGGGTTAGGTTTAGGATTAGTGTTTCAGTTAGGGTTAGGGTTAGGGTTAAGGTTAGGGTTAGTGTTAGGTTTAGGGTTTGATTTAGGGTTAGGTTTAGGGTTAGGGTTATTGTTAGGGTTTGGGTTAGGGTTAGGTTTAGGACTAGGGTTAGTGTTAGGGTTAGGTTTAAGGTTAGCATTCGGGTTAGGATTAGGTTTAGGGTTAGGGTTTGGGTTAGGGTTAGGGTTAGGGTTAAGGTTAGGGTTAGGGTTTGGGTTAGAATTAGGGTTAGGGTTAGGGTTTGGGTTAGGTTTAGGGTTGGAGTTAGGATTAGGGTTAGGGTTTGTGTTAAAATTAGGGTTTGGGTTTGTGTTAGGGTTAGGGTTAGGATTAGGGTTAGGATAAGGATGAGGGTTAAGGTTAGGTTTAGGATTAGGGTTATTATTTGGGTTATGGTTTGGGTTAGTGTTAGGGTTAGGGTTTGGGTTAGTGTTAGAGTTAGGGTTTGAGTTAGGGTTAGGTTTAGGGTTAGGTTAGGGTTAGGGTTAGGGTTAGGACTAGGATTAGGGTTAGGGTTAGTGTTAGGATTAGGGTTAGGGTTTGGTTTTAGGTTTGGGTTATGGTTAGGGTAAGTGTTAGGTTTAGGGTTTAGGGTTAGGTTTAGGGTTAGGGTTAGGGTTTCGGTTTGGGTTATATTTTGGGTTAGGTTTAGGATTAGGGTTAGGGTTTGAGTTTGAATTAGGTTTAGGGTTAGCATTAGGGTTAGGGTTAGGTTTAGGATTAGTGTTTCAGTTAGGGTTAGGGTTAGGTTAAGGTTAGGGTTAGGGTTAGGTTTGGGGTTTGATTTAGGTTTAGGGTTAGGGTTAGGGTTAGTGTTAGGGTTTGGGTTAGGTTAGGGTTACGACTAGGGTTAGGGTTAGGTTTAGGGTTAGCATTAGTTTTAGGATTAGGGTTTGGGTTTGGGTTAGGTTTAGGGTTAGGGTTAGGGTTTGAGTTAGGGTTAGGGTTAGGGTTAACGTTTGAGTTAGGGTTACCGTTAGGGTTAGGATTAGGGTTAGGGTTTGTGTTAAGATTAGGGTTTGGTTTAGGGTTAGGGTTAGAGTTTGGGTTAAAGTTACGTTTAGGGTTAGGTTTTGTTTTAGGGTTAGGGTTAGGGTTAGGATTAGGTTTAGGGTTTAGGGTTTCGTTTACGTTTAGTGTTAGGGTTAGGGTTAGGATTAGGGTTTGGGTTAAGTTTTAGGTTTGGTTAGGGTTAGGCTTAGGGTTAGGTTTATGGTGAGGTTTACCTTTACGGTTAGGGTTAGGGTTATGGTTAGGGTTAGCTTTAGGTTTAGGGTTAGGGTTAGGGTTCCGATTAGAGTTAGGTTTAGAGTTTGGGTTTGGGTAAGGGTTAAGGTTAGGGTTAGGGTAGGGTTAGGGTTAGGGTTAGAGTTAGGACTAGGATTAGTGTTAGGGTTAGGGTTAGGGTTAGGATTAGGTTTAGGTTTTGGGTTTAGGTGTGGGTTATGGTTAGGTTAAGTGTTAGGGTTACAGTTTATTGTTAGGGTTAGGGTAAGGGTTTCGGTTTCCGTTATGTTTTGGGCTAGATTTAGGTTTAGGGTTAGGGTTTGGGGTCGGATTAGGATTAGGGTTAGGGTTTGGGTTACGGTTAGTGTTAGGGTAAGGGTTAGGGTTTGTGTTAAGATTAGGGTTTGGGTTTGCGTTAGGGTTAGGGTTAGGGTTAGGGTTAGGTTTCGGGTTAGCGTTAAAATTATGGTTAGGGTTAAGGTTAGGGTTACGGTTAGGGTTAGGGTTAGGGTTATTATTTGGTTTATGATTTGTGTTAGGGTTAGGGTTAGGGTTAGGGTTAGGGTTATTATTTGGGTTATGATTTGTGTTAGGGTTAGGGTTAGGGTTTGGGTTAGTGTTAGAGTTAGGGTTTGAATTAGGGATAGGTTTAGGGTTAGGTTAGGGTTTGGGTTAGAGTTAGGGTTAGGGTTAGGGTTTGGGTTTGGTTTAGAGTTAGGTTTATGTTAGGGTTTAGGTTAGAGATAGGGTTAGCGTGAGGTGTTGGATTAGGGTTATGGTTAGGGTTAGGGTTAGGATTAGGGTTAGGGTTAGGGTTCCGATTAGAGTTTGGTTTAGAGTTTCGGTTTGGGTAAGGGTTAAGGTTAGGGTTAGGGTTCGGGTTAGGGTTAGGACTAGGATTAGGGTTAGGGTTTGGGTTAGGGTTAGTGTTAGGGTTAGGGTTTGGGTTAGGGTTAGGGTTAGGGTTAGGATTAGGGTTAGGGTTAGGGTTAGGATAATGATGAGGGTTAGTGTTAGGGTTAGGATTAGGGTTATTATTTGGGTTATGGTTTGGGTTAGGGTTAGGTTTAGGTTTTGTTTTAGGTTTAGGGTTAGGGTTAGTATTAGGGTTAGGGTTTAGGGTTAGGGTTAGGTTTAGGGTTAGGGTTTGGGTTAGGGTTTAGGTTTGGTTAGGTTTAGGGTTAGGGTTAGGGTTATGGTTAGGTTTAGCTTTACGGTTAGGGTTAGGGTTATGGTTAGGGTTTGCGTTAGGGTTAGGGTTAGGGTTACGGTTCCGATTAGAGTTAGGTTTAGGGTTTGGGTTTGGGTAAGGGTTAAGGTTAGGGTTAGGGTGAGGGTTAGGGTTAGGGTTAGGACTAGGATTAGGGTTAGGGTTAGGGTTAGGATTAGGGTTAGTGTTTGGGTTTAGGTTTGGGTTATGGTTAGGGTAAGTGTTAGGGTTACAGTTTAGGGTTAGGGTTAGGGTTAGGGTTAGTGTTTCGGTTTGGGTTATGTTTTGGGCTAGGTTTAGGGTTAGGGTTATTGTTTGGGTTCGGGTTAGGATTTGGGTTAGGGTTTGAGTTTGAATTAGGTTTAGGGTTAGCACTAGGGTTAAGGTTAGGTTTAGGATAAGTGTTACAGTTAGGGTTAGGGTTAGGGTTAACGTTAGGGTTAGGGTTAGGTTTAGGGTTTGATTTAGGGTTAGGGTTAGGGTTAGGGTTATTGTTAGGGTTTGGGTTAGGGTTAGGGTTAGGACTAGGGTTAGTGTTAGGGTTATGTTTAGGGTTAGAGTTAGGGTTTGGGTTAGGGTTAGGGTTAGGGTTAGGGTTTGGATTACGTTTAGGGTTGGAGTTAGGATTAGGGTTAGGGTTTGTGTTAAAATTAGGGTTTGGGTTTGTGTTAGGGTTAGGGTTAGGGTTAGGGTTAGGGTTAGGGTTAGGGTAAGGTTTAGAATTAGGGTTAGGGTTAGGGTTAGGATAAGGATGAGGGTTAAGGTTAGGGTTAGGATTAGGGTTATTATTTGGGTTATGGTTTGGGTTAGTGTTAGGGTTAGGGTTTGGGTTAGTGTTAGAGTTAGGGTTTGAGTTAGGGTTAGGTTTAGGGTTAGGTTAGGGTTTGGGTTAGAGTTAGGGTTAGGGTTACGGTTTGGGTTTGGTTTACAGTTAGGGTTAGGTTAGGCTTTGGGTTAGAGTTAGGGTTAGGGTGAGGTTTTGGATTAGGGTTATGGTTAGGTTTAGGGTTAGGATTAGGGTTAGGGTTAGGGTTCCGATTAGAGTTATGTTTAGAGTTTGGGTTTGGTTAAGGGTTAAGGTTAGGTTTAGGGTTAGGATTAGGGTTAGGGTTTGAGTTTGAATTAGGTTTAGGTTTAGCATTAGGGTTAGGGTTAGGTTTAGGATAAGTATTTCAGTTAGGGTTAGGGTTAGGGTTCGGGTTTGGGTTCGGGTTAGGGTTAGGGTTATGGTTAGGGTTTGATTTAGGGTTAGGGTTAGGCTTAGGTTTAGTGTAAGGGTTTGGGTTAGGGTTAGGGTTAGGACTAGGGTTAGTGTTAGGGTTAGGTTTAGGGGTAGCATTAGGGTTAGGACTAGGGTTAGTGTTAGGGTTAGGTTTAGGGTTAGCATTAGGGTTAGGATTAGGGTTAGGGTTAGGGTTTGGGTTAGGGTTAGGGTTAGGTTTAGGGTTAGGGTTTGGGTTAGGGTTAGGGTTAGGGTTAGGGTTAGGGTTAGGGTTAGGATTAGGGTTAGGGTTTGTGTTAAGATTAGGGTTTGGGTTAGGGTTAGGGTTAGGGTTAGGATTAGGGTTAGGGTTAGGGTTAGGGTTAGAATTAGGGTTAGGGTTAGGGTTAGGGTTAGGGTTAGGGTTAGGGTGAGGATAAGGATGAGGGTTAGTGTTAGGGTTAGGATTAGGGTTATTATTTGGGTTATGGTTTGGGTTAGGGTTAGGGTTACGGTTTGGGTTAGTGTTAGAGTGAGGGTTTGAGTTAGGGTTAGGTTTAGGGTTAGGTTAGTGTTTGGGTTAGAGTTAGGGTTAGGGTTAGGGTTTGGGTTTGGTTTAGAGTTAGGTTTAGGTTAGGGTTTGGGTTAGAGTTAGGGTTAGGGTGAGGTGTTGGATTAGGGTTATGGTTATGGTTAGGGTTAGGAATCGGGTTAGGGTTAGGGTTCCGATTAGAGTTAGGTTTAGAGTTTGGGTTTGGGTAAGGGTTAAGGTTAGGGTTAGGGTTACGGTTAGGGTTAGGGATAGGACTAGGATTAAGGTTAGGGATAGGGTTAGGATTAGGGTTAGGGTTTGTGTTAAGATTAGGGTTTGGTTTAGGGTTAACGTTAGGGTTTGGGTTAAAGTTACGTTTAGGGTTAGGTTTTGTTTTAGGGTTAGGGTTAGGGTTAGGATTAGGGTTAGGGTTTAGGGTTAGGGTTAGTGTTAGGGTTAGGGTTTGGGTTAGTGTTTAGGTTTGGTTAGGTTTAGGGTTATGGTTAGGGTTATGGTTAGGTTTAGCTTTACGGTTAGGGTTAGGGTTATGGTTAGGGTTAGCGTTAGGGTTAGGGTTAGGGTTAGGGTTCCGATTAGAGTTAGGTTTAGAGTTTGGGTTTGGGTAAGGGTTAAGTTTAGGGTTACGGTTAGGGTTAGGGTTAGGGTTAGGACTAGGATTAGGGTTAGGGTTAGGGTTAGGATTAGGGTTAGGGTTTGGGTTTAGGTTTGGGTTATGGTTAGGGTAAGTGTTAGGGTTACAGGTTAGGGGTAGGGTTAGTGTTCGGGTTAGTGTTTCGGTTTGGGTTATGTTTTGGGCTAGGTTTAGGGTTAGGGTTAGTGTTTGGGTTCAGCGTAGGATTAGGGTTAGTGTTTGAGTTTGAATTAGGTTTAGGGTTAGAACTAGGGTTAGGGTTAGGTTAAGGATTAGTGTTTCAGTTAGGGTTAGGGTTAGGGTTAACGTTAGGGTTAGGGTTAGGTTTAGGGTTTGATTTAGGGTTAGGGTTATTGTTAGGGTTATTGTTAGGGTTTGGGTTAGGGTTAGGGTTAGGACTAGGGTTAGTGTTAGGGTTAGGTTTAGGATTAGGGTTAGGGTTTGGGTTAGGGTTAGGGTTAGGGTTAGGGTTTGGGTTAGGTTTAGGGTTGGAGTTAGCATTAGGGTTAGGGTTTGTGTTAAAATTAGGGTTTGGGTTTGTGTTAGGTTTAGGGTTAGGGTTAGGGTAAGGTTTAGAATTAGGGTTAGGGTTAGGGTTAGGATAAGGGTTAGGGTTAGGGTTAGGGTTTGGGTTAGGTTTAGGGTTGGAGTTAGCATTAGGGTTAGGGTTTGTGTTAAAATTAGGGTTTGGGTTTGTGTTAGGTTTAGGGTTAGGGTTAGGGTTAGGGTAAGGTTTAGAATTAGGGTTAGGGTTAGGGTTAGGATAAGGTTGAGGGTTAAGGTTATGGTTAGGATTAGGCTTATTATTTGGGTTATGGTTTGGGTTAGTGTTAGGTTTAGGGTTTGGATTAGTGTTAGAGTTAGAGTTTGAGTTAGGGTTAGGTTTAGGTTTAGGTTAGGGTTTGGGTTTGAGTTAGGGTTAGGGTTACGGTTTGGGTTTGGTTTAGAGTTAGGGTTAGGTTAGGCTTTGGGTTAGAGTTAGGGTTAGGGTGAGGCTTTGGATTAGGGTTATGGTTAGGGTTAGGGTTAGGATTAGGGTTAGGGTTAGGGTTCCGATTAGAGTTATGTTTAGAGTTTGGGTTTGGTTAAGGGTTAAGGTTAGGTTTAGGGTTAGGATTAGGGTTAGGGTTTGAGTTTGAATTAGGTTTAGGTTTAGCTTTAGGGTTAGGGTTAGGTTTAGGATAAGTATTTCAGTTAGGGTTAGGGTTAGGGTTCGGGTTTGGGTTCGGGTTAGGGTTAGGGTTATGGTTAGGGTTTGATTTAGGGTTATGGTTAGGCTTAGGGTTAGTGTAAGGGTTTGGGTTAGGGTTAGGGTTAGGACTAGGGTTAGTGTTAGGGTTAGGTTTAGGGTTAGCATTAGGGTTAGGATTAGGGTTAGGGTTAGGGTTTGGGTTAGGGTTAGAATTATGGTTAGGGTTAAGCTTAGGGTTACGGTTAGGGTTAGGGTTAGGGTTATTATTTGTGTTATGGTTTGTGTTAGGGTTAGGGTTAGGGTTTGGGTTAGTGTTAGAGTTAGGGTTTGAATTAGGGATAGGT
>JAJHUQ010000043.1:1112500-1155000 GCA_035773235.1 Eospalax fontanierii | reverse complement strand
TAGGGTTAGGGTTAGGATTAGGGTTAGGGTTAGGGTTAGTTTTAGAATTAGGGTTAGGGTTAGGATAAGGATTAGGGTTAGGGTTAGGTTTAGGATTAGGGTTATTATTTGGGTTATGGTTTGAGTTAGGGTTAGGGTTAGTGTTTGGGTTAGTGTTAGAGTTCGGCTTTGAGTTAGGGTTAGGTTTAGGTTTAGGTTAGGGTTTGGGTTAGAGTTAGGGTTAGGGTTAGGGTTTGGGTTTGGTTTAGAGTTAGGGTTAGGTTAGGGTTTGGGATAGAGTTAGGGTTAGGGTGAGGTGTTGGATTAGGGTTATGGTTAGGGTTAGGGTTAGGATTAGGGTTAGGGTTAGGGTTCCGATTAGAGTTAGGTTTAGAGTTTGGGTGTGGGTAAGGGTTAAGGTTAGGGTTAGGGTTAGGGTTAGGGTTAGGTTTAGGAGTAGGTTTAGGTTTAAGGTTAGGGTTAGGGTTAGGGTTAGGGTTTGGGTTAAGGTTTAGGGTTAGGAGTTAGTGGTTAAGTTTAGGTTTAGGGTTAGGGTTAGGGATTGTGTTACGGATAGGGTTAGGTTTAGGGTTAGGTTTAGGTTTTGGGTTAGGGTTAGCGTTAGCGTTTGGTTTAGGGTTAGGGTTAGGGTTAGGGTTAGGGTTAGGGTTTAGGGTTAGTGTTAGGTTTAGGGTTAGGGTTTGGGTTAGGGTTTAGGTTTGGTTAGGTTTAGGGTTAGGGTTAGGGTTATGGTTAGGTTTAGCTTTACGGTTAGGGTTAGGGTTATGGTTAGGGTTAGCGTTAGGGTTAGGGTTAGGGTTTGGGTTCCGATTAGAATTAGGTTTAGAGTTTGGGTTTGGGTAAGGGTTAAGGTTAGGGTTAGGGTTAGGGTTAGGGTTAGGGTTAGGGTTAGGGTTAGGACTAGGATATGGGTTAGGGTTAGGGTTAGGATTAGGGTTAGGGTTTGGGTTTAGGTTTGGGTTATGGTTAGGGTAAGTGTTAGGGTTACAGTTTAGGGTTAGGGTTAGGGTTAGGGTTAGTGTTTCGGTTTGGGTTATGTTTTGGGCTAGGTTTAGGGTTAGGGTTAGTGTTGGGTTCGGGTTAGGATTAGGGTTAGGGTTTGAGTTTGAATTAGGGTTAGGGTTAGGGTTAGGGTTAGGGTTAGGGTTAGGGTTCCGATTAGAATTATGTTTAGAGTTTGGGTTTGGGTAAGGGTTAAGGTTAGGTTTAGCGTTAGGATTAGGGTTAGGGTTTGAGTTTGAATTAGGTTTAGGGTTAGCATTAGGGTTAGGGTTAGGTTTAGGATAAGTATTTCATTTAGGGTTAGGGTTAGGGTTCGGGTTTGGGTTCGGGTTAGGGTTAGGGTTATCGTTAGGGTTTGATTTAGGGTTAGGGTTAGGCTTTGGGTTAGTGTAAGGGTTTGGGTTAGGGTTAGGGTTAGGACTAGGGTTAGTGTTAGGGTTAGGTTTAGGGTTAGCATTAGGGTTAGGATTAGGGTTAGGGTTAGGGATTGGGTTAGGGTTAGGGTTAGGTTTAGGGTTAGGGTTTGGGTTAGGGTTAGGGTTAGGGTTAGGGTTAGGTTTGGGTTAGCATTAGGGTTAGGGTTTGTGTTAAGATTAGGTTTTGGGTTTGGGTTAGGGTTAGGGTTAGGGTTAGGGTTAGGGTTAGGGTTACGGTCAGAATTAGGGTTAGGGTTAGGATTAGGGTTAGGGGCAGGGTGAGGATAAGGCTGAGCGGTAGTGGTAGGGTTAGGATTAGCGTCATTATTTGGGTTATGGCTTGGGGTACGGTTAGGGTCACGGTTTGGGTTAGTGTTAGAGTGAGGGTTTGAGTAAGGGTTAGGTTTAGGGTTAGATCAGTGATTGGGTAAGAGTTAGGGTTAGGGTTAGGGTTTGGGTTTGGTTTAGAGTTAGGATTAGGTTAGGGTTTGGGTTAGAGTTAGGGTTAGGGTGAGGTGTTGGATTAGGGTTATGGTTAGGGTTAGGGTTAGGATTAGGGTTAGGGTTAGGGTTCCGATTAGAGTTAGGTTTAGGATTTGGGTGTGGGTAAGGGTTAAGGTTAGGGTTAGGGTTAGGGTTAGGGTTAGGGTTAGGGTTAGGGTTAGGGTTAGGGTTAGGGTTCCGATTAGAGTTAGGTTTAGAGTTTGGGTTTCGGTAAGGGTTAAGGGTAGGGTTAGGGTTATGGTTAGGGTTAGCGTTAGGGTTAGGGTTAGGGTTAGGGTTCCGATTAGAGTTAGGTTTAGAGTTTGGGTTTCGGTAAGGGTTAAGGTTAGGGTTAGGGTTAGGGTTAGGACTAGGATTAGGGTTAGGGTTAGGGTTAGGATTAGGGTTAGGGTTTGGGTTTAGGTTTGGGTTATGGTTAGGGTAAGTGTTACGGTTACAGTTTAGGGTTAGGGTTAGGGTTAGTCTTAGGGTTTCTGTTTGGGTTATGTTTTGGGCTAGGTTTAGGGTTAGGGTTAGGGTTTGGGTTCGGGTTAGGATTAGGGTTAGGGTTTGAGTTTGAATTAGGTTTAGGGTTAGCATTAGGGTTAGGGTTAAGTTTAGGATTAGTGTTTCAGTTAGGGTTAGGGTTAGGGTTTGGGTTAGTGTTAGAGTTAGGGTTTGAATTAGGGATAGGTTTAGGGTTAGGTTAGGGTTTGGGTTAGAGTTAGGCTTAGGTTAGGGTTTAGGTTAGAGCTAGGGTTAGCGTGAGGTGTTGGATTAGTGTTATGGTTAGGGTTAGGGTTAGGATTAGGGTTAGGGTTAGGGTTCCGATTAGAGTTTGGTTTAGAATTTGGGTTTGGGTAAGGGCTAAGGTTAGGGTTAGGGTTAGGGTTAGGGTTAGGGTTAGGACTAGAATTAGGGTTAGGGTTAGGGTTAGGATTAGGGTTAGGGTTTGTGTTTAGGTTTGGGTTATGATTAGGGTAAGTGTTAGGGTTAGGGTTTAGGGTTAGGGTTAGGGTTAGGGTTAGGGTTTCGGTTTGGGTTATGTTTTGGGTTAGGTTTAGGGTTAGGGTTAAGGTTTGGGTTCGGGTTAGGATTAGGGTTAGGGTTTGAGTTTGAATTAGGTTTAGGGTTAGCATTAGGGTTCGGGTTTGGTTTATGATTAGTATTTCAGTTAGGGTTAGGGTTAGGGTTAGGGTTTGGGTTCGGGTTAGGTTTAGGGTTAGGTTTAGGGTTTGATTTAGGGTTAGGGTTAGGGTTAGGGTTAGTGTTAGTGTTTGGGTTTGGGTTAGGGTTAGGACTAGGGTTAGTGTTAGGGTTAGGTTTAGGGTTAGCATTAGGGTTAGTATTAGGGTTAGGGTTAGGGATTGGGTTATGCTTAGGGTTAGGGTTAGGGTTAGGGTTTGGGTTAGGGTTAGGGTTAGGGTTCGGGTTTGGGTTAGGGTTAGGGTTAGGGTTAGGGTTAGGGATAGGATTAGGGTTAGTGTTAGTGTTATGGTTAGGGTTTGGTTTAGGATTACGGTTAGGTTTAGGTTTTCGGTTAAGTTTCGGGTTAGGGTTAGGGTTTGCGTTCGGGTTGGGTTAGTGTTAGGGTTTTTGTTAGGGTTAGGGTTAGGGGTAGGGTTAGGATTTGGTTTAGGGTTAGAGTTAGGGTTAGGGTTAGTGTGTGGGTTAGTGTTAGAGTTCGGCTTTGAGTTAGGGTTAGGTTTAGGTTTAGGTTAGGGTTTGGGTTAGAGTTAGGGTTAGGGTTAGGGTTTGGGTTTGGTTTAGAGTTAGGGTTAGGTTAGGGTTTGGGATAGAGTTAGGGTTAGGGTGAGGTGTTGGATTAGGGTTATGGTTAGGGTTAGGTTAGGATTAGGGTTAGGGTTAGGGTTCCGATTAGAGTTAGGTTTAGAGTTTGGGTGTGGGTAAGGGTTAAGGTTAGGGTTAGGGTTAGGGTTAGGGTTAGGAGTAGGTTTAGGTTTAAGGTTAGGGTTAGGGTTAGGGTTAGGGTTTGGGTTAAGGTTTAGGGTTAGGAGTTAGTGGTTAAGTTTAGGTTTAGGGTTAGGGTTAGGGATTGTGTTACGGTTAGTGTTAGGTTTAGGGTTAGGTTTAGGTTTTGGGTTAGGGTTAGCGTTAGCGTTTGGTTTAGGGTTAGGGTTAGGGTTAGGGTTAGAGTTAGTGTTAGGGTTAGGGTTTGGTTTAGGATTACAGTTAGGTTTCGGTTTTCGGTTAAGTTTCGGGTTAGGGTTAGGGTTTGCGTTCGGGTTGGGTTAGTGATAGGGTTTTAGTTAGGGTTAGGGTTAGGGTTAGGTTTAGGTTTAGGGTTAGGGATTGGGTTTGGGTTAGGGTTAGGCTTAGGGTTAGGGTTTGAGTTTGAGTTAGGTTTAGGGTTAGCATTAGGGTTAGGATTAGGGTTAGGGTTAGGGTTTGGGTTAGGGTTAGGGTTAGGGTTAGTGTTAGGGTTAGGGTTAGGGTTAGGGTCAGGGTTAAGATAAGGATTAGGTTTAGGGTTAGGTTTAGGATTAGGGTTATTATTTGGGTTATGGTTTGAGTTAGGGTTAGGGTTAGTGTTTGGGTTAGTGTTAGAGTTAGGGTTTGAGTTAGGGTTAGGTTTAGGGTTAGGTTAGGGTTTGGGTTAGAGTCAGGGTTAGGGTTAGGTTTTGGGTTTGGGTTAGGGTTAGGGTTAGGGTTAGGGTTAGGGTTACGGTTTGGGTTCGGGTTAGGATTAGGGTTAGGGTTTGGGGTTAGGGGTTAGGGGTTAAGTTTAGGTTTAGGGTTAGGGTTAGGGATTGGGTTACGGTTAGGGTTAGGTTTAGGGTTAGGTTTAGGTTTTGGATTAGGGTTAGGGTTAGCGTTTGGGTTAGGGTTAGGGTTAGGGTTAGGGTTAGAGTTAGTGTTAGGGTTAGGGTTTGGTTTAGGATTACGGTTAGGTTTAGGTTTTCGGTTAAGTTTTGGGTTAGGGTTAGGATTTGCGTTCGGGTTGGGTTAGTGATACTTTTTTAGTTAGGGTTAGGGTTAGGGTTAGGGTTAGGGTTTGGGTTAGGGTTAGGCTTAGGGTTAGGGTTTGAGTTTGAGTTAGGTTTAGGGTTAGCATTAGGGTTTTGATTAGGGTTAGGGTTAGGGTTTGGGTTAGGGTTAGGGTTAGGGTTAGGGTTAGGGTTAGGGTTAGGGTTTGAGTTTGAGTTAGGTTTAGGGTTAGCATTAGGGTTAGGATTAGGGTTAGGGTTAGGGTTTGGGTTAGGGTTAGGGTTAGGGTTAGGGTTAGGGTTAGGGTTAGTGTTAGGGTTAGGGTTAGGGTTAGGGTTAGGGTTTGGGTTCGGGTTGGGTTAGTGTTAGGGTTTTAGTTAGGGTTAGGGTTAGGGTTAGGGTTTGGTTTAGGGTTAGGCTTAGGGTTAGGGTTTGAGTTTGAGTTAGGTTTCGGTTAGCATTAGGGTTAGGATTAGCGTTAGGTTTAGGGTTTGGGTTAGGGTTAGGGTTAGGGTTTGAGTTTGAGTTAGGTTTCGGGTTAGCATTAGGGTTAGGATTAGGGTTAGGTTTAGGGTTTGGGTTAGGGTTAGGGTTAGGGTTTGGGTTAGGGTTAGGTTTGAATCTGGGTTACTTTTAGGGTTAGGGTTAGTGTTAAGATTATGGTTAGGGTTAGGGTTAGGGTTAGGTTTTGGGTTAGGCTTAGGGTTAGGGTTAGAATTAGGGTTAGGGTTAGGGTTAGGATAAGGATGAGGGTTAGGTTTAGGGTTAGGATTAGGGTTATTATTTGGGTTATGGTTTGCGTTAGGGTTAGGGTTAGGGTTAGGTTTAGGGTTTGATTTAGGGTTAGGGTTAGGGTTAGTGTTAGGGTTTGGGTTAGGGTAAGGGTTAGGGTTAAGACTAGGATTACGGTTAGGATTAGGATTAGGGTTAGGGTTTGGGTAAGGGTTAAGGTTAGGGTTAGGGTTAGGGTTAGGGTTAGGACTAGGATAAGGGTTAGGGTTAGGGTTAGGATTAGGGTTAGGGTTTGGGTTTAGATTTGGGTTATGGTTAGTGTAAGTGTTAGGGTTACAGTTTAGGGTTAGGTTTAGGGTTAGGGTTAGGGATTGGGTTAGGTTTAGTGTTAGGGTTAGGGTTTCGGTTTGGGTTATGTTTTGGGTTAGGTTTAGGGTTAGGGTTACGGTTTGGGTTCGGGTTAGGATTAGGGTTAGGGTTTGAGTTTGAATTAGGTTTAGGGTTAGCATTAGGCTTAGGGTTAGGTTTAGGATTAGTGTTTCAGTTAGGTTTAGGGTTAGGGTTAGGATTTGGGTAATGGTTAGTTTTAGGGTTAGGGTTAGTTTTAGGGTTAGGGGTTAGGTTTAGGTTTAGGGTTATTGTTAGGGTTTGGGTTAGAATTAGTGTTAGGGTTTGGGTTTCAGTTAGAATTAGGGTTAGCGTTAGGGTTTGTGTTAGGGTTAGGGTTAGAGTTTGAATTAGGTTTAGGGTTAGGGTTAGATTTAGGATTTGGTTTAAGGGTAGTGTTGGGGTTTGGTTTAGATTTTGGGTTAGGTTTAGAGTTAGGGTTAGGGTTTGGGTTCGGGTTAGAGTTAGGGTTAGGGATAGGGTTTGAGTTAGGGTTAGGGTTAGGGTTAGGGTTAGTATTAGGGTTTGGGTTAGGGTTAGGGTTAGGATTAGGATTAGGGTTTGGGTTAGGGTTAGGGTTTGGGTTAGGGTTAGGGTTAGGGTTAGCTTTTGGGTTAGGGTTAGGGTTAGGGTTAGGATTAGGGTTAGGGTTTGTGTTAAGATTTTGTTTTCTGTGTGGATTAGGGTTAGGGTTAGGGTTTGGATTAAGGTTACGTTTAGGGTTAGGGTTTGTGTTAAGGTTAGGGTTAGGCTTAGGAATACGGTTAGGGTTTAGGTTTTCGGTTAGGGTTAGTGTTAGGGTTAGTGTTAGGATTAGGGTTTGGGTTAGGATTTAGGTTTGGTTAGGTTTAGGGTTAGGGTTAGGGTTATGGTTAGGGTTAGCGTTAGGGTTAGGGTTAGGGTTAGGGTTAGCGTTAGGGTTAGGGTTATGGTTTGGGTTTGGGTTAGGGTTTGGGTTAGGCTTAGGGTTTGGGTTAGGGTTAGGGTTAGGGTTAAGGTAAGGATTTGGGTTAGGCTTAGGCTTAGGGTTCCGGTTTGGTTTTGAATTATGGTGAGGGTTAGGGCTTGGGTTCGGGTTAGGGTTAGGCTTAGGATTAGGGTTAGGGTTTGATTTAGGGTTAGGGTTAGGGTTAGGATAAGGATGAGGGTTACGGTTAGGGTTAGGATTAGGGTTATTATTTGGGTTATGGTTTGGGTTAGTGTTAGGGTTAGGGTTTGGGTTAGTGTTAGAGTTAGGGTTTGAGTTAGGGTTAGGTTTAGGGTTAGGTTAGGGTTTGGGTTAGAGTTAGGGTTAGGGTTACGATTTGGGTTTGGTTTAGAGTTAGGGTTAGGTTAGGCTTTGGGTTAGAGTTAGGGTTAGGGTGAGGTGTTGGATTAGGGTGATGGTTAGTGTTAGGGTTAGGATTAGAGTTAGGGTTAGGGTTCCGATTAGAGTTATGTTTAGAGTTTGGGTTTGGGTAAGGGTTAAGGTTAGGTTTAGTGTTAGGATTAGGGTTAGGGTTTTAGCTTGAATTAGGGTTAGTGTTAGCATTAGGGTTAGGGTTAGGTTTAGGATAATTATTTCAGTTAGGGTTAGGGTTAGGGTTAGGGTTTGGGTCCGGGTTAGGGTTAGGATTAGGGTTACGGTTTGATTTAGGGTTAGGGTTAGCCTTAGGGTTAGTGTAAGTGTTTGGGTTAGGTTTAGGTTTAGGACTAGGGTTAGTGTTAGGGTTAGGTTTAGGGTTAGCATTAGGGTTAGGATTAGGGTTAGGGTTAGGGTTTGGGTTAGGGTTAGGGTTAGGGTTAGGGTTAGGGTTAGGGTTTGGGTTAGGGTTAGGGTTAGGGTTAGGGTTTGGGTTAGGGTTAGGATTAGGGTTAGGATTAGGGTTAAGGTTTGTGTTAAGATTAGGGTTTGGGTTTGGGTTAGGATTAGGGTTAGGGTTAGGGTTAGGGTTAGGGTTAGAATTAGGGTTAGGGTTAGGGTTAGGTTTAGGATAAGGATGAGGGTTAGTGTTAGGGTTAGGATTAGGGTTATTATTTGGGTTATGGTTTGGGTTAGGGTTAGGCTTACGGTTTGGGTTAGTGTTAGAGTGAGGGTTTGAGCTAGGGTTAGGTTTAGGGTTAGGTTAGGGTTTGGGTTAGAGTTAGGGTTAGGGTGAGGTGTTGGATTAGGGTTATGGTTAGGGTTAGGGTTAGGATTAGGGTTAGGGTTAGGGTTCCGATTAGAGTTAGGTTTAGAGTTTGGGTTTGGGTAAAAGTTAAGGTTAGGGTTAGGGTTAGGGTTAGGGTTAGTGTTAGGACTAGGATTAGGGTTAGGGTTAGGATTATGGTTAGGGTTTGGGTTTAGGTTTGGGTTATGGTTAGGGTAAATGTTAGGGTTACAGTTTAGTGTTAGGGTTAGGGTTAGGTTTTCGGTTTCGGTTATGTTTTGGGCTAGATTTAGGTTTAGGTTTAGGGTTTGGGTTCGGATTAGGATTAGGGTTAGGGTTTGGGTTAGGGTTAGGGTTAGGGTTAGGGTTTGGGTTAGGGTTAGGGTTAGGATTAGGGTTAGGGTTATTGTTTGTCTTAAGATTAGGGTTTGGTTTAGGGTTAGGGTTAGGGTTAGGATAAGGATGAGGGTTAGGGTTAGGGTTAGGATTAGGGTTATTATTTGGGTTATGGTTTGGGGTAGGGATAGGGGTAAGTATTGGGTTTGTGTTAGAGTGGGGGTTTGAGTTAGGGTTAGGTGTAGGGTTAGGTTAGGGTTTGGGTTAGAGTTAGGGTAAGGGTTAGGGTTTGGGTTTGGTTTAGAGTTAGGTTTAGGTTAGGGTTTGGGTTAGAGTTAGGGTTAGGGTGAGGTGTTGGATTAGGGTTATGGTTAGGGTTAGGGTTAGGATTAGGTTTATGGTTAGGGTTCCGATTAGAGTTAGGGTTAGGGTTAGGGTTGGGGTTAGGGTTAGGGTTAGGGTTAGGGTTAGGGTTTGTGTTTGAATTAGGTTTAGGGTTAGCATTAGGGTTAGGGTTAGGTTTAGGATTAGTGTTTCAGTTAGGGTTAGGGTTAGGGTTAAGGTTAGGGTTAGGGTTAGGTTTAGGGTTTGATTTAGGGTTAGGGTTAGGGTTAGGGTTAGGGTTAGGGTTTGGGTTAGGGTTAGGGTTAGGACTAGGGTTAGCGTTAGGGTTAGGTTTAGGGTTAGCTTTAGGGTTAGGATTAGGGTTAGGGTTAGGGTTTGGGTTAGGGTTAGGGTTAGGGTGAGGTGTTGGATTAGGGTTATGGTTAGGGTTAGGGTTAGGATTAGGGTTATGGTTAGGGTTCCGATTAGAGTTAGGGTTAGGGTTAGGGTTAGGGTTAGGGTTAGGGTTAGGGTTAGGGTTAGGGTTAGGGTTTGTGTTTGAATTAGGTTTAGGGTTAGCATTAGGGTTAGGGTTAGGTTTAGGATTAGTTTTTCAGTTAGGGTTAGGGTTAGGGTTAAGGTTAGGGTTAGGGTTAGGTTTAGGGTTTGATTTAGGGTTAGGGTTAGGGTTAGGGTTTGGGTTAGGGTTAGGGTTAGGACTAGGGTTAGTGTTAGGGTTAGGTTTAGGGTTAGCTTTAGGGTTAGGATTAGGGTTAGGGTTAGGGTTTGGGTTAGGGTTAGGGTTAGGGTTTGGGTTAGGTTTAGGGTTGGAGTTAGGATTAGGGTTAGGGTTTGTGTTAAAATTGGTGTTTGGGTTTGTGTTAGGGTTAGGGTTAGGGTTAGGGTTAGGGTTAGGGTTAGGGTTAGTGTTAGGATTAGGGTTAGAGTTTGTGTTTAGGTTTGGGTTATGGTTAGGGTAAGTGTTAGGGTTAGGGTTTAGGGTTAGGTTTAGGGTTAGGGTTAGGGTTTCGGTTTGGGTTATATTTTGGGTTAGGTTTAGGGTTAGGTTTAGGGTTTGGTTTCGGGTTAGGATTAGGGTTAGGGTTTGAGTTTGAATTAGGTTTAGGGTTAGCATTAGGGTTAGGGTTAGGTTTAGGATTAGTGTTTCAGTTAGGGTTAGGGTTAGGTTAAGGTTAGGGTTAGCGTTAGGTTTAGGGTTTGATTTAGGGTTAGGGTTAGGGTTAGGGTTAGTGTTAGGGTTTGGGTTAGCGTTAGGGTTACGACTAGGGTTATCGTTAGGTTTAGGGTTAGCATTAGTTTTAGGATTAGGGTTAGGGTTAGGGTTTGCGTTTGGGTTAGGGTTAGGGTTAGGGTTAGGGTTTGGGTTAGGGTTAGGGTTAACGTTTGAGTTAGGGTTACGGTTAGGGTTAGTATTTGGGTTAGGTTTTGTGTTAAGATTATGGTTTGGTTTAGGGTTAGGGTTAGGGTTTGGGTTAGGGTTAGGGTTAGGGTTAGGGTTAGGGTTTGGGTTTGGGTTAGGGTTCCGTTTAGAGTTATGTTTAGAGTTTGGGTTTGGGTAAGGGTTAAGGTTAGGTTTAGGGTTATTATTAGGGTTAGGGTTTGAGTTTGAATTAGGTTTAGGGTTAGCATTAGGGTTAGGGTTAGATTTAGTATAAGTATTTCAGTTAGGGTTAGGGTTAGGGTTAGGGTTTGGGTTCGGGTTAGGGTTAAGGTTAGGGTTAGGGTTTGATTTAGGTTTAGGGTTAGGCTTAGGGTTAGTGTAAGGGTTTGGGTTAGGGTTAGTGTTAGGACTAGGATTAGTGTTAGGGTTAGGTTTAGGGTTAGCATTAGGGTTAGGATTAGGGTTAGGGTTAGGGTTTGGGTTAGGGTTAGGGTTAGGGTTAGGGTTAGGGTTTGGGTTAGGGTTAGGGTTAGGGTTAGGGTTTGGGTTAGGGTTAGGGTTAGGGTTAGGATTAGGTTTAGGGTTTGTGTTAAGTTTAGGGTTTGGGTTAGGGTTAAGGTTAGGGTTAGGGTTAGGGTTAGGGTTAGGTTTAGAATTAGGGTTAGGGTTAGGGTTAGGATAAGGATGAGGGTTAAGGTTAGGGTTAGGATTAGGGTTATTATTTGGGTTATGGTTTGGGTTAGTGTTAGGGTTAGGGTTTGGGTTAGTGTTAGAGTTAGGGTTTGAGTTAGGGTTAGGTTTAGGGTTAGGTTAGGGTTTGGGTTAGAGTTAGGGTTAGGGTTACGATTTGTGTTTGGTTTAGAGTTAGGGTTAGGTTAGGCTTTGGGTTAGAGTTAGGGTTAGGGTGAGGTGTTGGATTAGGGTTATGGTTAGTGTTAGGGTTAGGATTAGGGTTAGGGTTAGGGTTCCGATTAGAGTTATGTTTAGAGTTTGGGTTTGGGTAAGGGATAAGGTTAGGTTTAGTGTTAGGATTAGGGTTAGGGTTTGAGTTTGAATTAGGTTTAGTGTTAGCATTAGGGTTAGGGTTAGGTTTAGGATAATTATTTCAGTTAGGGTTAGGGTTAGGGTTAGGGTTTGGGTTCGGGTTAGGGTTAGGATTAGGGTTACGGTTTGATTTAGGGTTAGGGTTAGGCTTAGGGTTAGTGTAAGTGTTTGGGTTAGGTTTAGGTTTAGGACTAGGGTTAGTGTTAGGGTTAGGTTTAGGGTTAGCATTAGGGTTAGGATTAGGGTTAGGGTTAGGGTTTGGGTTAGGCTTAGGGTTAGGGTTAGGGTTAGGGTTAGGGTTTGGGTTAGGGTTAGGGTTAGGGTTAGGGTTTGGGTTAGGGTTAGGATTAGGGTTAGGATTAGGGTTAAGGTTTGTGTTAAGATTAGGGTTTGGGTTTGGGTTAGGATTAGGGTTAGGGTTAGGGTTAGGGTTAGGGTTAGAATTAGGGTTAGGGTTAGGGTTAGGGTTAGGATAAGGATGAGGGTTAGTGTTAGGGTTAGGATTAGGGTTATTATTTGGGTTATGGTTTGGGTTAGGGTTAGGCTTACGGTTTGGGTTAGTGTTAGAGTGAGGGTTTGAGTTAGGGTTAGGTTTAGGGTTAGGTTAGGGTTTGGGTTAGAGTTAGGGTTAGGGTGAGGTGTTGGATTAGGGTTATGGTTAGGGTTAGGGTTAGGATTAGGGTTAGGGTTAGGCTTCCGATTAGAGTTAGGTTTAGAGTTTGGGTTTGGGTAAGGGTTAAGGTTAGGGTTAGGGTTAGGGTTAGGGTTAGGACTAGGATAAGGGTTAGGGTTAGGGTTAGGATTAGGGTTATGGTTTGGGTTTAGGTTTGGGTTATGGTTAGTGTAAGTGTTAGGGTTACAGTTTAGGGTTAGGGTTAGGGTTAGGGTTAGGGTTTCGGTTTGGGTTATGTTTTGGGCTAGGTTTAGGGTTAGGGTTAGGGTTTGGGTTCGGGTTAGGATTAGGGTTAGGGTTTGAGTTTGAATTAGGTTTAGGTTTAGCATTAGGGTTAGGGTTAGGTTTAGGATTAGTGTTTCAGTTAGGGTTAGGTTTAGGGTTAAATTTAGGGTTAGGGTTAGGGTTAGGGTTAGTGTTAGGGTTTGAGTTAGGGTTAGGGTTAGGACTAGAGTTAGTGTTAGGGTTAGGTTTATGGTTAGCATTAGGGTTAGGATTAGGGTTAGGGTTAGGGTTTGGGTTAGGGTTAGGGTTAGGGTTAGGGTTAGGGTTAGGTTTTGGGTTAGGGTTAGGATTAGGGTTAGGGTTTGGGTTAGTTTTAGGGTTGGAGTTAGGATTAGGGTTAGGGTTTGTGTTCAAATTAGGGTTTGGGTTTGTGTTAGGGTTAGGGTTAGGGTTAGGGTTAGGGTTAGGTTTAGAATTAGGGTTAGGGTTAGGGTTAGGATAAGGATGAGGGTTAAGGTTAGGGTTAGGATTAAGGTTATTATTTGGGTTATGGTTTGGGTTAGTGTTAGGGTTAGGGTTTGGGTTAGTGTTAGAGTTAGGGTTTGAGTTAGGGTTAGGTTTAGGGTTAGGTTAGGGTTTGGGTTAGAGTTAGGGTTAGGGTTACGGTTTGGGTTTGTTTTAGAGTTAGGATTAGGTTAGGCTTTGGGTTAGAGTTAGGGTTAGGGTGAGGTGTTGGATTAGGGTTATGGTTAGGATTAGGGTTAGGATTAGGGTTAGGGTTAGGGTTCCGATTAGAGTTAGGTTTAGAATTTGGGTTTGGGTAAGGGTTAAGGTTAGGGTTAGGGTTACGGTTAGGGTTAGGGTTAGGGTTAGGGTTAGGGTTAGGGTTAGGGTTCCGATTAGAGTTAGGTTTAGAGTTTGGGTTTCGGTAAGGGTTAAGGTTAGGGTTAGGGTTATGGTTAGGGTTAGGGTTAGGTTTAGGGTTAGGGTTAGGGTTCCGATTAGAGTTAGGTTTAGAGTTTGGGTTTCGGTAAGGGTTAAGGTTAGGGTTAGGGTTAGGGTTAGGACTAGTATTAGGGTTAGGGTTAGGGTTAGGATTAGGGGTAGGGTTTGGGTTTAGGTTTGGGTTAGGGTTAGGGTAAGTGTTACGGTTACAGTTTAGGGTTAGGGTTAGGGTTAGTCTTAGGGTTTCTGTTTGGGTTCGGATTTGGGTTAGGTTTAGGGTTAGGGTTAGGGTTTGGGTTCGGGTTAGGATTAGGGTTAGGGTTTGAGTTTGAATTAGGTTTAGGGTTAGCATTAGGGTTAGGGTTACGTTTAGGATTAGTGTTTCAGTTAGGGTTAGGGTTAGGGTTTGGGTTAGTGTTAGAGTTAGGGTTTGAATTAGGGATAGGTTTAGGGTTAGGTTAGGGTTTGGGTTAGAGTTAGGCTTAGGTTAGGGTTTAGGTTAGAGCTAGGGTTAGCGTGAGGTTTTGGATTAGTGTTATGGTTAGGGTTAGGGTTAGGATTAGGGTTAGGGTTAGGGTTCCGATTAGAGTTTGGTTTAGAATTTGGGTTTGGGTAAGGGCTAAGGTTAGGGTTAGGGTTAGGGTTAGGTTTAGGGTTAGGACTAGGATTAGGGTTAGGGTTAGGGTTAGGATTAGGGTTAGGGTTTGTGTTTAGGTTTGGGTTATGATTAGGGTAAGTGTTAGGGTTAGGGTTTAGGGTTAGGGTTAGGGTTAGTGTTAGGGTTTCGGTTTGGGTTATGTTTTGGGTTAGGTTTAGGGTTAGGGTTAAGGTTTGGGTTCGGGTTAGGATTAGGGTTAGGGTTTGAGTTTGAATTAGGTTTAGGGTTAGCATTAGGGTTCGGGTTTGGTTTATGATTAGTATTTCAGTTAGGGTTAGGGTTAGGGTTAGGGTTTGGGTTCGGGTTAGGTTTAGGGTTAGGTTTAGGGTTTGATTTAGGGTTAGGGTTAGGGTTAGGGTTAGTGTTAGTGTTTGGGTTTGGGTTAGGGTTAGGACTAGGGTTAGTGTTAGGGTTAGGTTTAGGGTTAGCATTAGGGTTAGTATTAGGGTTAGGGTTAGGGATTGGGTTATGCTTAGGGTTAGGGTTAGGGTTAGGGTTTGGGTTAGGGTTAGGGTTAGGGTTCGGGTTTGGGTTAGGGTTAGGGTTAGGGTTAGGGTTAGGGATAGGATTAGGGTTAGTGTTAGTGTTATGGTTAGGGTTTGGTTTAGGATTACGGTTAGGTTTAGGTTTTCGGTTAAGTTTCGGGTTAGGGTTAGGGTTTGCGTTCGGGTTGGGTTAGTGTTAGGGTTTTTGTTAGGGTTAGGGTTAGGGTTAGGGTTAGGATTTGGTTTAGGGTTAGAGTTAGGGTTAGGGTTAGTGTTTGGGTTAGTGTTAGAGTTCGGCTTTGAGTTAGGGTTAGGTTTAGGTTTAGGTTAGGGTTTGGGTTAGAGTTAGGGTTAGGGTTAGGGTTTGGGTTTGGTTTAGAGTTAGGGTTAGGTTAGGGTTTGGGATAGAGTTAGGGTTAGGGTGAGGTGTTGGATTAGGGTTATGGTTAGGGTTAGGTTAGGATTAGGGTTAGGGTTAGGGTTCCGATTAGAGTTAGGTTTAGAGTTTGGGTGTGGGTAAGGGTTAAGGTTAGGGTTAGGGTTAGGGTTAGGGTTAGGAGTAGGTTTAGGTTTAAGGTTAGGGTTAGGGTTAGGGTTAGGGTTTGGGTTAAGGTTTAGGGTTAGGAGTTAGTGGTTAAGTTTAGGTTTAGGGTTAGGGTTAGGGATTGTGTTACGGTTAGGGTTAGGTTTAGGGTTAGGTTTAGGTTTTGGGTTAGGGTTAGCGTTAGCGTTTGGTTTAGGGTTAGGGTTAGGGTTAGGGTTAGAGTTAGTGTTAGGGTTAGGGTTTGGTTTAGGATTACAGTTAGGTTTCGGTTTTCGGTTAAGTTTCGGGTTAGGGTTAGGGTTTGCGTTCGGGTTGGGTTAGTGATAGGGTTTTAGTTAGGGTTAGGGTTAGGGTTAGGTTTAGGTTTAGGGTTAGGGATTGGGTTTGGGTTAGGGTTAGGCTTAGGGTTAGGGTTTGAGTTTGAGTTAGGTTTAGGGTTAGCATTAGGGTTAGGATTAGGGTTAGGGTTAGGGTTTGGGTTAGGGTTAGGGTTAGGGTTAGTGTTAGGGTTAGGGTTAGGGTTAGGGTCAGGGTTAAGATAAGGATTAGGTTTAGGGTTAGGTTTAGGATTAGGGTTATTATTTGGGTTATGGTTTGAGTTAGGGTTAGGGTTAGTGTTTGGGTTAGTGTTAGAGTTAGGGTTTGAGTTAGGGTTAGGTTTAGGGTTAGGTTAGGGTTTGGGTTAGAGTCAGGGTTAGGGTTAGGTTTTGGGTTTGGGTTAGGGTTAGGGTTAGGGTTAGGGTTAGGGTTACGGTTTGGGTTCGGGTTAGGATTAGGGTTAGGGTTTGGGGTTAGGGGTTAGGGGTTAAGTTTAGGTTTAGGGTTAGGGTTAGGGATTGGGTTACGGTTAGGGTTAGGTTTAGGGTTAGGTTTAGGTTTTGGATTAGGGTTAGGGTTAGCGTTTGGGTTAGGGTTAGGGTTAGGGTTAGGGTTAGAGTTAGTGTTAGGGTTAGGGTTTGGTTTAGGATTACGGTTAGGTTTAGGTTTTCGGTTAAGTTTTGGGTTAGGGTTAGGATTTGCGTTCGGGTTGGGTTAGTGATACTTTTTTAGTTAGGGTTAGGGTTAGGGTTAGGGTTAGGGTTTGGGTTAGGGTTAGGCTTAGGGTTAGGGTTTGAGTTTGAGTTAGGTTTAGGGTTAGCATTAGGGTTTTGATTAGGGTTAGGGTTAGGGTTTGGGTTAGGGTTAGGGTTAGGGTTAGGGTTAGGGTTAGGGTTAGGGTTTGAGTTTGAGTTAGGTTTAGGGTTAGCATTAGGGTTAGGATTAGGGTTAGGGTTAGGGTTTGGGTTAGGGTTAGGGTTAGGGTTAGGGTTAGGGTTAGGGTTAGGGTTAGGGTTAGTGTTAGGGTTAGGGTTAGGGTTAGGGTTAGGGTTTGGGTTCGGGTTGGGTTAGTGTTAGGGTTTTAGTTAGGGTTAGGGTTAGGGTTAGGGTTTGGTTTAGGGTTAGGCTTAGGGTTAGGGTTTGAGTTTGAGTTAGGTTTCGGTTAGCATTAGGGTTAGGATTAGCGTTAGGTTTAGGGTTTGGGTTAGGGTTAGGGTTAGGGTTTGAGTTTGAGTTAGGTTTCGGGTTAGCATTAGGGTTAGGATTAGGGTTAGGTTTAGGGTTTGGGTTAGGGTTAGGGTTAGGGTTTGGGTTAGGGTTAGGTTTGAATCTGGGTTACTTTTAGGGTTAGGGTTAGTGTTAAGATTATGGTTAGGGTTAGGGTTAGGGTTAGGTTTTGGGTTAGGCTTAGGGTTAGGGTTAGAATTAGGGTTAGGGTTAGGGTTAGGATAAGGATGAGGGTTAGGTTTAGGGTTAGGATTAGGGTTATTATTTGGGTTATGGTTTGCGTTAGGGTTAGGGTTAGGGTTAGGTTTAGGGTTTGATTTAGGGTTAGGGTTAGGGTTAGTGTTAGGGTTTGGGTTAGGGTAAGGGTTAGGGTTAAGACTAGGATTACGGTTAGGATTAGGATTAGGGTTAGGGTTTGGGTAAGGGTTAAGGTTAGGGTTAGGGTTAGGGTTAGGGTTAGGACTAGGATAAGGGTTAGGGTTAGGGTTAGGATTAGGGTTAGGGTTTGGGTTTAGATTTGGGTTATGGTTAGTGTAAGTGTTAGGGTTACAGTTTAGGGTTAGGTTTAGGGTTAGGGTTAGGGATTGGGTTAGGTTTAGTGTTAGGGTTAGGGTTTCGGTTTGGGTTATGTTTTGGGTTAGGTTTAGGGTTAGGGTTACGGTTTGGGTTCGGGTTAGGATTAGGGTTAGGGTTTGAGTTTGAATTAGGTTTAGGGTTAGCATTAGGCTTAGGGTTAGGTTTAGGATTAGTGTTTCAGTTAGGTTTAGGGTTAGGGTTAGGATTTGGGTAATGGTTAGGTTTAGGGTTAGGGTTAGTTTTAGGGTTAGGGGTTAGGTTTAGGTTTAGGGTTATTGTTAGGGTTTGGGTTAGAATTAGTGTTAGGGTTTGGGTTTCAGTTAGAATTAGGGTTAGCGTTAGGGTTTGTGTTAGGGTTAGGGTTAGAGTTTGAATTAGGTTTAGGGTTAGGGTTAGATTTAGGATTTGGTTTAAGGGTAGTGTTGGGGTTTGGTTTAGATTTTGGGTTAGGTTTAGAGTTAGGGTTAGGGTTTGGGTTCGGGTTAGAGTTAGGGTTAGGGATAGGGTTTGAGTTAGGGTTAGGGTTAGGGTTAGTATTAGGGTTTGGGTTAGGGTTAGGGTTAGGATTAGGATTAGGGTTTGGGTTAGGGTTAGGGTTTGGGTTAGGGTTAGGGTTAGGGTTAGCTTTTGGGTTAGGGTTAGGGTTAGGGTTAGGATTAGGGTTAGGTTTTGTGTTAAGATTTTGGTTTCTGTGTGGATTAGGGTTAGGGTTAGGGTTTGGATTAAGGTTACGTTTAGGGTTAGGGTTTGTGTTAAGGTTAGGGTTAGGCTTAGGAATACGGTTAGGGTTTAGGTTTTCGGTTAGGGTTAGTGTTAGGGTTAGTGTTAGGATTAGGGTTTGGGTTAGGATTTAGGTTTGGTTAGGTTTAGGGTTAGGGTTAGGGTTATGGTTAGGGTTAGCGTTAGGGTTAGGGTTAGGGTTAGGGTTAGCGTTAGGGTTAGGGTTATGTTTTGGGTTTGGGTTAGGGTTTGGGTTAGGCTTAGGGTTTGGGTTAGGGTTAGGGTTAGGGTTAAGGTAAGGATTTGGGTTAGGCTTAGGCTTAGGGTTCCGGTTTGGTTTTGAATTATGGTGAGGGTTAGGGTTTGGGTTCGGGTTAGGGTTAGGCTTAGGATTAGGGTTAGGGTTTGATTTAGGGTTAGGGTTAGGGTTAGGATAAGGATGAGGGTTAAGGTTAGGGTTAGGATTAGGGTTATTATTTGGGTTATGGTTTGGGTTAGTGTTAGGGTTAGGGTTTGGGTTAGTGTTAGAGTTAGGGTTTGAGTTAGGGTTAGGTTTAGGGTTAGGTTAGGGTTTGGGTTAGAGTTAGGGTTAGGGTTACGATTTGGGTTTGGTTTAGAGTTAGGGTTAGGTTAGGCTTTGGGTTAGAGTTAGGGTTAGGGTGAGGTGTTGGATTAGGGTTATGGTTAGTGTTAGGGTTAGGATTAGGGTTAGGGTTAGGGTTCCGATTAGAGTTATGTTTAGAGTTTGGGTTTGGGTAAGGGTTAAGGTTAGGTTTAGTGTTAGGATTAGGGTTAGGGTTTGAGTTTGAATTAGGTTTAGTGTTAGCATTAGGGTTAGGGTTAGGTTTAGGATAATTATTTCAGTTAGGGTTAGGGTTAGGGTTAGGGTTTGGGTTCGGGTTAGGGTTAGGATTAGGGTTACGGTTTGATTTAGGGTTAGGGTTAGGCTTAGGGTTAGTGTAAGTGTTTGGGTTAGGTTTAGGTTTAGGACTAGGGTTAGTGTTAGGGTTAGGTTTAGGGTTAGCATTAGGGTTAGGATTAGGGTTAGGGTTAGGGTTTGGGTTAGGGTTAGGGTTAGGGTTAGGGTTAGGGTTAGGGTTTGGGTTAGGGTTAGGGTTAGGGTTAGGGTTTGGGTTAGGGTTAGGATTAGGGTTAGGATTAGGGTTAAGGTTTGTGTTAAGATTAGGGTTTGGGTTTGGGTTAGGATTAGGGTTAGGGTTAGGGTTAGGGTTAGGGTTAGAATTAGGGTTAGGGTTAGGGTTAGGTTTAGGATAAGGATGAGGGTTAGTGTTAGGGTTAGGATTAGGGTTATTATTTGGGTTATGGTTTGGGTTAGGGTTAGGCTTACGGTTTGGGTTAGTGTTAGAGTGAGGGTTTGAGTTAGGGTTAGGTTTAGGGTTAGGTTAGGGTTTGGGTTAGAGCTAGGGTTAGGGTGAGGTGTTGGATTAGGGTTATAGTTAGGGTTAGGGTTAGGATTAGGGTTAGGGTTAGGGTTCCGATTAGAGTTAGGTTTAGAGTTTGGGTTTGGGTAAAAGTTAAGGTTAGGGTTAGGGTTAGGGTTAGGGTTAGTGTTAGGACTAGGATTAGGGTTAGGGTTAGGATTATGGTTAGGGTTTGGGTTTAGGTTTGGGTTATGGTTAGGGTAAGTGTTAGGGTTACAGTTTAGTGTTAGGGTTAGGGTTAGGTTTTCGGTTTCGGTTATGTTTTGGGCTAGATTTAGGTTTAGGTTTAGGGTTTGGGTTCGGATTAGGATTAGGGTTAGGGTTTGGGTTAGGGTTAGGGTTAGGGTTAGGGTTTGGGTTAGGGTTAGGGTTAGGATTAGGGTTAGGGTTATTGTTTGTCTTAAGATTAGGGTTTGGTTTAGGGTTAGGGTTAGGGTTAGGATAAGGATGAGGGTTAGTGTTAGGGTTAGGATTAGGGTTATTATTTGGGTTATGGTTTGGGTTAGGGATAGGGTTAAGTTTTGGGTTTGTGTTAGAGTGAGGGTTTGAGTTAGGGTTAGGTTTAGGGTTAGGTTAGGGTTTGGGTTAGAGTTAGGGTTAGGGTTAGGGTTTGGGTTTGGTTTAGAGTTAGGTTTAGGTTAGGGTTTGGGTTAGAGTTAGGGTTAGGGTGAGGTGTTGGATTAGGGTTATGGTTAGGGTTAGGGTTAGGATTAGGTTTATGGTTAGGGTTCCGATTAGAGTTAGGGTTAGGGTTAGGGTTGGGGTTAGGGTTAGGGTTAGGGTTAGGGTTAGGGTTTGTGTTTGAATTAGGTTTAGGGTTAGCATTAGGGTTAGGGTTAGGTTTAGGATTAGTGTTTCAGTTAGGGTTAGGGTTAGGGTTAAGGTTAGGGTTAGGGTTAGGTTTAGGGTTTGATTTAGGGTTAGGGTTAGGGTTAGGGTTAGGGTTAGGGTTTGGGTTATGGTTAGGGTTAGGACTAGGGTTAGCGTTAGGGTTAGGTTTAGGGTTAGCTTTAGGGTTAGGATTAGGGTTAGGGTTAGGGTTTGGGTTAGGGTTAGGGTTAGGGTGAGGTGTTGGATTAGGGTTATGGTTAGGGTTAGGGTTAGGATTAGGGTTATGGTTAGGGTTCCGATTAGAGTTAGGTTTAGGGTTAGGGTTAGGGTTAGGGTTAGGGTTAGGGTTAGGGTTAGGGTTAGGGTTTGTGTTTGAATTAGGTTTAGGGTTAGCATTAGGGTTAGGGTTAGGTTTAGGATTAGTTTTTCAGTTAGGGTTAGGGTTAGGGTTAAGGTTAGGGTTAGGGTTAGGTTTAGGGTTTGATTTAGGGTTAGGGTTAGGGTTAGGGTTTGGGTTAGGGTTAGGGTTAGGACTAGGGTTAGTGTTAGGGTTAGGTTTAGGGTTAGCTTTAGGGTTAGGATTAGGGTTAGGGTTAGGGTTTGGGTTAGGGTTAGGGTTAGGGTTTGGGTTAGGTTTAGGGTTGGAGTTAGGATTAGGGTTAGGGTTTGTGTTAAAATTGGTGTTTGGGTTTGTGTTAGGGTTAGGGTTAGGGTTAGGGTTAGGGTTAGGGTTAGGGTTAGTGTTAGGATTAGGGTTAGAGTTTGTGTTTAGGTTTGGGTTATGGTTAGGGTAAGTGTTAGGGTTAGGGTTTAGGGTTAGGTTTAGGGTTAGGGTTAGGGTTTCGCTTTGGGTTATATTTTGGGTTAGGTTTAGGGTTAGGTTTAGGGTTTGGTTTCGGGTTAGGATTAGGGTTAGGGTTTGAGTTTGAATTAGGTTTAGGGTTAGCATTAGGGTTAGGGTTAGGTTTAGGATTAGTGTTTCAGTTAGGGTTAGGGTTAGGTTAAGGTTAGGGTTAGCGTTAGGTTTAGGGTTTGATTTAGGGTTAGGGTTAGGGTTAGGGTTAGTGTTAGGGTTTGGTTTAGGGTTAGGGTTAGGGTTAGGGTTAGGGTTAGGGTTTGGGTTAGGGTTAGGGTTAGGGTTAGGGTTTGGGTTAGGGTTAGGATTAGGGTTAGGATTAGGGTTAAGATTTGTGTTAAGATTAGGGTTTGGGTTTGGGTTAGGATTAGGGTTAGGGTTAGGGTTAGGGTTAGGGTTAGAATTAGGGTTAGGGTTAGGGTTAGGGTTAGGATAAGGATGAGGGTTAGTGTTAGGGTTAGGATTAGGGTTATTATTTGGGTTATGGTTTGGGTTAGGGTTAGGCTTACGGTTTGGGTTAGTGTTAGAGTGAGGGTTTGAGTTAGGGTTAGGTTTAGGGTTAGGTTAGGGTTTGGGTTAGAGTTAGGGTTAGGGTGAGGTGTTGGATTAGGGTTATGGTTAGGGTTAGGGTTAGGATTAGGGTTAGGGTTAGGCTTCCGATTAGAGTTAGGTTTAGAGTTTGGGTTTGGGTAAGGGTTAAGGTTAGGGTTAGGGTTAGGGTTAGGGTTAGGGTTAGGACTAGGATAAGGGTTAGGGTTAGGGTTAGGATTAGGGTTATGGTTTGGGTTTAGGTTTGGGTTATGGTTAGTGTAAGTGTTAGGGTTACAGTTTAGGGTTAGGGTTAGGGTTAGGGTTAGGGTTTCGGTTTGGGTTATGTTTTGGGCTAGGTTTAGGGATAGGGTTAGGGTTTGGGTTCGGGTTAGGATTAGGGTTAGGGTTTGAGTTTGAATTAGGTTTAGGTTTAGCATTAGGGTTAGGGTTAGGTTTAGGATTAGTGTTTCAGTTAGGGTTAGGGTTAGGGTTAAATTTAGGGTTAGGGTTAGGGTTAGGGTTAGTGTTAGGGTTTGAGTTAGGGTTAGGGTTAGGACTAGAGTTAGTGTTAGGGTTAGGTTTAGGGTTAGCATTAGGGTTAGGATTAGGGTTAGGGTTAGGGTTTGGGTTAGGGTTAGGGTTAGGGTTAGGGTTAGGGTTAGGTTTTGGGTTAGGGTTAGGATTAGGGTTAGGGTTTGGGTTAGTTTTAGGGTTGGAGTTAGGATTAGGGTTAGGGTTTGTGTTCAAATTAGGGTTTGGGTTTGTGTTAGGGTTAGGGTTAGGGTTAGGGTTAGGGGTAGGTTTAGAATTAGGGTTAGGGTTAGGGTTAGGATAAGGATGAGGGGTAAGGTTAGGGTGAGGATTAAGGTGAGTATTTGGGTTATGGTTCGGGTGAGTGTGAGGGTTACGGTGTGGGTTAGTGTTAGAGTTAGGGTTTGAGTTAGGGTTAGGTTTAGGGTTAGGTTAGGGTTTGGGTTAGAGTTAGGGTTAGGGTTACGGTTTGGGTTTGTTTTAGAGTTAGGATTAGGTTAGGCTTTGGGTTAGAGTTAGGGTTAGGGTGAGGTGTTGGATTAGGGTTATGGTTAGGATTAGGGTTAGGATTAGGGTTAGGGTTAGGGTTCCGATTAGAGTTAGGTTTAGATTTTGTGTTTGGGTAAGGCTTAAGGTTAGTGTTAGTGTTAGTGTTAGGGTTAGGGTTAGGGTTAGGATAAGGATGAGGGTTAAGATTAGGGTTAGGATTAGGGTTATTATTTGGGTTATGGTTTGGGTTAGTGTTAGGGTTAGGGTTTGGGTTAGTGTTAGAGTTAGGGTTTGAGTTAGGGTTAGGTTTAGGGTTAGGTTAGGGTTTGGGTTAGAGTTAGGGTTAGGGTTACGATTTGGGTTTGGTTTAGAGTTAGGGTTAGGTTAGGCTTTGGGTTAGAGTTAGGGTTAGGGTGAGGTGTTGGATTAGGGTTATGGTTAGTGTTAGGGTTAGGATTAGGGTTAGGGTTAGGGTTCCGATTAGAGTTATGTTTAGAGTTTGGGTTTGGGTAAGGGTTAAGGTTAGGTTTAGTGTTAGGATTAGGGTTAGGGTTTGAGTTTGAATTAGGTTTAGTGTTAGCATTAGGGTTAGGGTTAGGTTTAGGATAATTATTTCAGTTAGGGTTAGGGTTAGGGTTAGGGTTTGGGTTCGGGTTAGGGTTAGGATTAGGGTTACGGTTTGATTTAGGGTTAGGGTTAGGCTTAGGGTTAGTGTAAGTGTTTGTGTTAGGTTTAGGTTTAGGACTAGGGTTAGTGTTAGGGTTAGGTTTAGGGTTAGCATTAGGGTTAGGATTAGGGTTAGGGTTAGGGTTTGGGTTAGGGTTAGGGTTAGGGTTAGGGTTAGGGTTAGGGTTTGGGTTAGGGTTAGGGTTAGGGTTAGGGTTTGGGTTAGGGTTAGGATTAGGGTTAGGATTAGGGTTAAGGTTTGTGTTAAGATTAGGGTTTGGGTTTGGGTTAGGATTAGGGTTAGGGTTAGGGTTAGGGTTAGGGTTAGAATTAGGGTTAGGGTTAGGGTTAGGTTTAGGATAAGGATGAGGGTTAGTGTTAGGGTTAGGATTAGGGTTATTATTTGGGTTATGGTTTGGGTTAGGGTTAGGCTTACGGTTTGGGTTAGTGTTAGAGTGAGGGTTTGAGTTAGGGTTAGGTTTAGGGTTAGGTTAGGGTTTGGGTTAGAGTTAGGGTTAGGGTGAGGTGTTGGATTAGGGTTATGGTTAGGGTTAGGGTTAGGATTAGGGTTAGGGTTAGGGTTCCGATTAGAGTTAGGTTTAGAGTTTGGGGTTGGGTAAAAGTTAAGGTTAGGGTTAGGGTTAGGGTTAGGGTTAGTGTTAGGACTAGGATTAGGGTTAGGGTTAGGATTATGGTTAGGGTTTGGGTTTAGGTTTGGGTTATGGTTAGGGGAAGGGTTAGGGGTACAGTTTAGTGTTAGGGTTAGGGTTAGGTTTTCGGTTTCGGTTATGTTTTGGGCTAGATTTAGGTTTAGGTTTAGGGTTTGGGTTCGGATTAGGATTAGGGTTAGGGTTTGGGTTAGGGTTAGGGTTAGGGTTAGGGTTTGGGTTAGGGTTAGGGTTAGGGTTAGGATTAGGGTTAGGGTTATTGTTTGTCTTAAGATTAGGGTTTGGTTTAGGGTTAGGGTTAGGGTTAGGATAAGGATGAGGGTTAGTGTTAGGGTTAGGATTAGGGTTATTATTTGGGTTATGGTTTGGGTTAGGGATAGGGTTAAGTTTTGGGTTTGTGTTAGAGTGAGGGTTTGAGTTAGGGTTAGGTTTAGGGTTAGGTTAGGGTTTGGGTTAGAGTTAGGGTTAGGGTTAGGGTTTGGGTTTGGTTTAGAGTTAGGTTTAGGTTAGGGTTTGGGTTAGAGTTAGGGTTAGGGTGAGGTGTTGGATTAGGGTTATGGTTAGGGTTAGGGTTAGGATTAGGTTTATGGTTAGGGTTCCGATTAGAGTTAGGGTTAGGGTTAGGGTTGGGGTTAGGGTTAGGGTTAGGGTTAGGGTTAGGGTTTGTGTTTGAATTAGGTTTAGGGTTAGCATTAGGGTTAGGGTTAGGTTTAGGATTAGTGTTTCAGTTAGGGTTAGGGTTAGGGTTAAGGTTAGGGTTAGGGTTAGGTTTAGGGTTTGATTTAGGGTTAGGGTTAGGGTTAGGGTTAGGGTTAGGGTTTGGGTTATGGTTAGGGTTAGGACTAGGGTTAGCGTTAGGGTTAGGTTTAGGGTTAGCTTTAGGGTTAGGATTAGGGTTAGGGTTAGGGTTTGGGTTAGGGTTAGGGTTAGGGTGAGGTGTTGGATTAGGGTTATGGTTAGGGTTAGGGTTAGGATTAGGGTTATGGTTAGGGTTCCGATTAGAGTTAGGGTTAGGGTTAGGGTTAGGGTTAGGGTTAGGGTTAGGGTTAGGGTTAGGGTTAGGGTTTGTGTTTGAATTAGGTTTAGGGTTAGCATTAGGGTTAGGGTTAGGTTTAGGGTTAGTTTTTCAGTTAGGGTTAGGGTTAGGGTTAAGGTTAGGGTTAGGGTTAGGTTTAGGGTTTGATTTAGGGTTAGGGTTAGGGTTAGGGTTTGGGTTAGGGTTAGGGTTAGGACTAGGGTTAGTGTTAGGGTTAGGTTTAGGGTTAGCTTTAGGGTTAGGATTAGGGTTAGGGTTAGGGTTTGGGTTAGGGTTAGGGTTAGGGTTTGGGTTAGGTTTAGGGTTGGAGTTAGGATTAGGGTTAGGGTTTGTGTTAAAATTGGTGTTTGGGTTTGTGTTAGGGTTAGGGTTAGGGTTAGGGTTAGGGTTAGGGTTAGGGTTAGTGTTAGGATTAGGGTTAGAGTTTGTGTTTAGGTTTGGGTTATGGTTAGGGTAAGTGTTAGGGTTAGGGTTTAGGGTTAGGTTTAGGGTTAGGGTTAGGGTTTCGGTTTGGGTTATATTTTGGGTTAGGTTTAGGGTTAGGTTTAGGGTTTGGTTTCGGGTTAGGATTAGGGTTAGGGTTTGAGTTTGAATTAGGTTTAGGGTTAGCATTAGGGTTAGGGTTAGGTTTAGGATTAGTGTTTCAGTTAGGGTTAGGGTTAGGTTAAGGTTAGGGTTAGCGTTAGGTTTAGGGTTTGATTTAGGGTTAGGGTTAGGGTTAGTGTTAGGGTTTGGGTTAGCGTTAGGGTTACGACTAGGGTTATCGTTAGGTTTAGGGTTAGCATTAGTTTTAGGATTAGGGTTAGGGTTAGGGTTTGCGTTTGGGTTAGGGTTAGGATTAGGGTTAGGGTTTGGGTTAGGGTTAGGGTTAACGTTTGAGTTAGGGTTACGGTTAGGGTTAGTATTTGGGTTAGGTTTTGTGTTAAGATTATGGTTTGGTTTAGGGTTAGGGTTAGGGTTTGGGTTAGGGTTAGGGTTAGGGTTAGGGTTAGGGTTTGGGTTTGGGTTAGGGTTCCGTTTAGAGTTATGTTTAGAGTTTGGGTTTGGGTAAGGGTTAAGGTTAGGTTTAGGGTTATTATTAGGGTTAGGGTTTGAGTTTGAATTAGGTTTAGGGTTAGCATTAGGGTTAGGGTTAGATTTAGTATAAGTATTTCAGTTAGGGTTAGGGTTAGGGTTAGGGTTTGGGTTCGGGTTAGGGTTAGGGTTAGGGTTAGGGTTTGATTTAGGTTTAGGGTTAGGCTTAGGGTTAGTGTAAGGGTTTGGGTTAGGGTTAGTGTTAGGACTAGGATTAGTGTTAGGGTTAGGTTTAGGGTTAGCATTAGGGTTAGGATTAGGGTTAGGGTTAGGGTTTGGGTTAGGGTTAGGGTTAGGGTTAGGGTTAGGGTTTGGGTTAGGGTTAGGGTTAGGGTTAGGGTTTGGGTTAGGGTTAGGGTTAGGGTTAGGATTAAGTTTAGGGTTTGTGTTAAGTTTAGGGTTTGGGTTAGGGTTAGGGTTAGGGTTAGGGTTAGGGTTAGGGTTAGGTTTAGAATTAGGGTTAAGGTTAGGGTTAGGATTAGGGTTATTATTTGGGTTATGGTTTGGGTTAGTGTTAGGGTTAGGGTTTGGGTTAGTGTTAGAGTTAGGGGTTGGGTTAGGGTTAGGTTTAGGGTTAGGTTAGGGTTTGGGTTAGAGTTAGGGTTAGGGTTACGATTTGTGTTTGGTTTAGAGTTAGGGTAAGGTTAGGCTTTGGGTTAGAGTTAGGGTTAGGGTGAGGTGTTGGATTAGGGTTATGGTTAGTGTTAGGGTTAGGATTAGGGTTAGGGTTAGGGTTCCGATTAGAGTTATGTTTAGAGTTTGGGTTTGGGTAAGGGATAAGGTTAGGTTTAGTGTTAGGATTAGGGTTAGGGTTTGAGTTTGAATTAGGTTTAGTGTTAGCATTAGGGTTAGGGTTAGGTTTAGGATAATTATTTCAGTTAGGGTTAGGGTTAGGGTTAGGGTTTGGGTTCGGGTTAGGGTTAGGATTAGGGTTACGGTTTGATTTAGGGTTAGGGTTAGGCTTAGGGTTAGTGTAAGTGTTTGGGTTAGGTTTAGGTTTAGGACTAGGGTTAGTGTTAGGGTTAGGTTTAGGGTTAGCATTAGGGTTAGGATTAGGGTTAGGGTTAGGGTTTGGGTTAGGGTTAGGGTTAGGGTTAGGGTTAGGGTTAGGGTTTGGGTTAGGGTTAGGGTTAGGGTTAGGGTTTGGGTTAGGGTTAGGTTTAGGGTTAGGATTAGGGTTAAGGTTTGTGTTAAGATTAGGGTTTGGGTTTGGGTTAGGATTAGGGTTAGGGTTAGGGTTAGGGTTAGGGTTAGAATTAGGGTTAGGGTTAGGGTTAGGGTTAGGATAAGGATGAGGGTTAGTGTTAGGGTTAGGATTAGGGTTATTATTTGGGTTATGGTTTGGGTTAGGGTTAGGCTTACGGTTTGGGTTAGTGTTAGAGTGAGGGTTTGAGTTAGGGTTAGGTTTAGGGTTAGGTTAGGGTTTGGGTTAGAGTTAGGGTTAGGGTGAGGTGTTGGATTAGGGTTATGGTTAGGGTTAGGGTTAGGATTAGGGTTAGGGTTAGGCTTCCGATTAGAGTTAGGTTTAGAGTTTGGGTTTGGGTAAGGGTTAAGGTTAGGGTTAGGGTTAGGGTTAGGGTTAGGGTTAGGACTAGGATAAGGGTTAGGGTTAGGGTTAGGATTAGGGTTATGGTTTGGGTTTAGGTTTGGGTTATGGTTAGTGTAAGTGTTAGGGTTACAGTTTAGGGTTAGGGTTAGGGTTAGGGTTAAGGTTTCGGTTTGGGTTATGTTTTGGGCTAGGTTTAGGGTTAGGGTTAGGGTTTGGGTTCGGGTTAGGATTAGGGTTAGGGTTTGAGTTTGAATTAGGTTTAGGTTTAGCATTAGGGTTAGGGTTAGGTTTAGGATTAGTGTTTCAGTTAGGGTTAGGTTTAGGGTTAAATTTAGGGTTAGGGTTAGGGTTAGGGTTAGTGTTAGGGTTTGAGTTAGGGTTAGGGTTAGGACTAGAGTTAGTGTTAGGGTTAGGTTTAGGGTTAGCATTAGGGTTAGGATTAGGGTTAGGGTTAGGGTTTGGGTTAGGGTTAGGGTTAGGGTTAGGGTTAGGGTTAGGTTTTGGGTTAGGGTTAGGATTAGGGTTAGGGTTTGGGTTAGTTTTAGGGTTGGAGTTAGGATTAGGGTTAGGGTTTGTGTTCAAATTAGGGTTTGGGTTTGTGTTAGGGTTAGGGTTAGGGTTAGGGTTAGGGTTAGGATTAGAATTAGGGTTAGGGTTAGGGTTAGGATAAGGATGAGGGTTAAGGTTAGGGTTAGGATTAAGGTTATTATTTGGGTTATGGTTTGGTTTAGTGTTAGGGTTAGGGTTTGGGTTAGTGTTAGAGTTAGGGTTTGAGTTAGGGTTAGGTTTAGGGTTAGGTTAGGGTTTGGGTTAGAGTTAGGGTTAGGGGTACGGTGTGGGTTTGTTTTAGAGTTAGGATTAGGTTAGGCTTTGGGTTAGAGTTAGGGTTGGGGTGAGGTGTTGGATTAGGGTTATGGTTAGGATTAGGGTTAGGATTAGGGTTAGGGTTAGGGTTCCGATTAGAGTTAGGTTTAGATTTTGTGTTTGGGTAAGGCTTAAGGTTAGTGTTAGTGTTAGTGTTAGGGTTAGGGTTAGGGTTAGGATAAGGATGAGGGTTAAGGTTAGGGTTAGGATTAGGGTTATTATTTGGGTTATGGTTTGGGTTAGTGTTAGGGTTAGGGTTTGGGTTAGTGTTAGAGTTAGGGTTTGAGTTAGGGTTAGGTTTAGGGTTAGGTTAGGGTTTGGGTTAGAGTTAGGGTTAGGGTTAAGATTTGGGTTTGGTTTAGAGTTAGGGTTAGGTTAGGCTTTGGGTTAGAGTTAGTGTTAGGGTGAGGTGTTGGATTAGGGTTATGGTTAGTGTTAGGGTTAGGATTAGGGTTAGGGTTAGGGTTCCGATTAGAGTTATGTTTAGAGTTTGGGTTTGGGTAAGGTTTAAGGTTAGGTTTAGTGTTAGTTTTAGGGTTAGGGTTTGAGTTTGAATTAGGTTTAGTGTTAGCATTAGGGTTAGGGTTAGGTTTAGGATAATTATTTCATTTAGGGTTAGGGTTTGGGTTAGGGTTTGGGTTCGGGTTAGGGTTAGGGTTAGGGTTAGGGTTTGATTTAGGGTTAGGGTTAGGCTTAGGGTTAGTGTAAGGGTTTGGGTTAGGTTTAGGTTTAGGACTAGGGTTAGTGTTAGAGTTAGGTTTAGGGTTAGCATTAGGGTTAGGATTAGGGTTAGGGTTAGGTTTACGGTTGGGTTTAGGTTTTGGGTTAGGGTTAGGGTTAGGGTTTGGGTTAGGGTTAAGGTTAGGGTTAGGGATAGGGTTAGGGTTAGGGTTAGGGTTAGGGTTAGGATTTGGTTTAGGATTACATTTAGGTTTAGGTTTTCGGTTAAGTTTCGGGTTAGGGTTAGGGTTTGCGATCGGGTTCGGTTAGTTTTAGGGTTTTAGTTAGGGTTAGGGTTAGGGTTAGGGTTAGGGTTAGCGTTTAGGTTAGGGTTACGCTTAGGGTTAGGGTTTGAGTTTGAGTTAGGTTTAGGTTTAGCATTAGGGTTAGAATTAGGGTTACGGTTAGGGTTTGGGTTACGGTTAGGGTTAGGGTTAGGGTTTGGGTTAGGGTTAGGTTTGAATCTGGTTTAGTGTTAGGGTTAGGGTTAGTGTTAAGATTAGGGTTAGGGTTAGGGTTAGGGTTAGGTTTTGGGTTAGGGTTAGGGTTAGGATTAGAATTAGTGTTAGGATTAGGGTTAGGGTTAGGGTTAGGGTTAGGAGAAGGATGAGGGTTAGGGTTAGGGTTAGGATTAGGGTTATTATTTGGGTTATGGTTTGGGTTAGGGTTAGTGTTAGGGTTTGGTTTAGTGTTAGAGTTAGGGTTTGAGTTAGGGTTAGGTTTAGGGTTAGGTTAGAGTTTGGGTTAGAGTTAGGGTTAGGGTTAGCGATTGCGTTTGGTCTAGGGCTAGGGTTAAGATAGGATCTGGGTTAAAGTTAGGGCCCGGGTGAGGTGTTGGATTAGGGTTATGGTTAGGATTAGGGTTAGGATTAGGGTTAGGGTTAGGGTTCCGATTAGAGTTAGGTTTAGATTTTGTGTTTGGGTAAGGCTTAAGGTTAGTGTTAGTGTTAGGGTTAGGGTTAGGGTTAGGGTTAGGATAAGGATGAGGGTTAAGGTTAGGTTTAGGATTAGGGTTATTATTTGGGTTATGGTTTGGGTTAGTGTTAGGGTTAGGGTTTGGGTTAGTGTTAGAGTTAGGGTTTGAGTTAGGGTTAGGTTTAGGGTTAGGTTAGGGTTTGGGTTAGAGTTAGGGTTAGGGTTTCGATTTGGGTTTGGTTTAGAGTTAGGGTTAGGTTAGGCTTTGGGTTAGAGTTAGGGTTAGGGTGAGGTGTTGGATTAGGGTTATGGTTAGTGTTAGGGTTAGGATTAGGGTTAGGGTTAGGGTTCCGATTAGAGTTATGTTTAGAGTTTGGGTTTGGGTAAGGGTTAAGGTTAGGTTTAGTGTTAGTTTTAGGGTTAGGGTTTGAGTTTGAATTAGGTTTAGTGTTAGCATTAGGGTTAGGGTTAGGTTTAGGATAATTATTTCATTTAGGGTTAGGGTTTGGGTTAGGGTTTGGGTTCGGGTTAGGGTTAGGGTTAGGGTTAGGGTTTGATTTAGGGTTAGGGTTAGGCTTAGGGTTAGTGTAAGGGTTTGGGTTAGGTTTAGGTTTAGGACTAGGGTTAGTGTTAGGGTTAGGTTTAGGGTTAGCATTAGGGTTAGGATTAGGGTTAGGGTTAGGGTTTGGGTTAGGGTCAGGGTTAGGGTTAGGGTTAGGGTTTGGGTTAGGGTTAGGGTTAGGGTTAGGGTTTGGGTTAGGGTTAGGATTAGGGTTAAGGTTTGTGTTAAGATTAGGGTTTGGGTTTGGGTTAGGATTAGGGTTAGGGTTAGGGTTAGGGTTAGGGTTAGAATTAGGGTTAGGGTTAGGGTTAGGGTTAGGATAAGGATGAGGTTTAGTGTTAGGGATAGGATTAGGGTTATTATTTGGGTTATGGTTTGGGTTAGGGTTAGGCTTACGGTTTGGGTTAGTGTTAGAGTGAGGGTTTGAGTTAGGGTTAGGTTTAGGGTTAGGTTAGGGTTTGGGTTAGAGTTAGGGTTAGGGTGAGGTGTTGGATTAGGGTTATGGTTAGGGTTAGGGTTAGGATTAGGGTTAGGGTTAGGCTTCCGATTAGAGTTAGGTTTAGAGTTTGGGTTTGGGTAAGGGTTAAGGTTAGGGTTAGGGTTAGGGTTAGGGTTAGGGTTAGGACTAGGATAAGGGTTAGAGTTAGGGTTAGGATTAGGGTTAGGGTTTGCGTTTAGATTTGGGTTATGGTTAGTGTAAGTGTTAGGGTTACAGTTTAGGGTTAGGGTTAGGGTTAGGGTTAGGGTTTCGGTTTGGGTTATGTTTTGGGCTAGGTTTAGGGTTAGGGTTAGGGTTTGGGTTCGGGTTAGGATTAGGGTTAGGGTTTGAGTTTGAATTAGGTTTAGGTTTAGCATTAGGGTTAGGGTTAGGTTTAGGATTAGTGTTTCAGTTAGGGTTAGGTTTAGGGTTAAATTTAGGGTTAGGGTTAGGGTTAGGGTTAGTGTTAGGGTTTGAGTTAGGGTTAGGGTTAGGACTAGAGTTAGTGTTAGGGTTAGGTTTAGGGTTAGCATTAGGGTTAGGATTAGGGTTAGGGTTAGGGTTTGGGTTAGGGTTAGGGTTAGGGTTAGGGTTAGGGTTAGGTTTTGGGTTAGGGTTAGGATTAGGGTTAGGGTTTGGGTTAGGTTTAGGGTTGGAGTTAGGATTAGGGTTAGGGTTTGTGTTAAAATTAGGGTTTGGGTTTGTGTTAGGGTTAGGGTTAGGGTAAGGTTTAGAATTAGGGTTAGGGTTAGGGTTAGGATAAGGATGAGGGTTAAGGTTAGGGTTAGGATTAAGGTTATTATTTGGGTTATGGTTTCGGTTAGTGTTAGGGTTAGGGTTTGGTGTAGTGTTAGAGTGAGGGTTTGAGTTAGGGTTAGATTTAGGGTTAGGTTAGGGTTAGGGTTAGGGTTAGGGTTAGGGTTAAGGTTAGAGTTAGGGTTAGGGTGAGGTTTTAGATTAGGGTTATGGTTAGGGTTAGGGTTAGAGTTACGGTTAGGGTGAGGTGTTGGATTAGGGTTATGGTTAGGGTTAGGGTTAGGATTAGGGTTAGGGTTAGGGTTCCGATTAGAGTTATGTTTAGAGTTTGGGTTTGGGTAAGGGTTAAGGTTAGGTTTAGGGTTAGGATTAGGGTTAGGGTTTGAGTTTGAATTAGGTTTAGGGTTAGCATTAGGGTTAGGGTTAGGTTTAGGATAAGTATTTCAGTTAGGGTTAGGGTTAGGTTTAGGGTTTGGGTTCGGGTTAGGGTTAGGGTTAGGGTTAGGATTTGATTTAGGGTTAGTGTTAGGCTTAGGGTTAGTGTAATGGTTTGGGTTAGGGTTAGGGTTAGGACTAGGGTTAGTGTTAGGGTTAGGTTTAGGGTTAGCATTAGGGTTAGGATTAGGGTTAGGTTTAGGGTTTGGGTTAGGGTTAGGGTTAGGGTTAGGGTTTGGGTTAGGGTTAGGGTTAGGACTAGGGTTAGCATTAGGGTTAGTATTAGGGTTAGGGTTAGTGTAAGCGTTTGGGTTAGGGTTAGGGTTTGGACTAGGTTAGTGTTAGGGTTAGGTTTAGGGTTAGCATTAGGGTAAGGATTAGGGTTAGGGTTTGGGTTTGGGTTCGAGTTAGGGTTTGGGTTAGGGTTAGGGTTAGTGTTAGTGTTTGGGAATGGGTTAGGATAAGGGTTAGGGTTAGGGTTTGGCTTAGGGTTAGGTTTAGGGTTAGTTCTTGGTTTAGGGTTAGGGTTAGGTTTACGGTTGGGTTTAGGTTTTGGGTTAGGGTTAGGGTTAGGGTATGGGTTAGGTTTAAGGTTAGGGTTTGGGTTAGGGTTAGGGTTAGGGTTAGGGTTTGGTTTAGGATTACATTTAGGTTTAGGTTTTCGGTTAAGTTTCGGGTTAGGGTTAGGGATTGCGATCGGTTCGGTGAGTGTTAGGGTTTAGTTAGGGTTAGGGTTAGGGTTAGGGTTAGCGTTTGGGTTAGGGTTAGACTTAGGGTTAGGATTTGAGTTTGAGTTAGGTTTAGGTTTAGCATTAGGGTTAGAATTAGGGTTACGGTTAGGGTTTGGGTTAGGGTTAGGGTTAGGGTTAGGGTTTGGGTTAGGGTTAGGTTTGAATCTGGGTTAGTGTTAGGGTTAGGGTTAGTGTTAAGATTAGGGTTAGGGTTAGGGTTAGGGTTAGGTTTGGGGATTAGGGTTAGGGTTAGGATTAGAATTAGTGTTAGGATTAGGGTTAGGGTTAGGGTTAGGGTTAGGATAAGGATGAGGGTTAGGGTTAGGGTTAGGATTAGGGTTATTATTTGGGTTATGGTTTGGGTTAGGGTTAGTGTTAGGGTTTGGTTTAGTGTTAGAGTTAGGGTTTGAGTTAGGGTTAGGTTTAGGGTTAGGTTAGAGTTTGGGTTAGAGTTAGGGTTAGGGTTAGGGTTTTCGTTTGGTTTAGAGTTAGGGTTAAGTTAGGGTTTGGGTTAAAGTTAGGGTTCGGGTGAGGTGTTGGATTAGGGTTATGGTTAGGGTTATGGTTAGGATTAGGGTTAGGGTTAGGGTTCCGATTAGAGTTAGGTTTAGAGTTTGTGTTTGGGTAAGGCTTAAGGTTAGTGTTAGTGTTAGGGTTAAGGTTAGGGTTAGGGTTAGGACTAGGATTAGGGTTAGGGTTAGGGTTAGAATTAGGGTTAGGGTTTGGGTTTAGGTTTGGGTTAATATTAGGGTTAGTGTTAGGGTTAGGGTTTAGGGTTAGGGTTATATTTAGGGTTTCGGTTTGGGTTATGTTTTGGGTAAGGTTTAGGGTTAGGGTTAGTGTTTGGGTTCGGGTTAGGAATAGGGTTAGGGTTTGAGTTTGAATTAGGTTTAGGGTTAGCATTAGGGTTAGGGTTAGGTTTAGGATTAGGGTTTCAGTTACGGTTAGGGTTAGTGTTAGGGTTTGGGGTGGGGGTAGGGGTTGGGGATTGGGTTAGGTTTTGTTTTGGGGTTGGGGTTAGGGTTAGGTTTAGTGTTAGGGTTTGGGTTAGGGTTAGGGTTAGGACTAGGGTTATGTTTAGGGTTAGTGTTAGGGTTAGGATTAGGGTTAGGGTTAGGGTTTGGGTTAGGGTTAGGGTTAGGGTTAAGGTTAGGTTTAGGGTTAGGGTTTGGGTTAGGGTTAGGGTTAGGGTTAGTGTTTGGGTTTGGTTTAGTGTTGGAGTTAGGATTAGGGTTAGGGATTGTGTTAAAATTAGGGTTTGGGTTTGTGTTAGGGTTAGGGTTAGGGTTAGGGTTAGGGTTAGGTTTAGAATTAGGGTTAGGGTTAGGGTTACGATAAGGATGAGGGTTAAGGTTAGGGTTAGGATTAGGGTTATTATTTGGGTTATGGTTTGGGTTAGTGTTAGGGTTAGGGTTTGGGTTAGTGTTAGAGTTAGGGTTTGAGTTAGGGTTACGTTTAGGGTTAGGATAGGGTTTGGGTTAGAGTTAGGGTTAGGGTTACGATTTGGGTTTGGTTTAGAGTTAGGGTTAGGTTAGGCTTTGGGTTAGAGTTAGGGTTAGGGTGAGGTGTTGGATTAGGGTTATGGTTAGGGTTAGGGTTAGGATTAGGGTTAGGGTTAGGGTTCCGATTAGAGTTATGTTTAGAGTTTGGGTTTGGGTAAGGGTTAAGGTTAGGTTTAGTGTTAGTTTTAGGGTTAGGGTTTGAGTTTGAATTAGGTTTAGTGTTAGCATTAGGGTTAGGGTTAGGTTTAGGATAATTATTTCATTTAGGGTTAGGGTTTGGGTTAGGGTTTGGGTTCGGGTTAGGGTTAGGGTTAGGGTTAGGGTTTGATTTAGGGTTAGGGTTAGGCTTAGGGTTAGTGTAAGGGTTTGGGTTAGGTTTAGGTTTAGGACTAGGGTTAGTGTTAGGGTTAGGTTTAGGGTTAGCATTAGGGTTAGGATTAGGGTTAGGGTTAGGGTTTGGGTTAGGGTCAGGGTTAGGGTTAGGGTTAGGGTTTGGGTTAGGGTTAGGGTTAGGGTTAGGGTTTGGGTTAGGGTTAGGATTAGGGTTAAGGTTTGTGTTAAGATTAGGGTTTGGGTTTGGGTTAGGATTAGGGTTAGGGTTAGGGTCAGGGTTAGGGTTAGAATTAGGGTTAGGGTTAGGGTTAGGGTTAGGATAAGGATGAGGTTTAGTGTTAGGGTTAGGATTAGGGTTATTATTTGGGTTATGGTTTGGGTTAGGGGTAGGCTTACGGTTTGGGTTAGTGTTAGAGTGAGGGTTTGAGTTAGGGTTAGGTTTAGGGTTAGGTTAGGGTTTGGGTTAGAGTTAGGGTTAGGGTGAGGTGTTGGATTAGGGTTATGGTTAGGGTTAGGGTTAGGATTAGGGTTAGGGTTAGGCTTCCGATTAGAGTTAGGTTTAGAGTTTGGGTTTGGGTAAGGGTTAAGGTTAGGGTTAGGGTTAGGGTTAGGGTTAGGGTTAGGACTAGGATAAGGGTTAGGGTTAGGGTTAGGATTAGGGTTAGGGTTTGCGTTTAGATTTGGGTTATGGTTAGTGTAAGTGTTAGGGTTACAGTTTAGGGTTAGGGTTAGGGTTAGGGTTAGGGTTTCGGTTTGGGTTATGTTTTGGGCTAGGTTTAGGGTTAGGGTTAGGGTTTGGGTTCGGGTTAGGATTAGGGTTAGGGTTTGAGTTTGAATTAGGTTTAGGTTTAGCATTAGGGTTAGGGTTAGGTTTAGGATTAGTGTTTCAGTTAGGGTTAGGTTTAGGGTTAAATTTAGGGTTAGGGTTAGGGTTAGGGTTAGTGTTAGGGTTTGAGTTAGGGTTAGGGTTAGGACTAGACTTAGTGTTAGGGTTAGGTTTAGGGTTAGCATTAGGGTTAGGATTAGGGTTAGGGTTAGGGTTTGGGTTAGGGTTAGGGTTAGGGTTAGGGTTAGGTCTTGGGTTAGGGTTAGGATTAGGGTTAGGGTTTGGGTTAGGTTTAGGGTTGGAGTTAGGATTAGGGTTAGGGTTTGTGTTAAAATTAGGGTTTGGGTTTGTGTTAGGGTTAGGGTTAGGGTTAGGGTTAGGGTTAGGTTTAGAATTAGGGTTAGGGTTAGGGTTAGGATAAGGATGAGGGTTAAGGTTAGGGTTAGGATTAAGGTTATTATTTGGGTTATGGTTTGGGTTAGTGTTAGGGTTAGGGTTTGGTGTAGTGTTAGAGTGAGGGTTTGAGTTAGGGTTAGATTTAGGGTTAGGTTAGGGTTAGGGTTAGGGTTAGGGTTAGGGTTAGGGTTAGGGTTAAGGTTAGAGTTAGGGTTAGGGTGAGGTTTTAGATTAGGGTTATGGTTAGGGTTAGGGTTAGAGTTACGGTTAGGGTGAGGTGTTGGATTAGGGTTATGGTTAGGGTTAGGGTTAGGATTAGGGTTAGGGTTAGGGTTCCGATTAGAGTTCTGTTTAGAGTTTGGGTTTGGGTAAGCGTTAAGGTTAGGTTTAGGGTTAGGATTAGGGTTAGGGTTTGAGTTTGAATTAGGTTTAGGGTTAGCATTAGGGTTAGGGTTAGGTTTAGGATAAGTATTTCAGTTAGGGTTAGGGTTAGGTTTAGGGTTTGGGTTCGGGTTAGGGTTAGGGTTAGGGTTAGGATTTGATTTAGGGTTAGTGTTAGGCTTAGGGTTAGTGTAATGGTTTGGGTTAGGGTTAGGGTTAGGACTAGGGTTAGTGTTAGGGTTAGGTTTAGGGTTAGCATTAGGGTTAGGATTAGGGTTAGGTTTAGGGTTTGGGTTAGGGTTAGGGTTAGGGTTAGGGTTTGGGTTAGGGTTAGGGTTAGGACTAGGGTTAGCATTAGGGTTAGGATTAGGGTTAGGGTTAGTGTAAGGGTTTGTGTTAGGGTTAGGGTTTGGACTAGGTTAGTGTTAGGGTTAGGTTTAGGGTTAGCATTAGGGTAAGGATTAGGGTTAGGGTTTGGGTTTGGGTTCGAGTTAGGGTTTGGGTTAGGGTTAGGGTTAGTGTTAGTGTTTGGGAATGGGTTAGGATAAGGGTTAGGGTTAGGGTTTGGCTTAGGGTTAGGTTTAGGGTTAGTTCTTGGTTTAGGGTTAGGGTTAGGTTTACGGTTGGGTTTAGGTTTTGCGTTAGGGTTAGGGTTAGGGACTGGGTTAGGTTTAAGGTTAGGGTTTGGGTTAGGGTTAGGGTTAGGGTTAGGGTTTGGTTTAGGATTACATTTAGGTTTAGGTTTTCGGTTAAGTTTCGGGTTAGGGTTAGGGATTGCGCTCGGGTTCGGTGAGTGTTAGGGTTTAGTTAGGGTTAGGGTTAGGGTTAGGGTTAGCGTTTGGGTTAGGGTTAGACTTAGGGTTAGGATTTGAGTTTGAGTTAGGTTTAGGTTTAGCATTAGGGTTAGAATTAGGGGTACGGTTAGGGTTTGGGTTAGGGTTAGGGTTAGGGTTAGGGTGTGGGTTAGGGTTAGGTTTGAATCTGGGTTAGTGTTAGGGTTAGGGTTAGTGTTAAGATTAGGGTTAGGGTTAGGGTTAGGGTTAGGTTTGGGGATTAGGGTTAGGGTTAGGATTAGAATTAGTGTTAGGATTAGGGTTAGGGTTAGGGTTAGGGTTAGGATAAGGATGAGGGTTAGGGTTAGGGTTAGGATTAGGGTTATTATTTGGGTTATGGTTTGGGTTAGGGTTAGTGTTAGGGTTTGGTTTAGTGTTAGAGTTAGGGTTTGAGTTAGGGTTAGGTTTAGGGTTAGGTTAGAGTTTGGGTTAGAGTTAGGGTTAGGGTTAGGGTTTTCGTTTGGTTTAGAGTTAGGGTTAAGTTAGGGTTTGGGTTAAAGTTAGGGTTCGGGTGAGGTGTTGGATTAGGGTTATGGTTAGGGTTATGGTTAGGATTAGGGTTAGGGTTAGGGTTCCGATTAGAGTTAGGTTTAGAGTTTGTGTTTGGGTAAGGCTTAAGGTTAGTGTTAGTGTTAGGGTTAAGGTTAGGGTTAGGGTTAGGACTAGGATTAGGGTTAGGGTTAGGGTTAGAATTAGGGTTAGGGTTTGGGTTTAGGTTTGGGTTAATATTAGGGTTAGTGTTAGGGTTAGGGTTTAGGGTTAGGGTTATATTTAGGGTTAGGGTTTCGGTTTGGGTTATGTTTTGGGTAAGGTTTAGGGTTAGGGTTAGTGTTTGGGTTCGGGTTAGGAATAGGGTTATGGTTTGAGTTTGAATTAGGTTTAGGGTTAGCATTAGGGTTAGGGTTAGGTTTAGGATTAGGGTTTCAGTTACGGTTAGGGTTAGTGTTAGGATTTGGGTTCGGGTTAGGGTTAGGGATAGGGTTAGGTTTTGATTTAGGGTTAGGGTTAGGGTTAGGTTTAGTGTTAGGGTTTGGGTTAGGGTTAGGGTTAGGACTAGGGTTATGTTTAGGGTTAGTGTTAGGGTTAGGATTAGGGTTAGGGTTAGGGTTTGGGTTAGGGTTAGGGTTAGGGTTAAGGTTAGGTTTAGGGTTAGGGTTTGGGTTAGGGTTAGGGTTAGGGTTAGTGTTTGGGTTTGGTTTAGTGTTGGAGTTAGGATTAGGGTTAGGGATTGTGTTAAAATTAGGGTTTGGGTTTGTGTTAGGGTTAGGGTTAGGGTTAGGGTTAGGGTTAGGTTTAGAATTAGGGTTAGGGTTAGGGTTAGGATAAGGATGAGGGTTAAGGTTAGGGTTAGGATTACGGTTATTATTTGGGTTATGGTTTGGGTTAGTGTTAGGGTTAGGGTTTGGGTTAGTGTTAGAGTTAGGGTTTGAGTTAGGGTTACGTTTAGGGTTAGGATAGGGTTTGGGTTAGAGTTAGGGTTAGGGTTACGATTTGGGTTTGGTTTAGAGTTAGGGTTAGGTTAGGCTTTGGGTTAGAGTTAGGGTTAGGGTGAGGTGTTGGATTAGGGTTATGGTTAGGGTTAGGGTTAGGATTAGGGTTAGGGTTAGGGTTCCGATTAGAGTTATGTTTAGAGTTTGGGTTTGGGTAAGGGTTAAGGTTAGGTTTAGTGTTAATTTTAGGGTTAGGGTTTGAGTTTGAATTAGGTTTAGTGTTAGCATTAGGGTTAGGGTTAGGTTTAGGATAATTATTTCATTTAGGGTTAGGGTTTGGGTTAGGGTTTGGGTTCGGGTTAGGGTTAGGGTTAGGGTTAGGGTTTGATTTAGGGTTAGGGTTAGGCTTAGGGTTAGTGTAAGGGTTTGGGTTAGGTTTAGGTTTAGGACTAGGGTTAGTGTTAGGGTTAGGTTTAGGGTTAGCATTAGGGTTAGGATTAGGGTTAGGGTTAGGGTTTGGGTTAGGGTCAGGGGTAGGGTTAGGGTGAGGGTTTGGGTTAGGGTTAGGGTTAGGGTTAGGGTTTGGGTTAGGGTTAGGATTAGGGTTAAGGTTTGTGTTAAGATTAGGGTTTGGGTTTGGGTTAGGATTAGGGTTAGGGTTAGGGTTAGGGTTAGGGTTAGAATTAGGGTTAGGGTTAGGGTTAGGGTTAGGATAAGGATGAGGTTTAGTGTTAGGGTTAGGATTAGGGTTATTATTTGGGTTATGGTTTGGGTTAGGGGTAGGCTTACGGTTTGGGTTAGTGTTAGAGTGAGGGTTTGAGTTAGGGTTAGGTTTAGGGTTAGGTTAGGGTTTGGGTTAGAGTTAGGGTTAGGGTGAGGTGTTGGATTAGGGTTATGGTTAGGGTTAGGGTTAGGATTAGGGTTAGGGTTAGGCTTCCGATTAGAGTTAGGTTTAGAGTTTGGGTTTGGGTAAGGGTTAAGGTTAGGGTTAGGGTTAGGGTTAGGGTTAGGGTTAGGACTAGGATAAGGGTTAGGGTTAGGGTTAGGATTAGGGTTAGGGTTTGCGTTTAGATTTGGGTTATGGTTAGTGTAAGTGTTAGGGTTACAGTTTAGGGTTAGGGTTAGGGTTAGGGTTAGGGTTTCGGTTTGGGTTATGTTTTGGGCTAGGTTTAGGGTTAGGGTTAGGGTTTGGGTTCGGGTTAGGATTAGGGTTAGGGTTTGAGTTTGAATTAGGTTTAGGTTTAGCATTAGGGTTAGGGTTAGGTTTAGGATTAGTGTTTCAGTTAGGGTTAGGTTTAGGGTTAAATTTAGGGTTAGGGTTAGGGTTAGGGTTAGTGTTAGGGTTTGAGTTAGGGTTAGGGTTAGGACAAGAGTTAGTGTTAGGGTTAGGTTTAGGGTTAGCATTAGGGTTAGGATTAGGGTTAGGGTTAGGGTTTGGGTTAGGGTTAGGGTTAGAATTAGGGTTAGGGTTAGGGTTAGGGTTAGGGTTAGGGTTACGACTAGGGTTATTGTTAGGTTTAGGGTTAGCATTAGTTTTAGGATTAGGGTTAGGGTTAGGGTGAGTGGTTGGGTTAGAGTTAGGGTTAGGGTTGGGGTTTTGTTAGGGTTAGGGTTAGGGTTAACGTTTGAGTTAGGGTTACGGTTAGGGTTAGGATTAGGGTTACCACTAGGGTTATTGTTAAGTTTAGGGTTAGCATTAGTTTTAGGATTAGGGTTAGGGTTAGGGTTTGTGTTTGGGTTAGAGTTAGGGTTAGGGTTAGGGTTTTGTTAGGGTTAGGGTTAGGGTTAACGTTTGAGTTAGGGTTACGGTTAGGGTTAGGATTAGGGTTAGGGTTTGTGTTAAGATTAGGGTTTGTTTTAGGGTTAGGGTTAGGGTTTGGGTTAAAGTAACGTTTAGGGTTAGGTTTTGTTTTAGGGTTAGGGTTAGGGTTAGGATTAGGTTTAGGGTTTAGGGTTTCGGTTAGGTTTAGTGTTAGGGTTAGGGTTAGGATTAGGGTTTGGGTTAGGGAGGAGATTTGGTTAGGTTTAGGGTTAGGGTTAGGGTTATAGTTAGGTTTAGCTTTACGGTTAGGGTTAAGGTTATGGTTAGGGTTAGCGTTAGGGTTAGGGTTAGGGTTAGGGTTCCGATTAGAGTTAGGTTTAGAGTTTGGGTTTGGGTAAGGGTTAAGGTTAGGGTTAGGGTTAGGTTTAGCTTTAGGGTTAGGACTAGGATTAGGGTTAGGGTTAGGGTTAGGGTTTCGGTTTGGGTTATGTTTTGTGCTAGGTTTAGGGTTAGGGTTAGGGTTTGGGTTCAGGTTAGGATTAGGGTTAGGGTTTGAGTTTGAATTAGGTTTAGGGTTAGCATTAGGGTTAGGGTTAGGTTTAGGATTAGTGTTTCAGTTAGGGTTAGGGTTAGGGTTAAGGTTAGGGTTAGATTTAGGTTTAGGGTTTGATTTAGGGTTAGGTTTAGGGTTAGGGTTAGTGTTAGGGTTTGGGTTCGATTTAGGGTTAGGACTTGGGTTAGTGTTAGGGTTAGGGTTAGGGTTACGGTTTGGGTTAGTGTTAGATTGAGGGTTTGAGTTAGGGTTAGGGTTAGGGTTTCGGTTAGGGTTAGGGTTAGGGTTAGGGCTAGGATAAGGAGAAGGGTTAGTGTTAGGGTTAGGATTAGGGTTATTATTTGGGTTACGGTTTCGGTTAGGGTTAGGTTTACGGTTTGGGTTAGTGTTAGAGTGAGGGTTTGAGTTAGGGTTAGGTTTAGGGTTAGGTTAGGGTTTGGGTTAGAGTTAGGGTTAGGTTTAGGGTTAGGGTTAGGGTTAGGGTTAGGATTAGGGTTAGAGTTTGTGTTTAGGTTTGGGTTATGTTTAGGGCAAGTGTTAGGGTTAGGGTTTAGGGTTAGGTTTAGGGTTAGGGTTAGGGTTTCGGTTTGGGTTATATTTTGGGTTAGGTTTAGGGTTAGGGTTAGGGTTTGGGTTCGGATTAGGATTAGGGTTAGGGTTTGAGTTTGAATTAGGTTTAGGGTTAGCATTAGGGTTAGGGTTAGGTTTAGGATTAGTGTTTCAGGTAGGGTTAGGGTTAGGTTAAGGTTAGGGTTAGGGTTAGGTTTAGGGTTTGATTTAGGGTTAGGGTTAGGGTTAGGGTTAATGTTAGGGTTTGGGTTAGTGTTAGGGTTACGACTAGGGTTATCGTTAGGTTTAGGGTTAGCATTAGTTTTAGAATTAGGGTTAGGGTTAGGGTTTGGGTTTGGGTTAGGTTTAGGGTTAGGGTTAAGGTTTGGGTTAGGGTTAGGGTTAACGTTTGAGTTAGGGTTCCGGTTAGGGTTAGGATTTGGGTTAGGGTTTGTGTTAAGATTAGGGTTTGGTTTAGGGTTAGGGTTAGGGTTTGGGTTAGGGTTAGGGTTAGGGTTAGGGTTAGGGTTTGGGTTTGGGTTAGGGTTCCGTTTAGAGTTATGTTTAGAGTTTGGGTTTGGGTAAGGGTTAAGGTTAGGTTTAGGGTTATTATTAGGGTTAGGGTTTGAGTTTGAATTAGGTTTAGGGTTAGCATTAGGGTTAGGGTTATGATTAGTATAAGTATTTCAGTTAGGGTTAGGGTTAGGGTTAGGGTTTGGGTTCGGGTTAGGGTTAGGGTTAGGGTTAGGGTTTGATTTAGGTTTAGGTTTAGGCTTAGGGTTAGTGTAAAGGTTTGGTTTAGGGTTAGTGTTAGGACTAGGATTAGTGTTAGGGTTAGGTTTAGGGTTAGGATTAGGGTTAGGGTTAGGGTTTGGGTTAGGGTTAGGGTTAGGGTTAGGGTTAGGGTTTGGGTTAGGGTTAGGGTTAGGGTTAGGGTTAGGGTTTGGGTTAGGATTAGGGTTAGGGTTAGGATTAGGGTTAGTGTTTGTGTTAAGATTAGGGTTTGGGTTTGGGTTAGGGTTAGGGTTAGGGTTAGGGTTAGGGTTAGGGTTAGAATTAGGGTTAGGGTTAGGGTTAGGGTTTGGTTTAGAGTTAGGTTTAGGTTAGGGTATGGGTTAGAGTTAGGGTTTGGGTGAGGTGTTGTATTAGGGTTATGGTTAGGGATAGGGTTAGGATTAGGCTTAGGGTTAGGGTTCCGATTAGACTTAGGTTTAGAGTTTGGGTTT
>JAJHUQ010000043.1:1102500-1105000 GCA_035773235.1 Eospalax fontanierii | reverse complement strand
AGGGTTTGGGTTTATCTTTGGGTTAAGGCTGGGGTAAGTGTTAGGGTTACAGTTTAGGGTCAGGGTTAGGGTTAGTGTTAGGGTTAGGGTTTCGGTTTGGGTTATGTTTTGGGCTAGGTTTACGGTTAGTGTTAGTGTTTGGGTTCGGGTTAGGATTAGGGTTAGCGTTTGTGTTTGAATTAGGTTTAGGGTTAGCATTAGGGTTAGGGTTAGGTTTAGGATTAGTGTTTCAGTTAGGGTTAGGGTTAGGGTTAAGGTTAGGGTTAGGGTTAGGTTTAGGGTTTTATTTAGGGTTAGGGTTAGGGTTAGTGTTAGGGTTTGGGTTAGGGTTAGGGTTAGGACTAGGGTTAGTGTTAGGGTAGGTTTAGGGTTAGCATTAGGGTTAGGATTAGGGTTAGGGTTAGGTTTTGGGTTAGGATTAGGGTTAGGGTTAGGGTTAGGGTTAGGGTTAGGGTTTGCGTTAGGATTAGGGTTAGGGTTTGTGTTAGGTTTAGGGGTGGAGTTAGGATTAGGGTTAGGGTTTGTGTTAAAATTAGGGTTTGGGTTTGTGTTATGGTTAGGGTTAGGGTTAGGGTTAGGGTTAGGGTTTGGTTTAGAATTAGGGTTAGGTTTAGGGTTAGGATAAGGATGAGGGTTAAGGTTAGGGTTAGGATTAGGTTTATTATTTGGGTTATGGTTTGGGTTAGTGTTAGGGTTAGGGTTTGGGTTAGTGTTAGAGTTAGGGTTTGAGTTAGGGTTAGGTTTAGGGTTAGGTTAGGGTTTGGGTTAGAGTTAGGGTTAGGGTTACGGATTGGGTTTGGTTTAGAGTTAGGGTTTAGGTTAGGCTTTGGGTTAAAGTTATGGTTAGGGTGAGGTTTCGGATTAGGGTTATGGTTAGGGTTAGAGTTAGGATTAGGGTTAGGGTTAGGGTTCCGATTAGAGATATGTTTACAGTTTGGGTTTGGGTAAGGGTTAAGGTTAGGTTTAGGGTTAGGATTAGGGTTAGGGTTTGAGTTTGAATTAGGTTTAGGGTTAGCATTAGGGTTAGGGTTAGGTTTACTATAAGTATTTCAGTTAGGGTTAGGGTTATTTTTAGGGTTTGGGTTCGTGTTAGGGTTAGGGTTAGGGTTAGGGTTAGGGTTTGATTTAGGGTTAGGGTTAGTCTTAGCGTTAGTGTAAGGGTTTGGGATAGGGTTAGGGTTAGGACTAGGGTTAGTGTTAGGTTTAGGTTTAGGGTTAGCATTAGGGTTAGGATTAGGGTTAGGGTTAGGGTTTGGGTTAGGGTTAGGGTTAGGGTTAGGGTTAGGGTTTGGATTAGGGTTAGGGTTAGGGTTAGGGTTTGGGTTAGGGTTAGGGTTAGGGTTAGGATCAGGGTTAGGGTTTGAGTTAAGATTAGGGCCTGGGTTTGGGTTAAGGTTAGGGTTATTGTTAGGGTTAGGGTTAGGGTTAGGGTTAGGTTTAGAATTAGGGTTAGGGTTAGGGTTAGGGTTAGGGTTAGGATAAGGATGAGGGTTAGTGTTAGGGTTAGAATTAGGGTTATTATTTGGGTTATGGTTTGGGTTAGGTTTAGGGTTACGGTTTGGGTTAGTGTTAGAGTGAGGGTTTGAGTTAGGGTTAGGTTTAGGGTTAGGTTAGGGTTTGGGTTAGAGTTAGGGTTAGGGTTAGGTTTTGGGTTTGGTTTAGAGTTAGGTTTAGGTTAGGGTTTGGGTTAGATTTAGGGTTAGGGTGAGGTGTTGGATTAGGGTTATGGTTAGGGTTAGGGTTAGGATTAGGGTTAGGGTTAGGGTTTGGTTTAGGGTTAGGGTTAGGACTAGGGTTAGTGTTAGGGTTTGGTTTAGGGTTAGGGTTAGGACTAGGGTTAGTGTTAGGGTTAGGTTTGGGTTAGTGTTAGAGTGAGGGTTTGAGTTAGGGTTAGGTTTAGGGTTAGGTTAGGGTTAGGGTTAGAGTTAGGGTTAGGGTTAGGGTTAGGGTTAGTGTTAGGATTAGGGTTAGGGTTTGGTTTTAGGTTTGGGTTATGGTTAGGGTAAGTGTTAGGGTTAGGGTTTAGGGTTAGGGTTAGGATTAGGGTTAGGTTTTGTGTTAAGATTAGGGCTTGGGTTTGGGTTAGGGTTAGGGTTAGGGTTAGGGTTAGGGTTAGGGTTAGGGTTAGGTTTAGAATTAGCGTTAGGGTTAGGGTTAGGATTAGGGTTAGGGTTAGGGTTCTGATTAGAGTTATGTTTAGAGTTTGGGTTCGGGTTAGGGTTAGGGTTAGGGTTAGGATTTGATTTAGGGTTAGGGTTAGTCTTAGCGTTAGTGTAAGGGTTTGGGATAGGGTTAGGGTTAAGACTAGGGTTAGTGTTAAATTTAGGTTTAGGGTTAGCATTAGGGTTAGGATTAGGGTTAGGGTTAGGGTTTGGGTTAGGGTTAGGGTTAGGGTTAGGGTTAGGGTTTGGGTTAGGGTTATGGTTAGGGTTAGGGTTTGGGTTAGGGTTAGGGTTAGGGTTAGGATTAGGGTTAGGGTTTGTGTTAAGATTAGGGCTTG
>JAJHUQ010000043.1:1095000-1097500 GCA_035773235.1 Eospalax fontanierii | reverse complement strand
GGGTTAGGGTTCTGATTAGAGTTATGTTTAGAGTTTGGGTTTGGGTAAGGGTTAAGGTTAGGTTTAGGGTTAGTATTAGGGTTAGGGTTTGAGTTTGAATTAGGTTTAGGGTTAGCGTTAGGGTTAGGGTTAGGTTTAGTATAAGTATTTCAGTTAGGGTTAGGGTTATTGTTAGGGTTTGGGTTCGGGTTAGGGTTAGGGTTAGGGTTAGGATTTGATTTAGGGTTAGGGTTAGTCTTAGCGTTAGTGTAAGGGTTTGGGATAGGGTTAGGGTTAGGACTAGGGTTAATGTTAAATTTAGGTTTAGGGTTAGCATTAGGGTTAGGATTAGGGTTAGGGGTAGGGTTAGGGTTAGGGTTAGGGTTAGGGTTAGGGTTAGGGTTTGGGTTAGGGTTATGGTTAGGGTTAGGGTTTGGGTTAGGGTTAGGGTTAGGGTTAGGATTAGGGTTAGGGTTTGTGTTAAGATTAGGGCTTGGGTTTGGGTTAGGGTTAGGGTTAGGGTTAGGGTTAGGGTTAGGGTTAGAGTTAGGTTTAGAATTAGGGTTAGGGTTAGGGTTAGGATTAGGGTTAGGGTTTGGGTTTGGTTTAGAGTTAGGTTTAGGTTAGGGTTTGGGTTAGAGTTAGGGTTAGGGTGAGGTGTTGGATTAGGGTTATGGTTAGGGTTAGGGTTAGGATTAGGGTTAGGGTTAGGGTTCCGATTAGAGTTAGGTTTAGAGTTTGGGTTTGGGTAAGGGTTAAGGTTAGGGTTAGGGTTACGTTTAGGGTTAGGGATAGGACTAGGATTAGGGTTAGGTTTAGGGTTAGGATTAGGGTTAGGGTTTGTGTTTAGGTTTGGGTTATGGTTAGGGTAAGTGTTAGGGTTAGTGTTTAGGGTTAGGTTTACGGTTCGGGTTAGGGCTTCGGTTTGGGTTATATTTTGGGTTAGGTTTAGGTTTAGGGTTAGGGTTAGGGTTTGGGTTCGGGTTAGGATTAGGGTTAGGGTTTGAGTTTGAATTAGGTTTAGGGTTAGCATTAGGGTTAGCGTTAGGTTTAGGATTAGTGTTTCAGTTAGGGTTAGGGTTAGGTTAAGGTTAGGGTTAGGGTTAGGTTTAGGGTTTGATTTAGGGTTAGGGTTAGGGTTAGGGTTAGTGTTAGGGTTTGGGTTAGGGTTAGGGTTACGACTAGGGTTAGGGTTAGGTTTAGGGTTAGCATTAGTTTTAGGATTAGGGTTAGGGTTAGGGTTTGGGTTTGGGTTAGGGTTAGGGTTAGGGTTAGGGTTTGGGTTAGGGTTAGGGTTAGGGTTAACGTTTGAGTTAGGGTTACGGTTAGGGTTAGGATTCGGGTTAGGGTTTGTGTTAAGATTAGGGTTTGGTTTAGGTTTAAGGTTAGGGTTTGGGTTAAAGTTACGTTTAGGGTTAGGTTTTGTTTTAGGGTTAGGGTTAGTGTTAGGATTAGGGTTAGGGTTTAGGTTTGGTTAGGTTTAGGTTAGGGTTAGGGTTATTGTTAGGTTTAGCTTTACGGTTAGGGTTAGGGTTATGGTTAGGGTTAGCGTTAGGGTTAGGGTTAGGGTTAGGGTTCCGATTAGAGTTAGGTTTAGAGTTTGGGTTTGGGTAAGGGTTAAGGTTAGGGTTAGGGTTAGGGCTAGGGTTAGGGTTAGGGTTAGGACTAGGATTAGTGTTAGGGTTAGGGTTAGGATTAGGGTTAGTGTTTGGGTTTAGGTTTGGGTTATGGTTAGGGTAAGTGTTAGGGTTACAGTTTAGGGTTAGGGTTAGGGTTAGTGTTTCGGTTTGGGTTATGTTTTGTGCTAGGTTTAGGGTTAGGTTTAGGGTTTGGGTTCGGGTTAGGATTAGGGTTAGGGTTTGAGTTTGAATTAGGTTTAGGGTTAGCATTAGGGTTAGGGTTAGGTTTAGGGTTTGATTTAGGGTTAGGTTTAGGGTTAGGGTTATTGTTAGGGTTTGGGTTAGGGTTAGGGTTAGGACTAGGGTTAGTGTTAGGGTTAGGTTTAGGGTTAGCATTCGGGTTAGGATTAGGTTTAGGGTTAGGGTTTGGGTTAGGGTTAGGGTTAGGGTTAAGGTTAGGGTTAGGGTTAGGGTTTGGGTTAGGGTTAGGTTTAGGGTTAGGGTTTGGGTTAGGTTTAGGGTTGGAGTTAGGATTAGGGTTAGGGTTTGTGTTAAAATTAGGGTTTGGGTTTGTGTTAGGGTTAGGGTTAGGGTTACGTTTAGAATTAGGGTTAGGATTAGGGTTAGGATAAGGATGAGGGTTAAGGTTAGGGTTAGGATTAGGGTTATTATTTGGGTTATGGTTTGGGTTAGTGTTAGGGTTAGGGTTTGGGTTAGTGTTAGAGTTAGGGTTTGAGTTAGGGTTAGGTTTAGGGTTAGGTTAGGGTTAGGGTTAGGGTTAGGTTTAGAATTAGCATTAGGGTTAGGGTTAGGATAAGGATGAGGGTTAAGGTTAGGGTTAGGATTAGGGTTATTATTTGGGTTATGGCTTGGGTTAGTGTTAGGGTTAGGGTTTGGGTTAG
>JAJHUQ010000043.1:1085000-1087500 GCA_035773235.1 Eospalax fontanierii | reverse complement strand
GTTAAAGTTACGTTTAGCGTTAGGTTTTGTTTTAGGGTTAGGGTTAGGGTTAGGATTAGGTTTAGGGTTTAGGTTTTCGGTTAGGTTTAGTGTTAGGGTTAGGGTTATGATTATGGTTTGGGTTAGGGTTTAGGTTTGGTGAGGTTTAGGGGTAGGGTTAGGGTTTGGGTTAGGTTTAGCTTTACGGTTAGGGTTAGGGTTATGGTTAGGGTTAGCGTTAGGGTTAGGGTTAGGGTTAGGGTTCCGATTAGAGTTAGGTTTAGAGTTTGGGTTTGGGTAAGGGTTAAGGTTAGGGTTAGGGTTAGGGTTAGGGTTAGGGTTAGGGTTAGGACTAGGATTAGTGTTAGGGTTAGGGTTAGGATTAGGGTTAGGGTTTGGGTTTATCTTTGGGTTAAGGCTGGGGTAAGTGTTAGGGTTACAGTTTAGGGTCAGGGTTAGGGTTAGTGTTAGGGTTAGGGTTTCGGTTTGGGTTATGTTTTGGGCTTGGTTTAGGGTTAGGGTTAGTGTTTGGGTTCGGGTTAGGATTAGGGTTAGCGTTTGTGTTTGAATTAGGTTTAGGATTAGCATTAGGGTTAGGGTTAGGTTTAGGATTAGTGTTTCAGTTAGGGTTAGGGTTAGGGTTAAGGTTAGGGTTAGGGTTAGGTTTAGGGTTTTATTTAGGGTTAGGGTTAGGGTTAGTTTTAGGGTTTGGTTTAGGGTTAGGGTTAGGACTAGGGTTAGTGTTAGGGTTAGGTTTAGGGTTAGCATTAGGGTTAGGATTAGGGTTAGGGTTAGGTTTTGGGTTAGGATTAGGGTTAGGGTTAGGGTTAGGGTTAGGGTTAGGGTTAGGGTTAGGGTTTGCGTTAGGGTTAGGGTTAGGGTTTGGGTTAGGTTTAGGGTTGGAGTTAGGATTAGGGTTAGGGTTTGTGTTAAAATTAGGGTTTGGGTTTGTGTTATGGTTAGGGTTAGGGTTACGGTTAGGGTTAGGGTTAGGGTTAGGTTTAGAATTAGGGTAGGTTTAGGGTTAGGATAAGGATGAGGGTTAAGGTTAGGGTTAGGATTAGGTTTATTATTTGGGTTATGGTTTGGGTTAGTGTTAGGGTTAGGGTTTGGGTTAGTGTTAGAGTTAGGGTTTGAGTTAGGGTTAGGTTTAGGGTTAGGTTAGGGTTTGGGTTAGAGTTAGGGTTAGGGTTACGGATTGGGTTTGGTTTAGAGTTAGGGTTTAGGTTAGGCTTTGGGTTAGAGTTATGGTTAGGGTGAGGTTTCGGATAAGGGTTATGGTTAGGGTTAGAGTTAGGATTAGATTTAGGGTTAGGGTTCCGATTAGAGATATGTTTACAGTTTGGGTTTGGGTAAGGGTTAAGGTTAGGTTTAGGGTTAGGATTAGGGTTAGGGTTTGAGTTTGAATTAGGTTTAGGGTTAGCATTAGGGTTAGGGTTAGGTTTACTATAAGTATTTCAGTTAGGGTTAGGGTTATTGTTAGGGTTTGGTTTCGGGTTAGGTTTAGGGTTAGGGTTAGGGTTAGGGATTGATTTAGGGTTAGGGTTAGTCTTAGCGTTAGTGTAAGGGTTTGGGATAGGGTTAGGGTTAGGACTAGGGTTAGTGTTAGGTTTAGGTTTAGGGTTAGCATTAGGGTTAGGATTAGGGTTAGGGTTAGGGTTTGGGTTAGGGTTAGGGTTAGGGTTAGGGTTACGTTTTGGGTTAGGGTTAGGGTTAGGGTTAGGGTTTGGGTTAGGGTTAGGGTTAGGGTTAGGATTAGGGTTAGGGTTTGTGTTAAGATTAGGGCTTGGGTTTGGGTTAGGGTTAGGGTTATTGTTAAGGTTAGGGTTAGGGTTAGGGTTAGGTTTAGAATTAGGGTTAGGGTTAGGGTTAGGGTTAGGGTTAGGATAAGGATGAGGGTTAGTGTTAGGGTTAGAATTAGGGTTATTATTTGGGTTATGGTTTGGGTTAGGGTTAAGGTTACGGTTTGGGTTAGTGTTAGAGTGAGGGTTTGAGTTAGGGTTAGGTTTAGGGTTAGGTTAGGGTTTGGGTTAGAGTTAGGGTTAGGGTTAGGGTTTGGGTTTGGTTTAGAGTTAGGTTTAGGTTAGGGTTTGGGTTAGATTTAGGGTTAGGGTGAGGTGTTGGATTAGGGTTATGGTTAGGGTTAGGGTTAGGATTAGGGTTAGGGTTAGGGTTTGGTTTAGGGTTAGGGTTAGGACTAGGGTTAGTGTTAGGGTTTGGTTTAGGTTTAGGGTTAGGACTAGGGTTAGTGTTAGGGTTAGGTTTGGGTTAGTGTTAGAGTGAGGGTTTGAGTTAGGGTTAGGTTTAGGGTTAGGTTAGGGTTTGGGTTAGAGTTAGGGTTAGGGTTAGGGTTTGGGTTTGGTTTAGAGTTAGGTTTAGGTTAGGGTTTGGGTTAGAGTTAGGGTTAGGGTGAGGTGTTGGATTAGGGTTATGGTTAGGGTTAGGGTTAGGATTAGGTTTAGGGTTAGGGTTCCGATTAGAGTTAGGTTTAGAGTTTGGGTTTGGGTAAGGGTTAAGGTTA
>JAJHUQ010000043.1:1075000-1077500 GCA_035773235.1 Eospalax fontanierii | reverse complement strand
GTTAGGGTTAGGGTTTGGGTTAGGGTTAGGGTTAGGGTTTGGGTTAGGGTTAGGGTTAGGGTTAGGGTTTGGGTTAGGGTTAGGGTTAGGGTTAGGATTAGGGTTAGGGTTTGTGTTAAGATTAGGGTTTGGGTTTGGGTTAGGGTTAGGGTTAGGGTTAGGGTTAGGGTTAGGGTTAGGGTTAGGGTTAGAATTAGGGTTAGGGTTAGGGTTAGGGTTAGGGTTAGGGTGAGGATAAGGATGAGGGTTAGTGTTAGGGTTAGGATTAGGGTTATTATTTGGGTTATGGTTTGGGTTAGGGTTAGGGTTACGGTTTGGGTTAGTGTTAGAGTGAGGGTTTGAGTTAGGGTTAGGTTTAGGGTTAGGTTAGTGTTTGGGTTAGAGTTAGGGTTAGGGTTAGGGTTTGGGTTTGGTTTAGAGTTAGGTTTAGGTTAGGGTTTGGGTTAGAGTTAGGGTTAGGGTGAGGTGTTGTATTAGGGTTATGGTTAGGGTTAGGGTTAGGATTAGGGTTAGGGTTAGGGTTCTGATTAGAGTTAGGTTTAGAGTTTGGGTTTGGGTAAGGGTTAAGGTTAGGGTTAGGGTTACGGTTAGGGTTAGGGATAGGACTAGGATTAGGGTTAGGGTTAGGGTTAGGATTAGGGTTTCGGTTTGTGTTAAGATTAGGGTTTGGTTTAGGGTTAAGTTTAGGGTTTGGGTTAAAGTTACGTTTAGGGTTAGGTTTTTTTTTAGGGTTAGGGTTAGGGTTAGGATTAGGGTTAGGGTTTAGGGTTAGGGTTTGGGTTAGGGTTAGGGTTTGGGTTAGGGTTTAGGTTAGGTTAGGTTTAGGGTTAGGGTTAGGGTTATGGTTAGGTTTAGCTTTACGGTTAGGGTTAGGGTTATGGTTAGGGTTAGCGTTAGGGTTAGGGTTAGGGTTAGGGTTCCGATTAGAGTTAGGTTTAGAGTTTGGGTTTGGGTAAGGGTTAAGGTTAGGGTTACGGTTAGGGTTAGGGTTAGGGTTAGGACTAGGATTAGGGTTAGGGTTAGGGTTAGGATTAGGGTTAGGGTTTGGGTTTAGGTTTGGGTTATGGTTAGGGTAAGTGTTAGGGTTGCAGTTTATGGTTAGATTTAGGGTTCGTGTTAGTGTTTCGGGTTTGGGTTATGTTTTGGGCTAGGTTTAGGGTTAGGGTTAGGGTTTGGGTTCAGGTTAGGATTAGGGTTAGTGTTTGAGTTTGAATTAGGTTTAGGGTTAGCATTAGGGTTAGGGTTAGGTTTAGGATTAGTGTTTCAGTTAGGTTAGGGTTAGGGTTAACGTTAGGGTTAGGGTTAGGTTTAGGGTTTGATTTAGGGTTAGGGTTAGGGTTAGGGTTATTGTTAGGGTTTGGGTTAGGGTTAGGGTTAGGACTAGGGTTAGTGTTAGGTTTAGGTTTAGGGTTAGGGTTAGGGTTTGGGTTAGGGTTAGGGTTAGGGTTAGGGTTTGGGTTAGGTTTAGGGTTGGAGTTAGGATTAGGGTTAGGGTTTGTGTTAAAATTAGGGTTTGGGTTTGTGTTAGGGTTGGGGTTAGGGTTAGGCTTAGGGTTAGGCTAAGGTTTAGAATTAGGGTTAGGGTTAGGGTTAGGATAAGGTTGAGGGTTAAGGTTACGGTAAGGATTAGGGTTATTATTTGGGTTATGGTTTGGGTTAGTGTTAGGGTTAGGGTTTGGGTTAGTGTTAGAGTTAGGGTTTGAGTTAGGGTTAGGTTTAGGGTTAGGTTAGGGTTTGGGTTAGAGTTAGGGTTAGGGTTACGGTTTGGGTTTGGTTTAGAGTTAGGGTTAGGTTAGGCTTTGGGTTAGAGTTAGGGTTAGGGTGAGGTTTTGGATTAGGGTTATGGTTAGGGTTAGGGTTATGATTAGGGTTAGGGTTAGGGTTCCGATTAGAGTTATGTTTAGAATTTGGGTTTGGGTAAGGGTTAAGGTTAGGTTTAGGGTTAGGATTAGGGTTAGGGTTTGAGTTTGAATTAGGTTTAGGGTTAGCATTAGCGTTAGGGTTAGGGTTAGGATAAGTATTTCAGTTCGGGTTAGGGTTGGGGTTGGGGTTTGGGTTGGGGTAAGGGCTAGGGTTATGGTTAGGGTTTGATTTAGGGTTAGGGATAGGATTAGGGTTAGTGTAAGGGTTTCGGTTAGGGTTAGGGTTAGGACTATGGTTAGTGTTAGGGTTAGGTTTAGGTTAGCATTAGGGTTAGGATTAGGGTTAGGGTTAGGGTTTGGGTTAGGGTTAGGTTTAGGGTTAGGGTTAGGGTTTGGGTTAGGGTTAGGGTTAGGGTTTGGGTTAGGGTTAGGGTTAGGGTTAGGATTAGGGTTAGAGTTTTTATTAGAGTTAGGGTTAGTGTTAGGTTTAGGTCAAGGGTTAGGTTTAGGTTTAGGGTTAGGGTTTCGGTTTCGCTTATATTTTGGGTTAGGTTTAGGATTAGGGTTAGGGTTTGGGTTCGGGTTAGGATTAGGGTTAGGGTTTGAGTTTGAATTAGGTTTAGGGTTAGTATTAGGGT
>JAJHUQ010000043.1:1052500-1060000 GCA_035773235.1 Eospalax fontanierii | reverse complement strand
TTAGGATTAGGGTTAGGGTTTGATTTCGGGTTAGGTTTATGCTTAGGGTTAGTGTAAGGGTTTGGGTTATGTTTAGGTTTAGGACTAGGGTTAGTGTTAGGGTTAGGTTTAGGGTTAGCATTAGGGTTAGGATTAGGGTTAGGGTTAGGGTTTGGGTTAGGGTTAGGCTTAGGGTTATGGTTTGAGTTTGAGTTAGGTTTCGGGTTAGCATTAGGGTTAGGATTAGGGTTAGGGTTAGGGTTTGGGTTAGGGTTAGGGTTAGGGTTAGGGTTTTAGTTAGGGTTAGGGTTAGGGTTAGGTTTTGGTTTAGGGTTAGGCTTAGGGTTAGGGTTTGAGTTTGAGTTAGGTTTCGGGTTAGCATTAGGGTTAGGATTAGGGTTAGGTTTAGGGTTTGGGTTAGGGTTAGGGTTAGGGTTTGGGTTAGGGTTAGGTTTGAATCTGGGTTACTTTTAGGGTTAGGGTTAGTGTTAAGATTATGGTTAGGATTAGGGTTAGGGTTAGGTTTTGGGTTAGGCTTAGGGTTAGGGTTAGAATTAGGGTTAGGGTTAGGGTTAGGATAAGGATGAGGGTTAGGTTTAGGGTTAGGATTAGGGTTATTATTTGGGTTATGGTTTGCGTTAGTGTTAGGGTTAGGGTTAGGTTTAGGGTTTGATTTAGGGTTAGGGTTAGGGTTAGTGTTAGGGTTTGGGTTAGGGTAAGGGTTAGGGTTAGGACTAGGATTAGGGTTAGGGTTTGGGTTTAGGTTTGGGTTATGGTTAGGGTTAGTGTTAGGGTTAGGGTTTAGGGTTAGGGTTAGGGATAGGGTTACGGTTAGAGTTCCAGTTTGGGTTATGTTTTGGGTTAGGTTTAGGGTTAGGGTTAGGGTTTGGGTTCGGTTTAGGATTAGGGTTAGCGTTTGAGTTTGAATTAGGTTTAGGGTTAGCATTAGGCTTAGGGTTAGGTTTAGGATTAGTGTTTCAGTTAGGTTTAGGGTTAGGGTTAGGGTTTGGGTAATGGTTAGGTTTAGGGTTAGGGTTAGTTTTAGGGTTAGGGTTTAGGTTTACGTTTAGGGTTATTGTTAGGGTTTGGGTTAGGGTTAGTGTTAGTGTTTGGGTTTCAGTTAGAATTAGGGTTAGCGCTAGGGTTTGTGTTAGGGTTAGGGTTACAGTTTGAATTAGGTTTAGGGTTAGGGTTAGATTTAGGATTTGGTTTAAGGGTACTGTTGGGGTTTGGTTTAAGTTTTGGGTTAGGTTTAGAGTTAGGGTTAGGGTTTGGGTTCGGGTTAGAGTTAGGGTTAGGGATAGGGTTTGAGTTAGGGTTAGGGTTAGGGTTAGGGTTAGTATTAGGGTTTGGGTTAGGGTTAGGGTTAGGATTAGGATTAGGGTTTGGGCTAGGGGTAGGGTTTGGGTTAGGGTTAGGGTTAGGGTTAGCTTTTGGGTTAGGGTTAGGGTTAGGGTTAGGATTAGGGTTAGGGTTTGTGTTAAGATTATGGTTTCTGTGTGGATTAGGGTTAGGTTTAGGGTTTGGATTAAGGTTAAGTTTAGGGTTAGGGTTTGTGTTAAGGTTAGGGTTAGGCTTAGGAATAGGGTTAGGGTTTAGGTTTTCGGTTAGGGTTAGTGTTAGGGTTAGTGTTAGGATTAGGGTTTGGGTTAGGATTTAGGTTTGGTTAGGTTTAGGGTTAGGGTTAGGGTTATGGTTAGGGTTAGCGTTAGGGTTAGGGTTAGGGTTAGGGTTAGCGTTAGGGTTACGGTTATGGTTTGGGTTTGGGTTAGGGTTTGGGTTAGGGTTAGGGTTTGGGTTATGGTTAGGGTTAGGGTTAGGGTAAGGATTTGGGTTAGGCTTAGGGTTAGGGTTGCGGTTTGGGTTAGAATTATGGTGAGGGTTAGGGGTTGGGTTAGGGTTAGGGTTAGGCTTAGGATTAGGGTTAGTGTTTGTGTTAAGATTACGGTTTGGGTTTGGGTTAGGGTTAGGGTTTGGGTTTTAGTTAGAATTAGGTTTAGTGTTATGGTTATGGTTAGGGTTAGGGTTAGGGTAAAGGTTAAGTTTAGGGTTAGGGTTAGGTTTTGGGTTAGGGTTAGGGTTAGGATTAGGGTTTGAGTTTCAGTTAGGTTTAGGGGTAGCATTAGGGTTAGGATTAGGGTTAGGGTTTGGGTTTGGTTTCGAGTTAGGGTTAGGGTTAGGGTTTGGGTTAGGGTTAGGGTTAGTGTTAGGGTTTGGGAATGGGTTAGGATAAGGGTTAGGGTTAGGGTTTGGCTTAGGGTTAGGTTTAGGATTAGTTCTTGGTTTAGGTTTAGGGTTAGGTTTACGGTTGGGTTTAGGTTTTGGGTTAGGGTTAGGGTTAGGGTTTGGGTTAGGGTTAAGGTTAGGGTTAGGGTTAGGGTTAGGGTTAGGGTTAGTGTTAGGGTTAGGTTTTGGTTTAGGCTTACATTTAGGTTTAGGTTTTCTGTTAAGTTTCGGGTTAGGGTTAGGGTTTGCGATCGGGTTCGGTTAGTTTTAGGGTTTTAGTTAGGGTTAGGGTTAGGGTTAGGGTTAGGGTTAGCGTTTAGGTTAGGGTTAGGCTTAGGGTTAGGGTTTGAGTTTGAGTTAGGTTTAGGTTTAGCATTACGGTTAGAATTAGGGTTACGGTTAGGGTTTGGGTTAGGGTTAGGGTTAGGGTTAGGGTTTGGGTTAGGGTTAGGTTTGAATCTGGGTTAGTGTTAGGGTTAGGGTTAGTGTTAAGATTAGGGTTAGGGTTAGGGTTAGGGTTAGGTTTTGGGTTAGGGTTAGGGTTAGGATTAGAATTAGTGTTAGGATTAGGGTAAGGGTTAGGGTTAGGGTTAGGATAAGGATGAGGGTTAGGGTTAGGGTTAGGATTAGGGTTATTATTTGGGTTATGGTTTGGGGTAGGGTTAGTGTTAGGGTTTGGTTTAGTGTTAGAGTTAGGGTTTGAGTTAGGGTTAGGTTTAGGGTTAGGTTAGAGTTTGGGTTAGAGTTAGGGTTAGGGTTAGGGATTGCGTTTGGTTTAGAGTTAGGGTTAAGTTAGGGTTTGGGTTAAAGTTAGGGTTCGGGTGAGGTGTTGGATTAGGGTTATGGTTAGGATTAGGGTTAGGGTTAGGGTTCCGATTAGAGTTAGGTTTAGAGTTTGTGTTTGGGTAAGGCTTAAGGTTAGTGTTAGTGTTAGGGTTAGGGTTAGGGGTAGGGGTAGGATAAGGAGGAGGGTTATGGTTAGGGTTAGGATTAGGGTTATTATTTGGGTTATGGTTTGGGTTAGTGTTAGGGTTAGGGTTTGGGTTAGTGTTAGAGTTCGGGTTTGAGTTAGGGTTAGGTTTAGGGTTAGGTTAGGGTTTAGGTTAGAGTTAGGGTTAGGGTTACGATTTGGGTTTGGTTTAGAGTTAGGTTTAGGTTAGGCTTTGGGTTAGAGTTAGGGTTAGGGTGAGGTGTTGGATTAGGGTTATGGTTAGTGTTAGGGTTAGGATTAGGGTTAGGGTTAGGGTTCCGATTAGAGTTATGTTTAGAGTTTGGGTTTGGGTAAGGGTTAAGGTTAGGTTTAGTGTTAGGATTAGGGTTAGGGTTTGAGTTTGAATTAGGTTTAGTGTTAGCATTAGGGTTAGGGTTAGGTTTAGGATAATTATTTCAGTTAGGGTTAGGGTTAGGGTTAGGCTTTGGGTTCGGGTTAGGGTTAGGGTTAGGGTTAGGGTTTGATTTAGGGTTAGGGTTAGGCTTAGGGTTAGTGTAAGGGTTTGGGTTAGGTTTAGGTTTAGGACTAGGGTTAGTGTTAGGGTTAGGTTTAGGGTTAGCATTAGGGTTAGGATTAGGGTTAGGTTTAGGGTTTGGGTTAGGGTTAGGGTTAGGGTTAGGGTTAGGGTTAGGGTTTGGGTTAGGGTTAGGGTTAGGGTTAGGGTTTGGGTTAGGGTTAGGATTAGGGTTAGGATTAGGGTTAAGGTTTGTGTTAAGATTAGGGTTTGGGTTTGGGTTAGGATTAGGGTTAGGGTTAGGGTTAGGGTTAGGGTTAGAATTAGGGTTAGGGTTAGGGTTAGGGTTAGGATAAGGATGAGGGTTACTGTTAGGGTTAGGATTGGGGTTATTATTTGGGTTATGGTTTGGGTTAGGGTTAGGCTTACGTTTTGGGTTAGTGTTAGAGTGAGGGTTTGAGTTAGGGTTAGGTTTAGGGTTAGGTTAGGGTTTGGGTTAGAGTTAGGGTTAGGGTGAGGTGTTGGATTAGGGTTATGGTTAGGGTTAGGGTTAGGATTAGGGTTAGGGTTAGGCTTCCGATTAAAGTTAGGTTTAGAGTTTGGGTTTGGGTAAGGGTTAATGTTAGGGTTAGGGTTAGGGTTAGGGTTAGGGTTAGGACTAGGATAAGGGTTAGGGTTAGGGTTAGGATTAGGGTTAGTGTTTGGGTTTAGGTTTGGGTTATGGTTAGTGTAAGTGTGAGGGTTACAGTTTAGGGTTAGGGTTAGGGTTAGGGTTAGGGTTAGGGTTTTGGTTTGGGTTATGTTTTGGGCTAGGTTTAGGGTTAGGGTTAGGGTTTGGGTTCGGGTTAGGATTAGGGTTAGGGTTTGAGTTTGAATTAGGTTTAGGTTTAGCATTAGGGTTAGGGTTAGGTTTAGGATTAGTGTTTCAGTTAGGGTTAGGGTTAGGGTTAAAGTTAGGGTTAGGGTTAGGGTTAGGGTTAGTGTTAGGGTTTGAGTTAGAGTTAGGGTTAGGACTAGAGTTAGTGTTAGGGTTAGGTTTAGGGTTAGCATTAGGGTTAGGATTAGGGTTAGGGTTAGGTTTTGGGTTAGGGTTAGGGTTAGGGTTAGGTTTAGGGTTAGAGTTAGGGTTAGGGTTTGGGTTAGGGTTAGGATTAGGGTTTGGGTTTGGGTTCGGCTTGGGTTAGTGTTAGGGTTTTAGTTAGGGTTAGGGTTAGGGTTAGGGTTTGGTTTAGGGTTAGGCTTAGGTTTAGGGTTTGAGTTTGAGTTAGGTTTCGGGTTAGCATTAGGGTTAGGATTAGGGTTAGGTTTAGGGTTTGTGTTAGGGTTAGGGTTAGGGTTAGGGTTTTAGTTAGGGTTAGGGTTAGGGTTAGATTTTGGTTTAGGGTTAGGCTTAGGGTTAGGGTTTGAGTTTGAGTTAGGTTTCGGGTTAGCATTAGGGTTAGGATTAGGGTTAGGTTTAGGGTTTGGGTTAGGGTTAGGGTTAGGGTTTGGGTTAGGGTTAGGTTTGAATCTGGGTTACTTTTAGGGTTAGGGTTAGTGTTAAGATTATGGTTAGGGTTAGGGTTAGGGTTAGGTTTTGGGTTAGGCTTAGGGTTAGGGTTAGGGTAAGGATTTGGGTTAGGCTTAGTGTTAGGGTTCCGGTTTGGGTTAGAATTATGGTGAGGGTTAGGGGTTGGGTTAGGGTTAGGGTTAGGCTTAGGATTAGGGTAAGGGTTTGTGTTAAGATTACGGTTTGGGTTTGGGTTAGGGTTAGGGTTTGGGTTTTAGTTAGAATTAGGTTTAGTGTTATGGTTAGGGTTAGGGTTAGGGTAAAGGTTAAGTTTAGGGTTAGGGTTAGGTTTTGGGTTAGGGTTAGGGTTAGGATTAGGGTTTGAGTTTGAGTTAGGTTTAGGGTTAGCATTAGGGTTAGGATTAGGGTTAGGGTTTGGGTTTGGTTTCGAGTTAGGGTTAGGGTAAGGGTTTGGGTTAGGGTTAGGGTTAGTGTTAGGGTTTGGGAATGGGTTAGGATAAGGGTTAGGGTTAGGATTTGGCTTAGGGTTAGGTTTAGGGTTAGTTCTTGGTTTAGGGTTAGGGTTAGGTTTACGGTTGGGTTTAGGTTTTGGGTTAGGGTTAGGGTTAGGGTTTGGGTTAGGGTTAAGGTTAGGGTTAGGGTTAGGGTTAGGGTTAGGGTTAGGTTTAGGATTTGGTTTAGGATTACATTTAGGTTTAGTTTTTCGGTTAAGTTTCGGGTTAGGGTTAGGGTTTGCGATCGGGTTCGGTTAGTTTTAGGGTTTTAGTTATGGTTAGGGTTAGGGTTAGGGTTTGGGTTAGCGTTTAGGTTAGGGTTAGGCTTAGGGTTAGGGTTTGAGTTTGAGTTAGGTTTAGGTTTAGCATTAGGGTTAGATTTAGGGTTCGGGTTAGGGTTTGGGTTAGGGTTAGGGTTAGGGTTAGGGTTTGGGTTAGGGTTAGGTTTGAATCTGGGTTAGTGTTAGGGTTAGGGTTAGTGTTAAGATTAGGGTTAGGGTTAGGGTTAGGGTTAGGTTTTGGGTTAGGGTTAGGGTTAGGATTAGAATTAGTGTTAGGATTAGGGTTAGGGTTAGGGTTAGGGTTAGGATAAGGATGAGGGTTAGTGTTAGGGTTAGGATTAGGGTTATTATTTGGGTTATGGTTTGTTTTAGGGTTAGTGTTAGGGTTTGGTTTAGTGTTAGAGTTAGGGTTTGAGTTAGGGTTAGGTTTAGGGTTAGGTTAGAGTTTGGGTTAGAGTTAGGTTTAGGGTTAGGGATTGTGTTTGGTTTAGAGTTAGGGTTAAGTTACGGTTTGGGTTAAAGTTAGGGTTCGGGTGAGGTGTTGGATTAGGGTTATGGTTAGGATTAGGGTTAGGATTAGGGTTAGGGTTAGGGTTCCGATTAGAGTTAAGTTCAGAGTTTGTGTTTGGGTAAGGCTTAAGGTTAGTGTTAGTGTTAGTGTTAGGGTTAGGGTTAGGGTTAGGGTTAGGGTTAGGGTTAGGGTTAGGAATAGGATTAGGGTTAGGGTTAGGATTAGGGTTAGGGTTTGGGTTTAGGTTTGGGTTAATATTAGGGTTAGTGTTAGGGTTAAGGTTTAGGGTTAGGGTTAGATTTGGGTTAGGGTTTCGGTTTGGGTTATGTTTTGGGTTAGGTTTAGGGTTAGGGTTAGTGTTTGGGTTCGGGTTAGGAATAGGGTTAGGGTTTGAGTTTGAATTAGGTTTAGGGTTAGCATTAGGGTTAGGGTTAGGTTTAGGATTAGGGTTTCAGTTACGGTTAGGGTTAGGGTTAGGGTTAGGGTTAGGGTGAGGGTTATGGTTAGGGATAGGGTTAGGGTTTGATTTAGGGTTAGGGTTAGGGTTAGGTTTAGTGTTAGGGTTTGGGTTAGGGTTAGGGTTTGGACTTGGGTTAGTGTTAGGGTTAGGTTTAGGTTAGTGTTAGCGTTAGGATTAGGGTTAGGGTTAGGGTTTGGGTTAGGGTTAGTGTTAGGGTTAAGGTTAGGGGTAGGGTTAGGGTTTGGGTTAGGGTTAGGGTTAGGGTTAGTGTTTGGGTTAGGTTTAGGGTTGGAGTTAGGATTAGGGTTAGGGATTGTGTTAAAATTAGGGTTTGGGTTTGTGTTAGGTTTAGGGTTAGGGTTAGGGTTAGGGTTAGGGTTAGGGTTAGGTTTAGAATTAGGGTTAGGGTTAGGGTTAGGATAAGGATGAGGGTTAAGGTTAGGGTTAGGATTAGGGTTATTATTTGGGTTATGGTTTGGGTTAGTGTTAGGGTTAGGGTTTGGGTTAGTGTTAGAGTTAGGGTTTGAGTTAGGGTTAGGTTTAGGGTTAGGTTAGGGTTTGGGTTAGAGTTAGGGTTAGGGTTACGATTTGGGT